>CM070774.1:96067161-96512161 GCA_036346955.1 Dipus sagitta | reverse complement strand
ACTTCTGTTGGAGGATTGTTCTACTTGTAAGTGAAATAAGGCTGAATGAGCACATAATGTGATGGTTAATCCCAGTCGTCAGCTTGACAAAACTTAGAACCCCCACGTGCGCACGGTGCGTGAGCAGGAGAGTTGCCTGGGGCGAGGGCGAGGTTGGAGACGCCCGCTGCGACCTAGCCCCGCCCTCAGGCCCCCAGCCACCAAGGATCTCTGCTTGCTTGGGACTAAAGTGCTCATGACGTGGTTAACGGGAGCGGAGCGCAGGAAGTCTGTTCCAGGTGAGCCCAGGCCCACCGGGAAATGCGATGACCCAAGAGTGAGCACCAGAGACCACACCGAGGTTGGGTCTCAAACCAAAACTCTGGGGTCTTCTCATTAGGATAAAGAGCGCTGAATGTGGACAGTGTACAATGACATGTTCTGCATTTTCCTATAACCTGAAGGCATGACAGTTCAGGGACCCATGTGGACTTGTGGCACATGGAAATGTGTGCTCAGACCAAGGAGATCTGCAATACCTTAGAAAAAGGCATTTTGCTCTGTCATCAAGTTTCAAAGTCTCCAAAAATTAAAGAGACTTTGTCACTGGGGTCCCATCATAGCCCTTGGTGTGATAGCAATATGTTCCACAATGGCCATGATTGACTCTGTGTTGTGGTATTGGCCCTTACATACAACTGGACGACATGTGAATTTCATCATGCTAATAAATTGATTCTTTATAATTACTTCAATGTCATGTTTGTGGGTCCTGCCTTTGTCCCTCTGGGATGGAAACCGGTAAGCAAAAGGTTCCTTTTGATAATAATCATTGCATAATTGTATATGTACTTTATTGTGAAAACTGAATGTTTAGTTTTCACCTATCGTCCAACTCCTGTTCTGATAGACACAAAAGAAAACAAGAATGTTAAGACACATAGGCTTTCTTCTATGGCCTCACAGTTGACCACCCACCCCATGGTCCAAATTATAACTGTAGGAACTCCAAAAGAAAGAAAAAAATGTCAAAGCACTGGGTAACAGCTATATTCTAAGCTCTGCTGTCTAGGAGATGTTCCTTCTCCTATGTTCAGCACACATCTAAGTCATAGATGCTTTTATGGTTCTCACAATTACATCTGTTCCCAGTTTCTTATTTGTCTATGAATATCTTGATATTTTCTATTCATTACTTTCTTTGTGTCTTTCTCAAGTGTACATTTCTCTTAAATTTTGCGGACAGTTTATGAAAATGAAAGAGCGTTTTCCCCTCAGTAATGTTTGTAGTTATAACTTCAGAGAAATTAAAAAAAATATTTATTATTATTAACATGTTTCATATGGATACATCATGTGTTGGTACCCTCTTTTCCCTCATCCCTGCCCTCATTCCACTGGGGATGCTCCTCAGTAGGGTTGCATCAGTTTTGCATCAATATTTTGCATCAGTAGGTATTCCCCATGGGGTTGTAGTTTATGCATTGTGGGAGAAGTAGTCAGTTATTTTGGGGGTAGGAAATGCTTTTGGACATGATGTCTCAACCTGGGGCTCTTACAATATTTTTGCCTCCTCTTCCACAAAATTCCCTGAGCCGTGCTGGGTGAGTTTTAAGTCTACTTCAGTGATGTGCTCTTAGGGGCCTCTGGATCTCTACTTTAAAAGTGTTGAGTATCCTCAGGGTCTGTCTCCTATACCCTGGAGCTGATTATCAAGAATAGAATGGGAGCAGCACTCTTGCTTGTCTCTCCAATCCTCTGTGGATTCATCTGTGGCTTGGCTGAAGTGCGAGATGTAGTTTATCTCCTCTGGTTCCACTATCTTCTTCAATTCAATCATATCTCTTTTGAGGGTTCTAAGGTTTTTTCAATTAAGTTAATCTTAATGTCAAAAGCTGAATGCTCTGTTCAATAATTCTGTTCAATTTTACTGATATGATTGTTGTTTCCTTAATGGTTCAGCAATTCTTTTGATCAGGGTCTCATTTGTTATTGTGCTTTCATTTTTGGATTCAATTTCTGTTGATTTCTCTATGATTTCATTGGAGGCTTTCATTGTGGGACTAGGCATCCTTGGTGGAGATCTCTCAGTTTTCTGACTTTGGTTGGCTTTTTTTCCATTGTGGTACCCATCTTGGGGAGACACTTTATTCTATTGAGGAGGAAGCAAGTGTCTGTCCTTGTAGGATCTTCAGAGGATGTTCTGTTTAAAATGTGAATCGGATGGGTATAGTGGTATAGGACGGGGTTATAAACACAGGTGTGCAGATTGTGGATATTGCAGGTATATCACAGGTACCTGGGGAATTGGGAGTTCTGGCCTTCTCCCTCCACTTGTATGTACTCTTCTGAACATGGGAATCACAGGTTATGGAACTAGGTGACAAGAAGCTGGAGAGTAAGAGGCAAGAGGCCTGCTTCCACAGTGGCCTGTATACCCCCAGACTCAGGGGAATAGGGATGTCAGTATTTGGGGCTTATCAGGATACAAGAGCAAAAAGCCTGTTTCCACAGCCCCCACACAGGGACCAGGCCTCCTCAAGCCTCACAGCCCTACAGGGACCAGGAAAGTGGGCAGAGGCTCAAGGAACAGGGATTTGGCCTACTCAATCTGGGCCAGAGTGCACCCTCCAGCAAAGAACAGGGTATCCAGGAATTGGGATCCAGGGGCACTTGGATCAGGAAAGTACAGTATGGGGCCTACTTCTGCAGCAAGCTGGCAAGGTCCAAGCAGCCCCAAGCCAGCCCCAGACCAGGACCGGGAAACTGGGAGTACTCCACGCCCGATGCATGCAACCTCCAGTGCAGGGTATTCAGGAATGGGCCAGATAAAAATTCCTTCCTTCCTTCCTTCCTTCCTTCCTTCCTTCCTTCCTTCCTTCCTTCCTTCCTTCCTTCCTTCCCTCCCTTCCTTTCCTTCCCCTCCCCTCCCCTCCCCTCCCCTCCCCTTCCCTTCCCTCCTATCCCCTCCCTCCTTCTCTCTCTCTCTCTCTCTCTCTTTTTTGAGGTAGGATCTTACTCTAGCCCAGGCTGACTGGGAATTCACTATATCGTCTCAGGCTGGCCTCGAACTCACAGCGATCCTCCTACCTGACCTAAATAAAATATTATTTTAAAGGACACGCTGAGGAGGAAGAGAGAGTTGCTAGCACCAGTTTCTTCAATGGAAGATTTTACAAGCATTTGGGAGAGAAGGGCAGTGGCAGAGTTACCCTTTCCTGAGAAGGAGAGGAGAGCTGCTCTGGGACTTTATGGAACCTCCCCCATCTCAGGGTCTCAGTAAATGCCCAAACAGGGCCTGAAGCTAGGAGTGCTGCTGACTTCTGCATGTCGTTGAGTCTTTCTAAAGTGGTACTTCCTAAAAAGAAATGATCTTCTGTTCAGTTACTACATGACCTTATTACAGGAACCAACTACAAGTGACCCTAGTGCAGTGTTAGGTGTGACTGGTAATATGAGGCCGTATAGGAAGGGAGGCACAGTATGGGAAGAAGCACTGGGGTTGGGCTCTGGCCAGGTGGAGAAAGGGCATGAGTGCCTATACGTGAAGGGGCAGAGGAATTTAAGCAGCCACTAACACAAAACAAGGAGGTAAGTGCAAGAGTGCATTCAGAATAGGGCAAAAAGTACTGCACTTACGTGACATTAAGCTAAGATCAGCTCATGAAGAACCCCACTTGGCACATCCTATAGAAAATCTATAAGCCAGATACTTAGTTAAAATGGAGCAGACAATATATGTATGCATGAATGTACTACTGTGAGTCCCTGCGTGGATATTCCAGGTTTACGAAGAACACTGACACTAACAGGTGGATGAATTTAATGGCAAAATGCCCAGGGGCTGGGAAAGTAATCTGAATTCTTTACAGAAATGAGTACAAGTCTTGGAGAAGAGGCAATAGAGAAGGAAAACTTTTCTCATCTGTTCTCCAAACTTTGAATCATTTTCATGGGATGCAATCTTTGATTGAAGTTACTGAGAAATACAGTACACTAATTTATATGACTCAGAAAAAACAACTTACACTGCCTTCACTCAATGTAGATGCTGCCCTATAAATTTGCTAGACTTGGTTGTGATATACTTATGCTTTTATTGTTTTGGTGAGAACACAACTCACAAATGCTTTGCATTTACATTTACTTTATTCCTAGCAAAATTGAAGATTTCCCCCTGAAATCTGATTATTTCTTATGGTATTATTGTTTCTATTGATTATTAGGTTGTGTCTTTGGGCAAGTTACTAACTTAACCCTTAGTTTCTCACCTATATAAAAAAGAGAATAGTTAGAATTATTGAGGGGATGGACTACTGTGATATAAAATGAGATATAAGCATAAAAGCTTAGCCTTAACTTAGCACAGAATAAAAGCCCAGTAGATTGGGCTTACACTATCACATGCCTTTATCTGTACTGTATATTTACAGTATATAACTGGATATATGCATCTATGTACTCATGTTAGAAATGTAGTATATATTCTCTCCTTATATTTTATATATAGAATAGATTATATAACAGATTTTATTATTTTTCATTCATAACAGTCAGTAATTATATTCAGTTTCTTGTTTTTAATATGAAATTAGAATTTAGAGCTGGAATAAGTTTATTATTAAATTATGTATATATGTATATATCCATATATATCCATATATACATATATATATCAAACACACATGTACACATACATATACAGGTTGCATTTACTTCTGAGTCTCCCTTTCTGCACACATTTCCACTGTCACATTTGTAAATCTGAAAAGCACTATTAAAAGCGCATCTCATACAAGTTCTGAATCAGATAGGATATGCTCTCTATCACAATTTTATTTGTACATCATATCTTTGATAATATGCTCTTTGATTTATTTACTTTCTTTAAATTTCAGATCCACTCTGCGAGGCTATATAAAGTAATACTCTGGAACCCTAATTGGGATCATGTTAAATTCATAAGTTATCTTAAGATCTACTATCATTCTGTAAGGCATTTAGTCTTTGCTGTCATGAACAAATATGTCTATATTCATTTGAGTCTTCTTTATTTTTGCCACTCTGATTAGTTATTTCCTTCATCTAAGCAAGAGACTGGAGGACAGGTGTCAGTTTGGGTTCTAGATTCCAGGAAGTTGACCTCTGCGGTCATATTCTGGAAGGGATCCACCTGCTCCTTTTAGGAGCTATGTGAGGGCAGCTTCATTTTCTGAGAGTCTGATTTACAGCTGTGCTTCTAAAATAGAGTTAATAGAAGTAATATTCCTCAACTGTAAATTGGAGATACTGATATGTTAGATTGCTCTAACTGTTGTTCATAGTCATTCTAAAATAACACATTCAAAACTATTTGAAAAGTTAGTTTAAGCAAGCATAAATATAATAAATATTATAATAAATAAAATAAAAATGGGTAAATTTTTCTTTTGCTCCCAAATTAGATTGCAAGATTCTAAAAGGGAGGATGCATGCTTTCTTCTCTTGGTATTCACAATACTTTGGCACAAGGGGAATTTAATAAATAATTCTATTAGGGAATTATTAGTGACTAAAAATCTTATAAGGAAAATGGACAGGTTTAGGGAATGGTATGTTGTGTAGAGAAGTGACTTTATTCAATCTTAATGTACACTTACTTCACCTCACAAATAATCATCTCATAATTCAACACTAATTAATTTGTTAATAGCTTTTTTTCTATTGGGTTTGACTTGAAGAAAAATTTAAAAACTTTACAATAATGGAATACAAGTTATTTTTGTGTCCCTAGAATTGCCCTTACTGATGAGGAGGGGATTACTTACTATATGCTTCTCCAGCATTTGATCCAAGAGCTGAGCTGGGCATATGCCAAAATCATAGTTACCACTGTCATGCCAGATACTAACCAGAAGCTTTCTACATACTACTTCTGACCTTAAACTTCAGGGGAACCAGAATGACTTCAGTCTGCCTAAATCATTGTTCAGGTTTTCAGTTTCCTTGAGACCTTTCTGGCTGCCCTAATGTTTCTGGTGAAAGCGCCTATTTCCTACCATGTCTGTAGTATGGAAAGATGAGCCCTTATGTAAGGTCTTGGCTGTTGGCTCACACAAGAGTATGTTTAGAATTACCATTTGTGGGAAATTATTGAGTATACAAGCACATTCCATTGACTTGATATCTTAAGCATTTACTTTTTTTTATTTTAAAGGTTTTAATCAACTCAAGGGCTAACAATGTGACCTTGTCCTGAGAACTGGCCAAGACTCAAAAATTTGCATTGAGGTGTTCTCGCCTTTTAGTTCACTTATAACATGGAGTTAAATGCAGATGGCTTATGTAGCAGAATGATGTTTACATGTTTTGCATAAATTATGGACTTTTGAGGTACAGCATCACTTATATCTTCTTTGGATCCAAAAATGTGTTCAAACACTTACTCCATATACACTCTGAAGAGAGGTGCCTGAGTCTTATAGTAAAATGTATAGTAATTTAGCTAGCTCTTTCTCCAAATTACTAAACCTACTGAAATCTGTATCATAACTCACTGAAATGAATGAGGCAGGTGGTTTTAATAGCATTTCCCTTCCCAATTGCCTCCTTTTTATTGCAGAAGGGTTAGCAGAGGTTAACCTGGAAGTATAGATGACCAGTCCAACTCATTTCTACAGATAAGTTTGTCAGTCTTGATGCTGTTGATATTTTCGGTTGGATGCATGTTTGTTGATGGACTGACCTGTGCACTATGGGATGTTCAGCAGCTTTGCTGGTCTATTAATGGGTGCAAGAGAGGCGCCTACTCCCTTTCTACCAATAACAAGAGCAAAAGTATCTGTGGACATTGCCAAATATCCCTGCAATGGAAGGGTTCACTCTTGGCTATAAATCACTAAAAGCTTTACAAAATGCCCATAACACCTATAAGTGATAATTACCTCCATTTCAGAGACCACCTCCATTCAAATCAGTTAGATCTTAAAGGACACACTGATAAGATGTGTTTCTGGATAGTAACTGCCTGCAAGAAGACTGCAGTCAACACCTACACATTTGTCAAGCTCTTTACTCAGTGGGGCTAGCCTCACCCAGATGAAGGCAGATACCTGAGCCAGCTTGGTTTTCTGTCTGAGGTGCGGCTGCAGACCCATGATGCACATTAACTAGATTTGGTGGCCTATAGTGACATTGGTTAAATATGCCTATTCCCCTCAATTTTTGGCACACAGTAGAACTGTCTTTACTGATGACTGGGTGCCTTAGAAAGTTCTAGCTAATGAATTGAGTGGAGCTTCACACAATTTCTAAGCCCATGCAGTTTCTTGTGGACATGTGAGGTTACTTCTAAAACAGAAAATGTGGGCTAGAGAAATAGGTTAGTGGTTAAGACACTTGCCTGTGAAGCCCAAGGACCCATGTTCGACACTCCAGGTCCCATGTAAGCCAGATGTACAAGTTTATGCAAGCACATAAGGTTGCACAGGCATACAAGGTGGCACATGCATTTGGCGTTTGACTGCAGTGGCTGGAGGCCCTGGTATACCAATTCTCTCTCTCTCATAAAAATTACAAAAAACAAAACAAAACAAAAAAGATTTAATATAAGCCACTTAGATCTTTCTTGATTTAATTTCCTATCTTAAAATATCTCTATTTTCATTTATTTAATTCATCAGCATTTGGAAATTATTTCAATGTATATTTTTCTAAATCTGGGAAGATATGCAAATTGTACTACTACATGATGCCAAACTTACTCATTCACATACTACTTGTGGAACAAAGATGTTTAAAATAAACTTACTGAACAGAGAGAGCAATGCTCAGGGATTAGGTGACTGACCATCTCTGCTCCCAAACTGGCCATGTCCTCCTGCATGTACTATTCACTGTTCTTGGATGGGGGACACGGGCAAGTTATTAACACTCCTTGAGCTTATTCCTCTTATATAAAATGAAGGATATAAAAGAGCAATGAATTACAGAGCTGTCGATCTTAACTGGCCTCCTTAATTCTACAATGCTTTCCAGGAAAAGGATTACAAATGTCTCATAAAATGATCCTAGTGCCTTCTCTTATCAATGCTGTTTTCCCCTAAGAGCTCTGTGGAGAGGTAAGGAGAGCCAGGTTTTCTCAGACATGGTTTCACCATGTATCTCAGGCTGGCCTCAAATTAGAGATCCTCTTGCTTCAGCCTCCTGAGTACTGGGATTATGCATGTGTGCCAGCTCACCTGTCCACCATAGAACCAGGTGGATAAAAGCTACTTAATGACCTGGTGGGGTTGGTGTACATCTTTAGTCTCAGCACTTGGGAGGTAGGAGGATTGCCTTGAGTTGGAGGCTGGCCTGGGGCTACAGCATGAATTTCAGTTTAGCATGGACTAGAGTGAGACCCTGCCTCAGACTTAGTGTCTTGTATTACATATACTGTGTTGGTTTTTCAATCCACATGTACTAATATGTGAGAAAAGACTGACTTATACAGGCATATATTCAACTGGCTGCAGCATCAGAGGCACCCGTTATCTACAAAGCAGGATGATTATAATCATCTTATTGGGATTATCATTAACAGTACATGAGGTAAACAGGCAAGAGTCAGCTTTCAATCAGTGGTAGCTATTAACAATATAACACTTCTTATGATTGCTAGGTCTTATGGCTTGTGGAAAGGATAGATAAAGATAGAAGTACTAGATAGTGAATTAGGGGAGACAATTAAGGTTTTAAGTAAGATAAAGAGTTGAATTGGGAAACAAGGACACAGAAAAGCAGCACTCCCTAGCTGTGCAACCTGGCTTAGTTTCTCTGTGCAACAGGTTCCTCCCCTGGGAAACAACAGAGACAATGATTCTGAATAGAACTGTGTGAAAAGTTAGAGTTAATATGTGCAAGTGACTTACAACAATGCCTCAAAATCAGGATGTGGAACATCCGGTCAGGATGGCGAATGCCTAACTGTGCCGCACCTCCCCGGGAAAGAAAGGCAAGGCATTAAAGTTTCACTGGGTCTTTTAGGGGAGAGGAATCTCTAATAGATCGCCAGTGGGAGGGCTCAGAGGGGAAAGAAAGGGGAATTGCTGATTCCCTTGCTTGCAGGTAGCCCTCCAGACCCCAGTACCCCTAAGCAGTGGCTATAGCCTTAGTCCTAGCCTCAGGATACTCCTGCACTTACTGTAGGAAAGGGGACCCAGGCCAGCATAGTTCCACTTGCCTCACTGTGCAAGGGCGATTACCCTGCTACGCCCGCCCATGCGTGACCTCAGGTAGGCTCCGCCCACTGGCCTGCTTGAGCTCAGGCTCATCCATCCATCTCCTGCCATACGCATGTCACCTGTCCACCTGTGCAAGCTTAGCCTGCTCTGCCCATTTGCCTGCTTACTGTTACGGCCACCCACCCACCCATCCATGCGCAAGCTCAGGCCCATTCCACCTGCCCATGCGAGCTCAGGCTCACTCTGCCCATTTGCCCCTGCCAGCTCAGGCCAAATCCCCCATATGCCCCTCCGGCTGCCTGCCCATCTGCTTGCTGCTGGTGTCCCACTGCACATGAGCTCAGGCTACATTGGCATCCCACTGCACGAGGGCTCAGGCTGCTTCGGCAGCCCATCGGAAGCAAGCTCAGGCTGATCTGCCCACCCAGGTGTTAGCTCAGGACCACTCTTCCCATCTGCTTACCTGCCTTCTAGCTCAGGCCAGCTCCCCCAAGAGGCACCACTTTCCCTGCCCATCAAGACGACAGTCTTACTCTCCCTGCCCACACACTGTGATGGGCGGACCACAGCTCAAAAGAATTAACATGAAAAATCAAATGCAAGAGAATCCAGTAAGATCACCCAGTCCTACAATGAACATCTCTAATCAAAACATGGAAGAAACATTACAATCAGAACACCAAAATGAAGCTATGAGCAATGAACCCTGACTAAGCTACTGGTAGAACTTGCAGAAAAGCAACAAAGGACTGATAATCGTGTGAATGCTGCCATCACTAGACTAGACCTAATAGATAAAAAAATGGAAGGAGTTCAAAGAGAGTTAAGAGGTGTGAAGGAGAGTGAAAAAAAGAGGACCTTAAAAATCAGCTGGCAATGCTAAATTAAGACATAAAGAAATGCAAGGATTAACTCTAAGAAGCATCAAGAAAATCAGAAAATGACGTGAAAAGGGAGCTTGACAGAGGGATGGAAACTATACATAGAAAAGTAGTAGAAAATGCAAACCTAACTGAACAAGCCCAAAACTCTTTAGATGCTCTCAAGAATAGAGCCAGCCATGTGGAGGATAGAAACTCTGGTCTGAAAGACAAGACAGAAGAAACAGTTCGAGAGTTCAAAAGTTTCAATAAGTTCAAAAATTTTTGTGAAGAGAACATGAGGGAATTGGGGGAAATCCTCAAATGTCCTAACATCCAGATCATGGGAATACCAGAAGGGGAAGAAATTCAGATCAAAGGCATGGAGAACTTATTTAACAAAATTATTGAAGAAAACTTTTCCACTCTCTCAAAAGAAAAGCCTATCAGATACAAGAAGCTAACAGAACTCCAAACAGATTGCACCAAAGGAGAAACTCTCCAAGACATATTGTCATTAAGACTCTAAACATTGACACGAAAAAAAAAAAAAAAATCCAAAAAGCAGCTAGGGAAAAACAGCACATTACTTTTAAAGGTAATCCCATCAGAATTACTTCAGACTTCTCAATGGAAACCCTGAAAGTCAGAAGGGCCTGGAATGGAACACTGCAAAGCCTAAGAACCTATGGCTTCCAACCCAAACTACTCTACCCAGTAAAAGTTCCACAAAACTGCATAATATGGAGGAAATGGATAAATTCCTGAACACATACCATTCACCAAAGCTAAACTCAGAGCAGATTAATCTCTGAAACAAACCTATCACACTCATCAAGATTGAAAAGGTCATAAAAAAAACCTCCCCAAAAAGAAGAGTACAGGACCAGATGGCTTCTCAGCTGAATTCTACCAAACCTTCATGGAAGAACTCAAACCAATCTTTCTCAAACTGTGCTACACAATTGGAGAACAGGAAAAGCTCCCCAACTCCTTCTATGAAGCTAGTATCACCCTAATTCCACAACCAGGCAGAGATGCCAAAAGAAAAGAAAACTACCGGCCTATTTCCCTGATGAACTTAGACACAAAGATCCTGAACAAAATCCTCACAAACTGAATTCAACAACACATCAAAAGCATTATTCACCTTGATCAAGTGAGATTCATCCCAGGAACGCAGGGGTGGTTCAACACACAGAAATGTGTCAATGTGATAGAACATATAATCAAGGTTAAACACAAAAACCACATGATTATTTTGATAGATGAAGAAAAGGCCTTTGACAAAATACAATATCACTTCATGATCAAAATAGCTAAGAGCTGGAATCAACCCAGATGTCCATCACTAGAAGAATGGATAGCTAAGATGTGGTATATCTATACAATGGAATTCTACACAGCAGTAAGAAAAAATGACACAGTGAAATTTGAAGAAAAATGGTTGAACCTGGAACAAATCATTCTCAGTGAACTCACCTAATCACAGAAAGATAATTGCCGCATTGTCTCACTCATCTACAGCACCTAACCTGAATCTACCCAAGATGCCAACATACCAAGCAAGCATCTTGAGGACAAGACAATAGGGTGGGTGGGGAGGGCGGGGAGAGGAAAGGAAAGGGTGGGGAACACAAATCTGGACCCAAACGGCAATGGTACCATAAAATTCTGCATCCTAAAAGGTAGAACAAATGGTTGGACCTTCATCAGGCCGTTATTGGGAACACCTGAGTCACAAAGCACTGGGGAGGGTACGATGAAGACAAACTTTAATCTTCTACAGCTTCACTCTCTCTCCCTCTTTTCTCCAAATCTTTTATATTGCTTATCTTTTTCTTCCTTCTTTTTCGTGGGCACTGACCTGTATGTCCCAGTAATAGCAGGTGGCTATCATCCACAATGAGCTTTTGATCAGAGAGACCTACAAGGTTTCCTAAAAGAAAGACAGATTTCTGTCACAGTACTTGATGACCAACCAAAGGTTAGTGGTAAGACCCTACTGCTGAAGACACCATATGCAGTTGACACATAACATGGAGTGACATGGCTGGAAACTGGAAGAGAGTCAGTCCCCAGACAGTCAGTGCATCTAGTGCCAGAAAGTGCTACATGGGCCACTGGGGGAAAATGACCCATATCTGTCCAAGCAACTCATGGTCTAACCTACTTAGCAGCAAATAACCTGTCATGATGCTCATACAAGTACAACAGTGGTGCACAGCCATGGTGGGAAATCAGCTGCTCTTGATTTGGTTAACTGATCCCCTCAGTGGAATGGAACCCACAGCTGTAGCTGGGAAACAAGTCAGAACCATATCCAAAAATGAGACTGCTCTCCATTATCAAGCTACCACCAATTGTGGTCTACAAGAAGGCCTACATCTATTAAATTCTCTCTAAAAAAATAAGGGTTATCCCATTTATCTGGTGCTAACTTTACTCTCCTTTGGAGAATCTGCTTCTCTCTATCAGATATACACAGATCCTAAGGAGACAGCCACCCCATCATACCTCAAAAGGGCCCTAGCTGAAACTAAGAATAATTGGTGAAACAAGCAAGGGTGCTATTTTCTTGGTGAACCTGGTACCAGCACAAGGGTGAAGGAGATCAACAGAGAACAATCAACTCCTACCAAATCAGATATCCAGAGACACAGAGGCTCCCAAGATCTCATCACTGAAGCAGACCTAAAATGAACCCAACATGGCTCAGGGAAATTTGCTGAAGAGGGGGTGGAAAGAATGTCAGAGCCACACGTTGGTTCATGATACACAGATACATATCCTCCTACCCATAACTAAGGGCTAACTCCACAATGCATGATTCATATTCCTCAACAAGGAGGTGCCAGGGGAGGGGAAAGGACAGGGAGGAGGCTAACAATGGTACCAACTTGACTGTATTTACTGAGTACAAAACTAATTAATAAAAATAAATAATAATAAAATTAAAAAATCAGGATGTTCTACATAATTACTTGTTAAACAAGCTAGCAGAGTCACATAAATGGCTGAAATCACACAGACTAACTTGTTATGAAACCTTTGGTATAAAGGTTAACCACATAACCTTCACAAGGCACAACCTGGAAAGCAACCTAGATGTGCAAGTTGAAGTCTGGTGACCATGAAGGGCTCATTTGCATTTGAAATGACAGATGGGCCCATGGCTGAGACAGAAAGGAGTGTTACATACAATGATAATGCCATATTCCCTCCAGTGGATTCCGTAGTGTTCCCTAAGTTCTCCCCAGCATCCCCATTATCTGTTATTTATATGTGTGACCTTGTGACAGAGCTCCCATAGGGACAGACAGTCCTGTTCACTGTGCACTTTCTTTCCACGGAACTCAGTAAAGCCTTAGTGAGCACTAACGACTACACCTGTCACTACTGAGCACTGAGAGGCCTTTGGATCAACAGCTGCTCCACACCCCACTTTTAACCTTTCATATTACTCTAAATAGCTCCAAGTTAGTATATGGGAAGGAGAATGGTGATCCTGGGAACATGGCACTTTGAGCCAAATCTCAACCTTCTTCACACAGGTGGACAAAAATTACTCTCCAGTGAAGCTGGCTCAGACACCTTCTGTCAGGTACTTCACTTAGTCTTTTCTGTCCATCCATTCACACAAGTGCAAGCTATAGGCACACAAACTGAACTCACTACCTTTGAAGAATAGCCAAATTTTTCTTTCCTTGTTTGTATACACCTATACAGCAATTTCTTTTCTTAAATATTTTATTTATTTATTTATTTATTTATTTATTTGAGAGTGGAAAAGAGGCAGACAGACACAGAAGGGGGAGGGAGAGAGAGAGAGAGAGAATGGGTGTGCCGGGGCCTCCAGCCACTGCAAACGAAATCCAGATGCATGGGCCACCTTGTGCATCTGGCTTACATGGGTCTTGAGGAATTGAACCGAGTTTCTTTGGCTTTGCAGGCAAACGCCTTAACTGCTAAGCCATCTCTTCAGCTCCACCAATTTCTATTCTTGAGAATATCTCTCTCATGCAGCCCTCTTACAGAGCTCTGTGCTGTCTCTTACAGAATCACACTGGGGTTATCATTATAGAGTCATGGTATTCTTCTAAGCACTATACAAGATACAGCTTTGTGAAATGTGACATCTTTTTTCTCCCATGTTCTATGGTGGGCTCCCCACTCCTCACCTTTGCCTCATTTATTTTGGTGAATAGTGTCCCCCTTTCTGGCCTTGCCCTGCATGCATATGGTAATATTCATTACCAAGGCCTGTATGCGCAATCTCATTCTTATATTAGTAACTAACCTCAAAGCATTAATCACTGGAATAATTCATTCCCTTAAACATAGTATCTAAAATGTGTGCCTTTATGTGCTTTTCTCATTGTTTCCTCATTTGGAACATTTAATCAATCTTGTTTTCTACTGTTTGAGTAGTATTGGATATTTATGTAGTAGCTCATCAATTAATCCCCAGTATTACTTTTCTTTTTGTTTCAGCAAATACCTGACAAAAGCAACTTAAGGACAGAAGAGTTTATTTTGGCTTCTAGTTCAAGGGAACACACTCCATCGTGGTAGGGGAGGCACAGTGCTAAGAGCATGATGCAGCTAGTCACAGTGCATATGCAGTTAGCAAGCCAAGGTCCATGAATATTGGTGCTCAGATAGCTTCCTCCTTTTTATTCATCTGGGATACCACCCATGGGACGGTGCTACCAATATTTATGGTGGGCCTTCCCATATCAGTTAACCTCAATCCCTAACAGACATGCTCAAAGATTTGTTTCCATGGTGATTCTATATGTATTTATTTGTTTATTTATTTATTTTTGAGGTATGGTCTTGCTCGAGCCCAGGCTGACCTGGAATTCACTATGTTGTCTCAAGCTGGCCTGGAACTCATAGTGATCCTCTTACCTTGGCCTTCCAATTGCTGGAATTAAAGGTGTGCACCATCATGCCCAGCTCCATGGTGATTCTAAATCTTGTCAAGTTGATAACTGAGATTAACCATCACACCTTTTAAGTTCCAGGTGTTAGTACTAATCCATAATTAAACTATCTGTGTTCCCCCTCTATTTTCTGTGCTTATGCCTGAATGTTCCCTCCTCAACAAATTGTAAGTTCCTTGTAGTAGTTTGAGTGAGATGACCTCCATAGACTCATGTGTTCTAAATGCTTGGTTTCCAGCTAATGGCAATTTGAGAGGTTGAATTCTGCTGGAGAAGGTGGGCTTAGGGATATTTACACCAGTTTTTCCTTGCCAGAGTTCAGTTCAATTTCCTACTGCTGTGGCAGAGGTGATGTCCTTCATCTGCTCATACTGTGTTTTCTCCTGCCATCATGGAACTTCCCCTTGAGACTGTAAGCCAAATTAAATCCTTCTGTCCTATGAGCTGCTTTTGGTTGGGTTCTTTGTACCAGCAACATAAAGGTGATTGCAACATTTTTGATGGGATGGAATTTACATTACTTTTACTTTGCTTTTAAATAAATATTTATTGAGCTCCAGTGCTCTTCTCAGTCACTGTGGTTGTAGTGATGTACAAGACAGACCCAGACCCCAGTCCTCACGGAAATTACATTTTAAATTCAAGTGTGTATGCATGCAGGGGAATGGTGAAATTAAAAAAATACAAACATACTAAATAATTTGAAACTAAGGTAAACATCATAAAAAAGCACAGTGTTAAGAGAACAAGACAGATGCCCTAAAGTGCAGAGCAAAAGGATAAAATGGAAGTCAAGCCAATGAGGTCTAAAGAAGCTCCAAGTCTTGAAGGAAGTGAGGAAAAGTCAATGTCATAAGCTGCAGAAGGCAGAAAATAAACCTTGAGAAGGATATGGAAGACAGGTTGGTTTTAGTTCTAGGCACAGAGCTTGAATCAGGAAGCACCAGCTGAGGCAGAGCAGACTACAGGTAGTCTTTCAGTAATACACTGCAAGAAGGCAACAATCATGGTTGAACAAGACCATTTCTGAACCTCTGTTATTACTTGGTTTTCAAACAATGCTCAACACCCAGGCTTTAAAAAACATAAATGTAAATGCCCATGACAGGGGTCAGAATGCTCATTTTACCCAAACCTGACCAGTGAAGATGCAAGACAAGACAATGACCCTGAAATGGCTCTATGTATATAAGGAATGGGAGAATCTGCTGTTGATAGCATCCAAGTTTTATCCTTTCTCCAGTTCAATATAAAGGCATGGGTCAAAGGCAACTATGATATGGACTGTGGTCCATTTTACATTACAAGTTAGATGCCAAAATGCTTTATGCTGGTCACTTAGATGGTAATGTATCTCAGCCATTACCAACATAAGTAGGATTCAAACCAGTGACCCCAGGGGTGAGAGGTTATAGTTCCAATTACAAATTCCCCTTTTCCTTAAGTGTTAAGATGCCTAAAGCAATATATTTTATTTACATGAAGAGGCATTGTATAAACTATGTTTGATAAAAGAGATGACTTTACGGTCTCAACTTAAATCAAAGAATGCTTACTTAAGTATTTTTTTTAATTGAATCAGACTTTAATGCCATCGTATAATCTTTTGGTTAACAGTGCTCATCTTGATTATTCTAATGAAGGAGAACATAAGAAATTAATACTTAAGTTGTACAGCTTAGGCCCATCTATAAAAATACACAGAAAGTTACAAAGAGGTACCTGGGACATCTGTAAAGGTTTCTCCAAGGACAGAGATGTGGAAATTAAATCCCAAATCCTTTAGATGCATTAGTACCTTAAAAAAACTCTCTGGATCTTTGTCATGTTCCCTGTTTAAAAAAAAAAAATCAGTATTACTTTAGGATTTGTGTTAGGAAAAGTGGTTTTAGTTCACACATTGTCAATTCTTGTGGAGGTCTTTTGCTGGTTGAGGGAAGCCTCTGGCATTCAAGCAGAGCTTTCTCCCTAAACCTCCCACTGCAGCATCAGAACTATGAGATTTCATATCTGCGATTTCTTCCTTTCTAGTAAACCCAGACTTACTGAAGTTTTAAGGCTCTTTTGTTTGGGGAGAAATCTTTCTTTTTTAATATTTTTCAGGTTAGATCAGAAAGTCTGTACTATTTTTCCTTCTCCCAAATGGTAAAGTTTCCCCTTAGCACATTTTTAAACAGAGGACTAATCTTCAAAGAATGATTCTCTGTGCAACATGAGAATGTTACAAAGATGCTTTCTAGTTCACAGGTATGAGTATCTTCCTCTCATATTTTTACCCAGCCCTTTATGCCCACAAGGAACATGCAATTTAGGAAGATAGATTCCAGCCTCTTTTACTAATCTCTCAATTTCAATAACTAAAAGGAGAATTAGAATACATCAAGAGGGGACAGACAGCTCTGAGTCTGCTAAGGATTACCTTAAGCAACATATAACAGAATAGTAATAATAAAGACAATACTTCTATTTATCAGAGGCTTGAAAACATTGAATATTTTTTGTTTGTTCAATTTTCCATCTTTCTAATGACAGAATGAGAGACTAAAGGACACTAAAACTTAAAATGCTTTTCTAATTCAAGAGATCACATTAAAATGGAATGAGGTTTTTTTTTTATATCCTAAGGTGTGAATATTTCAGTTTTCTTGCATTTAATTACACTGTTCAAAATTAACTTATTTCAGACAGATGCAGACCAGATGTCTTGAAAATATTTGTTTTTATTCATAAATCAGAAATTTAAACTTTTAAATATTATATATAATAGTTCTATATTAGCAATTAAATTTCTTATTTACTACTAATTATGTAAAATAAATCTGTAAGTTGATCAAACTGCTATATGAAATATGAAATTTACATCACTCAGGAAATCTCATGAAAAATGACATCTGCACCCCTAAATGTGTTAATTCACAATTCAGTCAATATTTTCAGTATCATGAATTGAAACAAATGCATCTTCTAACTAACATATTAAATAGCATTTATAATTTTAGGAAACTGTGAGATCTTAGAGAATAAGACTTCCATAAAAATTTAGGTTCTATGTCTCAGTATGATTTACTTCAAATAATAAAGAATGCAATGGCAAAATGTTCATTGCTTTTTAAGATGATGTGTACTGCATACATGTACCACTGGGAAGTTTTTGGATGGCTTTCATATAAACTACTGTTGTGGGGCAAGAACAGAGACTCAGAATAGTTTGAGAGGAAAGAATATGCCATATGCTATTTTCAACCATATCAATCAAATAGCTCCTACCTTATCTATAAAATATTCTTTTAGTCTGATTCTCTTGGAAATACTTAGATGAAAAGAATGGAGACAATATAACATATCTTAAACAGAGAGTAACACTACAGGGAAATCTAGCCACTCAGTTCTCTCAATTTTTCATTTTCAGTTGCAAAAATTTTGGCTATGGATCCCCAAGAGAAATTGTATTCTAAATATTGCCTGCCGTGTGTGTGTGTGTGTGTGTGTGTGTGTGTGTGTGTGTGTATTAACATAAAGCAAATGCAATTTGGGGGTTGGGAAGAGGTTTAATTGGTAGAGACTATACTTTAAATTTTTTTTCTGATTTATTTTTATTTATTTATTTATTAGAGACAGAGGAAGAGAGAGAGAAAGAGTGAAAATGGGCACGGCAGGGCCTCTAGCCACTGCAAATGAACTCCAGACACATGTGCTATCATGTGCATCTGGCGTACGCGGGACATGGAGAATCGAACCTGGGTCCTTAGGCTTCACAGGCAAGGGCCTTAACCACTAAGTTATCTCTCCAGGCCCTAACTTCTTAAAAGATTCCCATGTAAGTATTTTCAAAGCAGCAGGCTTTATGAATTTCTGTGTTTAATATTCTTTTTTTTTGGTTTGGTTTTTCAAGGTAGGGTTTCACTCTATCTCAGGCTGACCTGGAATTCACTATGTAGTCTCAGGGTGGCCTCAAACTCATGGCAATCTGCCTACCTCTGCCTTCTGAGTTCTGGGATTAATAGCATGCTTAATGCTTTTATACAAGATCAATGCATAAACCCTACCACGGACTTTGATATTTCCTCCTAGTGAACAAAAGTTTTCATATTCAATAGATAATCTATATATGAACATAAAAGAGATGTGTGTGTATGTGAGAATCCCCTCCCCCTTTTTTGCTTAAACCATAATATATAGCTGAGTGTAAAGTATGACTTTCCTACTTCAAAACCATCTTTCAAATTATATTCAAGTTCTCAAGTAGTCTCTTATACACAGACACTATTTTGAACAAGGTATGTTAGATTGTAGTATCTGAAATTCATGAGTTATGGATGTTTTAAACACTCATTCACCTGATGGTACTGGTAAAAATGTAAACACAGGAATTAAATATTGGGACAATAATCATTCTGGGAGATAAGACCTAACAATTCTAAGTGCTACATTCTATTGAAAACAAGTATGTTATGACTATTAAAATAAGCCACAGAGTAAGTGGTTACATGAATAGTGAACAGGCTTTATAGCCGGGCAAGAGATTTCTAGTGATGCCATTAGGCAGTTTCACAAAGTCTTGTTCTGCAAACCTCTTAGAGGGAATGCCAGATAACAGGTGGTATAAATGGTCTGGTTGTCTGCACAGGGGGCACAGCTATTCAAGTCAAAAATGCACAGAAGGGGAACTGGACCCACACTACTCCTTCATATAAAGATAGGAAAAGACAAAAATTCTAAAACCATTCCTTACAATATGTTCTTTCCAGTATTTCATGTTTAAATTAGGTTACATATTATAAGTACATTCCCAGTTACTGAGTCTATGTTCAGATCTTAATATAATCAACTTAAATCAAAAACTTTTAGACAAACAGGAAACTGTCTAGCATTCAATCTTGAAAGATTTGCACAAATATGAGGCACACCTATGGCAAGACACTGATGATTGCTTGGTTGCAGAGCTGAATGCATGTGTCCAAGAAGGAACTCACTCTAACTATCCAAAGACTAAGCCATGTGTCTTATCTGTGTCCAAGGTAGTAATGTACCCATTTACCAGAATGTTGATCCAGGAAATTGAATTATGAAACTCTTAAACCCACAACTTTAGCACAAAGCATTAAACATGAGACAGAGGATCTAAGGATAATATATTAAGTCTTTTCTATTATCAAGGTGTATACATTTAGTAATAACCTCAAATCTCCAGGATTACATTTCTGTTATCATCTATTACTGGTAAGAACTTAAGTTCAGACAGTCTTTTAAAGGACAGTTTGGTAATATACAATACAAAAGTATGCATAACTCTTGCCCCAGAAACTCCAATTTACAGAAGTTAGCCTATAAATAAAGATGCGCACAGAAATTAATCTATAGTATATAAAAAGACTGTTTATAATTGCAACTCAGCAAACATCAACAAGTTTGATTATTAAATATATTTTGACACACACATACATATATATACACATATATAATACAATGTAATGTAATATAATATAATAATACCTGCCAACCATTAAAATAATCTTTCTGGATATGGAAAAAATAATTTTTCATACTTTTCAGTAAAGGGGAGATGACAGAATAGTGTGTATCATACTATCTGCTTTTGCAACACAGATGTGTGCCTAGAAAACAGTTTGAGATGAATTATGCTGGAGTGGTAAAAAGGGTCTGTCTACAGGGCTTATTATCAATGTTAATTTCACTTGTGTTCTCTTTTCATTAATAAACATTGTTTGGTAAGTAATTTTTTAATGTTTTTAAGAAAGAACCCCTTTTTAATATTCTATCATGAAACTGCTTCACAGGCTTTCTGTTTAACTGTTCCATTTTCAGTAATTTATAGCTGTGTCATTTCCCCCTTCCTGTGACCTTCTATGTTTGACAACTGCCAATCAAGCAAACCTGCTTTATCAGAAAACATTCCTGTATATAATTTAGCATCCAGGATTCCCAGGCATTTCCATAGTATTGACTAGGAATGAAGAATGAAGCAGTCTGGCCAGACCCAGTCCCACTATGGCAGAATAAACCAGTATGGAAATATTTCAGACTTACTAGAGGCAGAAGATACATCAAGAACAGCTTTTACTCCTAAATATTATTCAGAACATTTGAAAAGCATCAACTGTTTCCATGTGTTTTTTCTTCCCCTATCTGTCTCTCTCTCTGTTGCCATTCCCATTTCATCTCTGAGAGCTAAATTTCTCATGATTCCTCACCATTCAGTAAATATTTATTGAGGATTTTTAAGTTCTCCATATATTACTAAACTGTATCTTTTACTGTTTTCCTATATAGCTATACATACTGAGTGTGTAATCTCTTTGATCTAGTTCCTGCCTAGCTTGGGCAGAAACCTGGCACTTTCAGAAGCACACAGCTCTGCACTGGGAGCTGTGTGGAAGACGGACAGATACCTGCTGTTGGAGAGCTCTGTCATCTGAGCACAATGCCCATTACCATCTTCATCAGAGCAGAGCACCTGTAAGCACTAGCAAGTAGGACCTCAAGACTGGACTTATTGATGGAGGATGAGGTGGTGAGGAGGGTTACGAGACCCTCATTTAAGATTCCAATCACTTCCTCTTGCATTTCCCTGACAGCTGTATAAAAACTTGTCCCAGGTGCCCATGAGCTGGTAATCTCGTGAAGTGCTAGAGCATATAGTAGGTGAGAGATTAACTGAAGGTGGGTCTTCCTCTATGCACTATGAGAAGGTTTTTATTTCCACTAGGGTGATAGTTTCTGGTATTGCAGTTTCTTTTGAGGTCACCACATGCTTGCAGATAACCCTTTGCTCAAGCTCTGTAAATGAGACCATTAAATTCAAAGGACACCCAAGTTGAACTCTGGGGGAATTGTACTTTAGTCTGTCATTGGTGCATTCTTTGGGGGAAGCAGATATTTGTTTACTCCTTCCAAGGAAAAGTTCCTGCAACAGCTGCCTTACTCAGTGTGAAGTACCAAGTGCTGAGTAGAGTAGTGGTAGACTTCATCTATGTGCGTTCATCAATATCACTCCTTCTGTGCACAGGGAAGAACCCCTACAGAGGAATAAGGACCAACTCCTGCCAGTGGATTGCAAGCTGATCAATGGACAATGTCCCCTTCAGAGACATACCTCTGAGAGAAGTTCTGGGTAGTTTATTCTTTGCTATGGTGAACTTTGCATAAGTTCTGTGATAAAATGATCAGTTTCAAAGAACAAAACAGTGGGGACTGTTATATGTAGTTTCCCTAAGCATGCAGCAGACCATGAATGTGAGAGAAGATACTGTTATTTAAGCAAAGAAAATGTGGAGTGGCATGAGGGTATGTTAACTACGCAACGTAATGTAGCTTATCCTTAAAGAATTATTTGCAGTCAACAGTTGGTGGTGGAGGGGCAAATTTTTCTTTGTTATTGTAGCTGCTGGTAAATTGCATGTGTTCTGATGCCCCCTCCCTTTTCATGCAAGGAACTTTAATTAAACTCAGTTTCTCTTTCTCTCTCACCCCCTCCATATACAATATCAAACCAGAAGAGGGAACAGTTGGGAAGAAGGGGTTCAGTGGAAGGGAGATGGAAAGGGAAAAAGTGAAGATAATAGGAAGGGAGTATGATCAAAATACATTATACATATTAAACCTTCAGTAACTAAAATAAAAACTAAGAACTAAAGAAAAGATTTTTTTTTGATGTTATAGAGGCTCATAGTTGAGAATTTTTCTGAATCTCAGAAGAGACTCTTCCCTTCTACTTTTGAACAGTATAGAACTGTTAAAGATTATGAGGACTGTTGAAGCTTTTTGCATTATGAATGGCCATGAACCAATAAGGAAATGAAAGGATATGATATAAATATGATATGTATGGGTGTCAACTTGACAAGGATTAGACTTGTGATGGTCTATATTGACTGTCAACTTGTCAGAACCTAAAATCATCTTGATCAGGTTAATTGAAATAGAAACACTTTACTGTGGGCAGGGTTCTGGCATATATAAAAAGGAAGGAGCTCATTGATCAACAGCATTCATCACTCTCTCAACTTCCTCCCTGGCTAACTGACTTCTGGCTCCTGCTATGCTTTCCCCAGCATGAGGGACTTCTCTTTGAAACTGTAAACTGAAATTAACCCTTTCCTTTCCTAAGCTGCTTCCGCTCGGGGATTCCGTCCCAGCAATAAGATAATAACTAGTATAACATTAAAAAGATCATTCATCATGATCAAGATGACTTCATTCCAGTGACTCGGGGATGGCACAACCAAAAAGAAATGAATAAATGTATAAATCACATAAATTGGCTCAAGGACAGAAATCACATGATCATTTCACCAGATGTATAAGGCATGTGACCAAATCCAAAATCCTTTCATGGTAAAAGTTCCAAATAAACTGGGAAAAGAAGGAACTTATTAGAATATAATAAAGGACAAACATGTAGCCAACATTACACTAAATGGAGGAAAATGCAAAGCATTTCCACTAAAAGCCAGAATCACTTTCTCCACTCTTATTCAATATAATGCTTGAAGTGTAAGCTAGAACAATAAGACAAAATAAATAAATAAAAGGGATACAGACATGAGAGGAAAAAAATTGTAATACCCTTATTTACAGATGATATGGTTTCATATATAAGGGACCCTGAAGACTCCACCAGAAAACTATTAAGAGTTGATAAATCATCCAAAAAGGTAGAAAAGTATAAAATCAACACACAAAAATGAGTAGCCTTCCTATACACTAATAACATGTTGAAAAAGAAATCAAGGAAATACCATTTGTAATTGCCTATGAACAAACATTACAGTGAACCTAACTAAGGAAATGAAAGACCTCTACAATTCAAATGGAAACTTTAAAACACTCAAAAGAGAAACAGAAAAGAACACTAGGAGATGGAAAGATCTCTTATGCTCATGTATTGGAAGAACAGTCCATATGATGAGAATGGTACTCTTGCCAAAAGCAATATACAGATTCAGTGCACTCATCAACATTCCAATGCAGGCTGGGGATCAAGCACTTGCCACCTAAGAGAGAGGACCTGGGTTCACATTCCCAGAACCCACAAAAAGGTGGACATGGTAGAGTGAGCATCTGCAATCCCATTGCTCCAAAGACAAGATGGAAGGTGGAGACAGGAAAGTCCCTAGAAGCTAACTAGTTTGGTGACTGAATGACAAACAACAAGGGATCCTGATTCAAACAAGGTAGAAAGTAAGGAATGACCAGAGGTTATCTTTTAACCTCCACACATGTGCCGTGGCATGTGTGCATCAGCACTCACATACATGAACATGTGTGCATGCATGCCCAGGCACACAATTCCCATGTCAGTCTTCACAAAAATAGGAAAAATAATCCTAAAATTCATACAGATACACAATAGACCACAGATAGACAAAATAATCTTGATCAAAAAGAATAATGTTGGAGGTAACCACATATCTGGTTAATAGCTATACTACAGAATCATAGTAACAAAAGCAGCATGGTTCCGGCACAAAAACAGACATGAAGATAAATGGAACAGTACAGAAGACCCAGACATAAACCAATGCAGCTACAGCCACCTGAGTTTTGACAAAGACAGTAAAAATGTACACTGAGGAAAAGAAAATCTCCTTAGCAAATGGTGCTATGAAAAGTGGATATCCCTATGTAGGAGAATGAAACCAGATTTCTATCTCTCACTCTGAACAAAAGTTAACTCCAAATGGATCACAACGTAAGACCAAAACTCTGAAACTGTTAGAAGAACTCAAACATTACAAAAGAAGTTGAGCAACACAGTCTATTAATGGGCTAATGAACATAAAGTTTTCAAAAAGTAAATTACAAATAGCCAAACAGTACAGTAAAAGAAAAATTATTCAACTTTACTAACCCTGAGAAAATTACAAATTAAATCTACATTGAGATTTCATATCAGAATGGACTTTGTACACGATTGGGCACTTAAAGCATGACTTAAAATGAATGAATGAATTACGGCTGTACTCTGGATGAGTAAAGCCAGCTATATTTTTAAAAGTTTAGGAGGTTGGGTCTATGAAACAACATGAAGGATGTTGGTATTCCTTTTCTTTCCTTTTTCTTTTTTTTTCTTTGTATATGGAGAATTAAGCATGGTCTGGAATTATTAGATGCCTTTCATCCAAATGGATTTCACTTCTTAATAATAGGTTTTCATATTCAGCTATGGACATTTTGTCATGTCTAGAAGTGACAAGGCCTTCCATCATATGGGAAATAATCTTAATTTCAAGAGAAAAACCCACTCCAAAACTTGCTTCTTATTTAAAAATATGTTAAAATAGAAATGGACAGAGTGATTAATAAGAAATCCCTCTGGTGGAGAGAAAAATGTTAGAGTTCTTTAAATTTTACAAGTTATATTTCAGACATAGGGGATTGCTGTGTTTCTTGGCTAACAGACAGCTCTCATAGAAGAGACAGTCTACCTTACTCTGCAGCAAGTACCAAGCACAGCAGATTGTCGTGACCATGATTATGGTAGAGGATGAACACAATATGGAATGACTGTGCTATAAAAACATGCTCAAAATTATGTTTTGTTGCTATATTTGTTGCAATTTTCATCTTATAAACAGCATTGATTGTACATTACAAAGGAAGGAAATCTGTATTATCCCATGTATTCGTTACATTATGTAAAAGAAAAAAAGTTCAGTACCAAACCTTGTTACCCTAGTCTTCTGTTCCTTATTACTTAAACTTTTTAAGAGCTAATCACATTACTTTTCAAAGGAAGACTCATTATTTATATGGAAAAGAAGAAAATATTCTGAATATTGAAATGGTATCACATGCTATAACTTAACTATATTGTTCAAGAAAAGGACTTCTTAGAATGAGAGACCTAGTGAAAAAAAATGTCTTCATTAATTAGATATGATCTTTGCTAGTGACTATCACAGTAACATTCTTGCAGTGAGGAGAAGCTAGGAAAGACAACTAGCTCTGCTGGTGTGTTGTAGGAGACACCATCCTGACAATACTAGTTTGCTTTAGAGATGCATTGTATTTTATATCATATCAGTTTATGGGGGCCAGGGGCAGAATGTGGTGGTTTGATTCAGCTGTTCCCCATAAACTTATGTGGTCTGAATGCTAGGTTCCCAGCTGATGGAGATTTAGGAATTAATGCCTCCTGGAGACATTGTATTGTTCAGGCGGACTTATAGGGTTTATAGTCAGTTTCTTCTTGCCAGTGTTTGGCATACGAGTCCCCAGTTGCTACTGTACACCTTATGTTGGTTAGAGGGTGATATCCACCCCTCTGCTCATGCCATTGTTTTTTTTTTTTTTTTTTCTGCCATCAAGGAGCTTCCCCTCAAGCATGTAAGCCAAAATAAACTCGTTTTTCCCCACAAGTTGCTCTTGGTCAAGTGTTTTCTGGCAGCAATGAGAACCTGAATGCAACAGTCCCCTAAGTCTTAGGTAGGTGGATAAGATGCTAACAACAAAGATCAATAGGTGTGTAGCAGACAGCTTCAGGTTCGCTGAAATGAACCCCGAGACCAGGCACAGATATGAAGGAAAGGATTTATTAAAGCTTACAGATTGAGGGGAAGTCCCATAATGGGAGAAGAAGCTGGCCTACTTTCACAGGTCCAAGCAGAGAGAGAGAGGTCACAAACCCAAAAAGCCAAAAGCCACAAGCACACAGCATACTTCAGGAACTCCAGGAAGAACTAGATACTTTGCATATCTTTAGATTGGAATTTCAAACCGACAACCACACCTTAAGATCTGCCCAGTGACACCTTCTCCAGCCAGGTGGCTACAGATTCAAATTACAAACTAATAAAACACTGAATATATTGGAGATCATCTATTCAAACTACCACAAGATGTGAGGGTGAACATGGAGCAACAACACCCTTGCCTTCCCAGAGACCTGATAGAAGGTGTATATCCACTGGCAAGGTCCCAGTTGCTCTTGAATAAACACCAACAGGGTTTGTGGGTTGCTAGTACTGAGTTTCCCTATACCTGGTTCAGTATGGAGGAGCACAGAATGAAGTGCTCATTAGGTAAGGGATGACTGAAGCCCTCTTTTCCCAATAGCCATCTTTCTTAGGAGGGTTATAACAATACATTGGCTAGTACAAGAAAAGACATTTTTATTGACTATATAATTCATTCATGTCTGTAAGTCATACTGGCAATGGATGTTAGATTTCTTTAGAAATCGCTCCTTCCGTATGAGATTCAAATTTCATGGAAACTCTTTTCTTTCTCTTAATATTCATACCCTTATATTAATGCTACTCTCACTTTGCGTAGAGAATCTTCTCTTTTCAGATGGCAGTGACCTTGGGACAACTCAGAAGGTATCATGGTGCTGGAAAGAAGTGACTAGAGTACTGAGTAACATCTCGATCACACCTTCCAAGGCTCAGGGTCTAATGCGGAAGAGGTGGCGGAAGGAATGTAAGAGCCAAAGGAAGGGTAGGACTCCTTACAACGTGCTCCCTCCAGACATAAAATGGCCTCGATATCCATGACCTTATAGTGCCTAACACTATCTACACAATACCATCATAAGAGGAGGGAACGATCATGACATCAAAATAAAAGAGAGACCAGCTGGGCGTGGTGGCGCACACCTTTAATCCCAGCACTCGGGAGGCAGAGGTAGGAGGATCGCCGTGAGTTCGAGGCCACCCTGAGACTCCATAGTGAATTCCAGGTCAGCCTGGGCTAGAGTGAGACCCTACCTCAAAAAACCAAAAAAAATAAAAATAAAAATAAAAAAAAAATAAAAGAGAGACTGATTGAGATGGGGAGTGGATATGATGGAGAATGGAATTTCAAAGGGGGAAAGGGGGGGAGGGAGGGTATTACCATGGGATATTTTTTATAATCATGTAAAATGTTTAAAAAATTGAGAAAAAATAAAATAAAAAATAAATGTATTATCTAAAAAAATGTACTCTGCAAGCATATTTTCTATGTGACCAACTTGATCTGAAAATTCAGAAGTACATGTACATTAATCCATGACATAACCTTTTTTTAGGAAAAAACAAGCTAAACATAACATGGAGAGGATATGTGTTTGAGGAACAGAATTAAGGAGTTATTTTTCCAATTTTGGTGTAGAGTTTCTGCAATATTCAGTTGTGCTTTCCATGGTCATACTTTTAACACTAATTGGCAGTTATTTAAAGGTAGGGTATATATATTAATATATTTTACATTTGGGAAGTAAGAAACTAAAATACAATCATGAACATTTGGATGAAAGAAAGACATTAGTGGGTTCATACCACTTATGAGATAAATAAGTGGTAAGTGCCTCTGACTTAGTGCTTTCATCTCATTTGAAAGTTCTCAAAATAAAATCCACAAAAGCAGGTTTTAAGTTTCTTTTATTTACTTGAATGTCAATTACTTTTTGGAAAGATGCCAGGCAGACTCACTATGTTTTCAAAATGGTCTAGAACAAAACATTGCAGTTTAGTTCTAGGTTCCATTTAATTGGCATTGCTCTTATGATATATAATTCACAGGATGAAATTCAAAACCACAGCAAAATCTCTTATGTGGTTGGGTTTTGGTTCTTGTCTAAATTCAGTAATTCACTTCCCTAAGTTGCATTGCACTCTCTGTGCTGAGAACAGCTTTGTAAACATAGGAGTCCATCTTCATGGCCGGTTAGCTCCAACAGAGGGTGCTCATCCTGGGCTATGATTTTAGAGATGTGAAGAAGAGCTCATCTTTCACTAAATCTTATGATTCTGACAGAGAGGAAGAGGGGCACCCTTGGTTGTTATGGGAGCTGGTGGCAGGTAGGTTTCAAAATCCGTATGGTGCAGGCTGTTTTCTCTCAGCCTATCATAGAGCTAACTATAGGCATCCTATGACTCTCTGGCCCTCTTAACAGATGGAGCAATTGACCTAGTTGATAGCTGAGAACCCTTTTTGCAGGCTCTCTTCCTATTCCTAGAGTGGCAGGTTTTCTCTCTATTGGCTCTAACTTTTTCACCTTCATTTACATCAGAGCCTTCATTACAATCAGAGCCCAGATGAGCCTATATAAAACCCCTAGATACAGTCCTTTCCCAGCAGACTTGCTCTCTGTAGTAGATCCTCTCATGAGGCATCATATGGTCACCAACAGCTCAGGCTGGCACTTCAACCTTTGTTATTTCTCTCTCCACTGGTTGGCATCCAGCCAATATTGAGGGCTTAGAGTTGTCACTTCCATGAGAATAAAGTCCTCTTTGCTTCATCTCTCCTTCATTGGCCATCCATTTCACTCTTGGTGGTGGGGAGACAAGAACCTCACAAAGAGGGAAGTAGAACTATTTCAACAAAGAACTCTATTTACAGAATGTTTATCTTAAAGACGATTTAATTTTATTTGTTACAAAGTGAAAATTCCCTTTTAGGGTTTGATCTTTCAGAATAAACTAAGAAACAACACCTAATCACTGAAGCAGACCGAAAATGAACCCAACATGGCTCAGGGAAATTTTGCGGAAGAGGGGGCGGAAAGAATGTCAGAGCCACATGTTGGGTCATGATATGCAGAGACATTTAGCTTACCCATAACTGTGGGCTAACTCCACAATGCATGACCCGTATACCTCAACAAGGAGCGGCCAAGGGGAGGGGGCAGGTCACGGATGAGCCTAATAATGGTACCAAACTGACTGTATTTGCTGAATACAAAACTAACTAATAAAAAATTTTAAAAAAAACCTTTATACTTTGTGCAACTTAATCTTAAAATATGTAGTGTGTGTGTATGTGTCTTGTATTCTCTTGGCAATAAAAGCACTGAAACAAGAACATGTGTGGTCAGATGTTCAAAGGAGGAAGGTCAAGAGGGAAAGAGTGTAAAAAATGAAGAGTCCACAGGAAGGGTAAGAATCATAAACTATCAAACAAAGGGAAGCTTTGGGCATCTAGGCACAACCAAACCTCCTGCCAGGAGAACAAGCAATGTGTACAAGTAGACTGTTGAGAGCCTGTAGAATCTTCTCTCACTTCACAACAGCTAGAGGACAGCTTTTTAGTATAAGGATAATTCTATAACAGTTTAATGATTTCACTCAGTTTGTGTGAGTGTTCAGCAGTCCTAACTCCAGCAGGAGAACAGCTCTCTCCAATGCAGGGTAGGGCTGGGGATTTCAGGGTACTTTAATTTCATGGTAGTTCAGGTGCAACCCCAAACCCTAGGGATCATGCTTCCCTCAGTTCTCCCTGAGGTTAGCATCACATATACAGACATGAAGGCAGTGTAATTTCCAGTTTAGCTGGAGTCTTTCTGAGTTCCTTCATTTCAGATTGAATGATTAGTTCACTGTCTTCTCTTCCAGTATGTGTGGTTCAGAAGCTAGGAATATCTGGTTAAGGGAATCCTACCCTCACTGATCTTTACTTCTGTTCAGTTCTGTCTAACTGTCCCTGGCAGAATTAGTTGTGTTCTTTTGGGGTTCTTAATCCTTTCCTGCCCTTCCTGCCCTTAGGTAAGGTTATTCTGTAGGTGGGCAATGGGAAGAAAGTTAAGCCTGATTTTAGCTTTGGAGAATACCACATAGTTTTTTTCAACCCTTTCCTTACCCAGTAACCATCCACTCTTAAGATATAACCATGAAAACAATCTGTGAGCTGGGGGATCAGGCTGTAGGGATAAAGATGCTCTTGAGAGGAGATTCAGTTGAAGGCTGAAATGGTGGGATGTCAGTGTCTCTGGCCTATACCTTTGCCACTAGAACCTAGGAAGGCAGCTGCTTTGTAGATACTCCTGGGGCCAGCATAGCATGGGAACAATTGAGGGAAATAAAAAGCCTGGCCAGAGAGGACTGAAAATAAGCTTGCTGTTTTCTGAGGCCAGGGCTATTACATACAAATGAAAATTTCCAAGGCTTGGAGGAAGACAGGAAGAGACAGTATGGCCAAGCAGTATCACCACAAGCTGAGGGGTTCATGTGGTACACACTGGTGTGAAGACTGTGGTGTGTGGGCAGATGGAACTAACTTAGTAGACAGCAACACTAGAAGGCAATCACCAAGAGCCAGATACGACAATATCCTTTTCAGAGGATGCCAATGTGGCCATATGCCAATTGAGACCATGCCATCTCCCCTGATTCTCCTAAACATTCTCAATGTTCAGATATACAGAAACTCAGACTAACAATAGCAGCAGCAGAACTTATACACAGTGTTTGTATAAATTAGGTGTCATTATCTACCAGTTGGGTAGATACAATATTTTCATCCTCACAATAGCTTTACAAGGTAAAGCTTTATAAGGTAGGTGGTATTGTCCTTAGTCTGTAAAAGAACTGAACCTTTGGAGAGGGTAAGCAATTTGTTCCCACTGGCCAAGGTGCCCAGTGCTAAGGGTGCCGATGTGGATTCAAACCAGGTAGACCAGATGCACAGCCTGTGTGTAGATGTTTCAATCTGGCATACATGGGCACAGAGAATGGCGACTTCTCATCAATTTGTGTTGAATGTGTGAATATCTGAATAAGTGTATGGGTTCTATGCAGTAATACTATAGTTCAAATTCAGTTAACTTGGCTTTTATGCTAACATAAAAATATAAATTCTCATTTGAAAGAAAATATTTTTGAGTATACTTTTAAGTAATGCTTTACAATAAATTAAAATGTGCTTGCTTTGACTTTTATTTAAGACTACTAATTCAGCTTTTAATTTACAAAGAATGTGCATATGTGTGTGTGTGTGTGTGTGTGTGTGTGTGTGTCTGTACACACCACAGTGCACAGTCAAGCCAGCTGTCTCACAAGCTGAGCTTCAGATATTCCTGACTCCTCCTTCTACTGCTAGAGGTACATCAGGGAATCACAGATGTATATGCCACTTTGCATCTGGCTTTTTATATGGGTGCTGGAGAATTGAACCTGGGCTGACAGAATTTGCAAGTAAACGCTTTTTACCACTGAGGCTCCTCAAGCCTATTTACCTTATTTAATATTCATTTAATGTTCTATAATTATCTTTTATTTGATCCAAATATTTTTCAATCTTTTCTTTTTTTGATAGTACTGAGATTTGAACCTAGGTCCTTGCTCATTCTAGGCAATCACTTGACCACTATGCCACATCTTCAGACATTTTTTTACTTTTCAATTTGAGACAGTTACATTAAGTAATCCAGGTACCGCCCTTGACCTTGTATTGCAGCCCAGAAGCCTTGAACTTGTAACTCTCCTTCCTTAGCTTTCTGACTAGCTGGGATCACATGCCCATGCCAACAGACTCAGCTAGTTTTGCATATTTTACTGTTTAAAATATCCACATTTAAAGACCTGGTAGTTTCTAATCTTTATCATTATGTAAAGAATTTTTAACAACTTATGATCAATTCTTCAATGTAATATGTACTTACTCATAGAACTGACTGATATTAATAATTCAAAAGCATCAAAGAGTCATTTAACTCCCAAGGAAGCATAGGTAAGAGAAATAGAGGCCTGTGGACAATCACACAAGAAAGAAGGAACTATATGAGGAAGTGCCCTCTCAACCATGGCAAAGGAGCCAGGGCAGAGCCTTAGATGATGGTAATGATATAGTCAGGTATGAAGGAGAAAAGCTGACATTGAAATTAAGGAGCAGAACATGAATAGAATTACCAAGTTGGAGAAAAGCAAGGTAAATATAGCCCTATACCTCCTGGTTATGCATGAGCACATATATATACATGCACATATGCATATATCACACAGGTATATACAGATGCATGTTAAATTTTCAAGTACTCCTACAAGTTGGCTAGAAGAGTGACATGCGGCTATATTGTGGAGGAGAAGTTACAACAGGATGGCCATATTTTGAAATCACTAAGAGGTGAGTAGGCTGCCTGATCCTTACGGAATGGGGGGTGCTCTTCAGTTACTAACAGCTCCCATTTAGCTTTCACTCACTACCAGCCTAGTTGCTTGCATTTGTGAACCTAGATTCTATAGCAGTGGCTTTCAACAATGCACACTGCAGATTGTAGGCAACTATGGGAAATGCCAGTACCTAAGCTAGATCTCACACAAGTGAATACAAATTCTTCATCACGAAGCCTGAGCAGCCAGGGTTGAACACCACTGTTCAATGAGGTCATGATTGCTAGTCAATTCCTTTAAAACCTTCCTCCAATGAAAAGCAATGCTCAATTCTGGCTGCACAACAATACTGGGAATACTAACAACAATGAACAAATACTGGGAATACTTAGAACAATGAATCCAAGGGCCACACTCTCAGTTTCTCTTTTAGCCAGTATGAGGCAGACAAGCATTCTCCAGCTTGCAAAGTTCTTTCTTCTAACAGGCAGCTAGGATGATACCACTGACAGAGGGAGGGAAAGCCACAGAAGGACTCTGAACAAAATGGTATGTGGTTTGGGATAGCAGGGAACTGAAGGGCATTAAGGTTATAGAGGAATAACTTTGGAAGCAATTAGGCAGTTTCTATAACTCCACTTTCTGTTGCAATAACAAAATATCAGAGGTGCTACTTATTTTTGGCTCATAGTTTTGGAAGCTGAAAGTCCATGATCAGGCAACTTTACCCCCTCCTTGGCTGTGTCATGCATGGTTAATGGCATCTTGGTGTTAGCCTGGAGAGAGTAGGAGAGATCATACACCAAGATAAGAAGCCAGGGTCAGACTTGCTGTTCTTTTAAGAAAAAATATATTTTATTTATTTGTTTATAAGAGAGAGAGAGAGAGAGAGAGAAAGAGAAAATGGGCATGCCAGGGTCTCTAGCCACTGCAAACAAACACCAGATGCATGAGTCACTTTGTATATCTGACTTAAGTGGGTAATAGGGAATTGAACCTGGGTCCTTAGGCTTCACAGGCAAGTATCTTAACCACTAAGCCATCTCTCCAGTCCCAAACTTGCTGTTTTTACAATTCACTCTCATGGGAACTGACTCACTTTAAGACCAGCATTAATCCCTTTGAGGGATGGCACCCCAATGACATACATACTTCTCTCTCATCTTTAAAATTTTAATACCTCATAATACTATCATATTTGGGCCCAGTCTTACAATACATAGACCTTGAGGGACAAATTGTATTCCAAACAAAGCAACAGCAGAGGTATGTATTAATCAGGACTGCTATCATGTAGGCAACTGTGGGATGGTCAGAAAAGAATGCATGGAAGATTTGTTGTGAACGTGGATGTTGGTATTATAGATGAGTAAAATTGTCTTGAAACTTTCTTATCTCAAATCAGCCTGTAAACAAGTCAGAAAGTTGACTTCAAGCTACCTGAGTAGTTAAACTAACAACCTTAACTGAGAATTTAATGGTGCTGGCTAGAAGCTCCCTGAGCCCTTGACAATGACACACATCCTCTCTAAGAAATCTGGATACAACTGAGGCAGGACTGAAAGCATTCCCTATGCTAAAGTTCAAAAATATATGGTCATATTGTCAAAAGGTCAATGGGAAACAAAACACCATGAGAAAGAGAAAAAAATGTTAGCAGACAAACACAAGTTTAACATTCTGGAATTACCAAACATGGAATACATGGGAGTATACGAACAAATAAATGACCAAATACAAGAGGAAGTTTTGCAATAGTAATTTTAAAAAAGCTGGCTGTAATGATGTGTAAGACACTGACTGTAACTGTAGCAGAGACGGGTGGATACCCAAGGCAAGTTGGCTATCAAGACTAGCTGAAATATTGAGTGAGCTCTGAATTCAATGAAAAACCCTGTCTTGATAAATAAGTGGAAAGTAACAGGCAAATAAGAGTGTATAAGTGAAGAGTAATAAAAGGAGACACCTGCTTATGCACACACATGTTCAAGTGCATGCATAGTCACAAACATGCACACGCACACTCATGCACATAGACAAAAATTTTAAGAAACACAATTTTCAAATGAATTTTTGACTAACAGTCCCTCACTAAAAGCAATTCTTAAGAATGTTTCTAAACTTGGAAGGAGAGGTTTAATTTGCAAGAGGGAAAAGTTTGAAAAAGAGAAATATGAGTCAGTTTGCATATTATAATCACTGATTATTTATGTAAAAATCAAAACATTATACAAGTTCCAAATGTGTGATAATATGTGTAGTGAGTTGGTGATACAGCTGTAAACAGTGCAGAAACCCCCAGGAGCTCGAAGGGGGCAAAGCAGGTTGTTTTCTCTACAGCTCTAAAAAGAGCTGGGCTTTGGAGACACTTGGATTTCAGCCCCATGACACTCATTTCTATGACATGTAGAACTGTGGGAGAAAAGATTTCTGTTCCTATAGTCTGCCAAGATGTTGGTAATTTGTTATAGCAGCCACGTGAGGCAAATAGAGTATAAGTGAAGAGTAATCAAACAGCAGAATTTACAGTGGAATGTGAGGGAAGTACATTCATAAATATCGGGAAAACTAGGAATGTGAATTTTAGATGTATTTATTCTAGAAAATAACATGGTGTTGGAAAACCATGAAGGTTTTATATCCTTGCCTCATCTCCAGGGCTGTTGGCTCCTTTCATCAGTGAGTTCCCAGTAGCTATCCATCACATAACCATTTGGCCAATGCTTGGTGTCCTTTATGATGATAAACAGGCTTTTCTCAGGTTTGAGGATAACAAGATTTCAAATGCGTATACTACATTTCACCCCAACTACAGTGTATAATCAACAGCTGACTCTACACAGTACTTAGCAATGCCTGGCTTCAGAAGATGCTTGATGAACATTTTTGTTTGTTTGTTTGTTTTTTTAAATGAATGAGTGAATCTTAGAAGGAAGAACTGTTAGGTACTATACTTCAAGGGATTTGCATGTTTCTTAAGAAAAGAACCACATGAGGCTGGAGGTGGAGCTTAGTTAAGCAGAGTGCTGGTCTAGCATGCATGAAGCAGTGGGTTGGATACCCAGTGCTGTGTGATCTAGGTGTGGTGGCACACACCTGTAATTCAAGCATGAAGGAGGTAGAAGGATCCTAAGTTCAAGATCACTGTTGGCTATATGTAAATTTGAGCTCAGCATGGGTGGGATATCTAAGACTGCCTCAAAAGCAAAAACTGAAAAGAACAAACATAACTTTATATGATAGCCTGTTGGCTTTATTCCAACCCTGGTATCTACACTGGAAAAATGAAAACATGTTTATACAAAATAAGTTTTTTAGATAGTCACGAGAATTATTCACTCAGTGTTTAAGAATAGTACCAACAGTTCAAATGTCTATCACACGGCCTAAATAAACAAAATACACTCTATCTATCTAATAGAATTTTTTTTTTTTTCTTTTTTTGAGGTAGGTCTTGCTCTGGCCCAGGCTGATCTGGAATTCATTATTTGGTCTCAGGGTGGCTTCAAACTTACTCAGTGAGATCCTTCTACCTCTGCCCCTCTAGTTCTGGGATTAAAGGTGTGCACCACTACACCCAGCTTATCTAATAAACATTTATTCATCATTAAAGAGGAAAGAAATACCAATACTTCCTTGTCCTAAGTGAAAAAAATCACATGTAAAAGGCCATATGTTAGATGAGTCACTTAATATAAAATGTTCAGAAAAGGTATTTCTAGAGTGCTCAGCGGATTAGTGATTTTCTGAGTGAGGAGGAATGATGTCTTTCTTGGATGATGAAACGATCTCAAATTGAATTGTGGTGACTATACTTAGTAAAAACCACTGCATATTATATACACACTAGGTATATTATACCCTATTATGTTACATTTCTGCATTTCTTTGGGCCTCAAGTAAGGCAGACTATCATGGCAGTGGGAAGTGGTGGTAGAGGAGGCTACTGAGCTCATGGAAGCTGGGACAGAGAAAGTACATGCATGAGCAGGCCTTTTTACTCAGTCTAGGCCTCCAGCCTATGCGATGGTGCTTTCTACATTCACAATGGATCATTCTCCTGATTTAATCCCATGTTGATGCTTTGCTTATCTCCTGGGTATATCTTAATGCAATTGAGTGAAAAACCCTAAGCATCACATGAAATCAAGTGTTTTAGATTCTACTCGTGTGTGGGATGGTGAGTTGTCTGTATCTGACTTAATACACTGAACACAATGTTCTCCAAACTCCATATTCATTCACATTGACAATGATATCAGGACTTTGTTCCACCTTATGATTAAATAGTATCCTATTGAGTACATATTCCCCATTTTCTTTACCCATTACAACTTAGGTTGATTAGGTTGATTCCATAATTAGATTGACTTAATTTCCTCTGGATGCATACTCACAAATGCTATTGTTGTTGGGTCTTATGATAATTCTATTTTTTTTTTTTTTGAGGAATCTTCATACTGTTTTCCATAATGGCTGTGAGTGATAGTTATATTCCCTCCAGTGTATAAAGGTACCCTTTTCTCACATCCTTGCCAACACTTTCTTTTTTTGGAGGGGGGAAACTATTCTAATCACTGAAATAATATCGCAATGTGGTTTTGACTTGTTTTCCTGATGATTAGTGAACTATTTGCTACGTGTATGTGTTCTTTTAGTAAATATCTCTTCAGTATCAGCCCATTTTTATTGTGGTGCTTGTTTTCTTGCTATTCTGGCATTGCCATTCTCAATTAAGCCAAGGCTAGGGGCAACCATCTTGTTAAAAAATGGAAATCATTTGTGCTATTGACAGTGTGGATGCTAGATGTAGGAGCTTCAAAAAACTCATCTAGGTTTAGTAATACTCTAACAATCCTAACAACGATAAGGGACATTTGGTAGCCTTTTATAGACTTCATTTACAAGGCAGATGCTACTCCTTAGAAGTGTTTGCTCTGTAGTTTAATTCCATTTTTCTGTACAGTATGTACTTGTTTTGGTAGGCTGAAAATGAAGACAAAAAAAGATGACTTTATTTAGCTGTATTTTTTCTTTTCTTTTTCTAGAAGAGTTAAGAAAAATTGATTTTAACCACATAGAGATAATGAGCAAGACCAACAGTCCCCCACAAGCAGACACAGGGCTGTTTGTTTGCTTATCACGTGTTTATTTTCTGCCAGGAACTGTGCTAACTCATTTGCATGGACCACCCTCCTTATAACCAGAACAATCTGTAATGTCAGGAACATTATTCCTACCTTACAAAGTTAGAGCAGGCCACTTGTTTGAAGGTGCAAGGCTGGTGACTGAAGTATCAGTCAGGGTTTAGAGACCATACTTGGCTGTAGCTGTTTGTAGGCTACAATTGAGGCCCACACAATTAGTACAGACTTACTGTCTAAAATCTGGAGGCTTAAAATGCGCTTCATGGAATTTAAAGTCTAACGCATCTAAAAAAATTCTTTAAAGGCACTGTACATATTCATACTGACAACTCCCAAGTTTCTATCTTTAGCCTTGACTTCTCATCTGAATGAGATTTGTATATCTGCTTCCAACATGAAATCTCCATGGCATTCAAACCTATTTCTAATTGGTATGGTCCAATGCACTCTTTTAAAGCCTTTTCCTCCCAACTGTTTCCCACCTCAGTAAATAACACCTGCATTGATCCACTTGAGCCAAAATCTGCAAAACATACTAGTCAGTTCTTGTGTTCATCACTACTGCTATGCAGTCCAGCCATGACCAAATATGCCTGTACTATTGGAGTAGCTTTCTGCATGCACTGACATTGGTTCATAGCAACAAATGGATTAAAATGTATAAAACACATGTAAGCACTCTGTTTTGAATATTCCAAGGCAAGGGAGGGACTAGCATCTTCAACGAGTATCTTCTGTAGATGCCTAGCCAGAAAGGAGAAGAAATGTGGGACAGTGCAGGCAGGAAGTGGTCCCCCATCACTTCTGGCTAAATAAATGGCTACAATGCATTCAGACCCTCCTTCTGAAGAGAGGCTAGAAAAAGAAGTCCAACTCCCTTCCCAAGAAAGAGAAAGAAATTTTAGGAAATACTTAACAGTTTTTCTCATATTTTCTTATTCTATAGCTGTGCCTTTAGTAGCAATTCTGAAAACTGGGGAAATAATTTCTCCTTTGAAGTTGTTCTTATTAAAACCAGGGTAGACCATGGCTGGTGAAGAGGAGTAACTATGAGAAGGGGATGTCTAACTGGACTTTTCTAAAAGGAGCAGTCTTCAAAGGTGTCATTTAGAGTTCTAACTGTAATCTAATCAGAAGACAAGGGGCAACATGCATGATACTGACAGAGGACTACTAGAGCACCATTTTTAAAAGAAATACCTGAGGGCTACAGTCGACTTATGAAAGAGGAAAATGCTTTTTGGCAGGTGAAAATGCCCTGATTCATTATAATCACTTTAATATCAGTCAAGGGAGAGTTGACAGGAGCTTTACACTCTCTCTAAGACTCAATCAATTATTTTTACCTTAACGAGGAGAATTTATACCATGCAGATAGAAGGAGAATTAATAGAGATCTTGGTTTTTAAGTTGAAGACAAATAGTTGAAGGGATAAAGATGTAAAGGACCTTCTTGCTTTTGTCTATGTTCACAAAGAAAGTTCCAGAAATGGAAGAACTAGTAAGAAGTATTTTCAGTGGAGGCAGTACAATAATGATGGTAAACAGGATTGGGGGCAATAAATCTTTTTCTACTCTATAAATACTTCCCTTTCAACATAAAGCCGCTTTAAAGAAATAAGAAAACCAAGCTTTCAGAATGGGTTTGATACATTATTTATGAACTTATCAAGTGGAAAAAAAAATCCACGCCTACTCAGACACTTTAATGAAAACTTTCAACTAATGTATCTAGTTTTATTGGTATTTAAAAAACCAATTATGAGCTAGAAAATTATTGTTTAACTCTTATACAGCTTTCTGTAAGCAGAATAGTTTTGAGCTACTTGGAATCACTTTTCCAAAGTTTCAGTTTCTGAAGGTCAGATAACTACAACTGCTTAATAAAGAAGCAAAGAAGTTCCTCTAAATATCTCTCAGCTCTGATGGGCTTATGTTCCGCTCCTTAGGTGAGGTATTAGCAAAGCTTATTTATTTTCATTTCCAAGGCTTGTATTTGCTCATTCCCTTGTGGGAAAGCTGATTTCCATGATGATTCCCTTCTTAATTTTAATACCCATTTTCACTCATCATATAGACATAAGAATTTTCCATAAAAGAATGAAATCCTTGCAAAGGAAATGAAGACAACTCAGAGAGTAAACTAGCTCCTTTTTTCAATTAATTGATCCACTGACGTGTGCATATTAAGATTTTTTTTCAAACCCAGGAAAATAAGGTTAATTAACATAAAAGAACCTCACTCTTCTAGATGCTGAATTTTGTATTTTATCCATGCTGCCTTAAGTGCCTTGATTTCCCAGTAATGACCTAGTTCTCCTAATGAGGAACATTAACCCCTGGCTGTAGCTGTACAGGACTTAATTGTCAACTGCAGCTGAAATAGGGGAGTTTGCCGATCAGCAGGTATGCGGTATATTAACTCATGTCATTTCAACCCCTAATAAATAAATCTGTTGCTAAGGCAACAGGAAGATCAGCTCTATCAGTATTCTCCCCTCCCAGTAACCCCCTCCCACCCTGCCTCTTTGGGAGGAAACTGCCTTTCACACCAAGCTTAGGAAAAGAGAAGGAAATTAACTACATGTAACCATAATTAGAAGTAACATCATTTCTCATCTTAGAAACATATCCAAATTAATGAAAAAGGACAGCAAAGAGAGAAATGCTTTTGACCAAGATCATGATGTATTATTTCTTTCAGTAGGAGACGGGTACTATGACAGATACATCTAAGAAAGAACAACTCTCCAACATTCCACCTTTCTGTGGGTATGAATTTTCTCTTTCTTTTGTTTAACCAACAAATGATGCTAACAAATGAACAGATGAATAATGCTGAAATAATTAATTAGTCGCACAGCTAATAAAGATTATAAGGGGAAAACTTTAAATTATTAATAAAAGATATGGTAGTCTACCCTGGAGATCTCTGGGGTCTATGACTGACTGAAGAAGGAAAAAGACCCTGGTAACTGAGCCTTAGTCTGTTTTACTTATAAAAGCTGCAAGATGCCATTTACCTGGTACTTTCAAGAAAAGTTTAAAAAGTGATTTTAATGGATTGCTTTTGAATGCTTTAACATTGGGATCAGGATTAAGTAGTAGGTAGAAAGAATAATCTACAGGGATCTTCCTTCTGGATTTATTTTTCAGTGGCAACTTAAAAATAACTTTGTTTTTGGCCAAGTTGAGACTTTCTTTCTGAGTGTGACTACCCTTCTATTACAATGAATTGTTCAATTAAAAAAACAAAAACAACTATGGGCTAGAGAGATCACTTGCCTGTGAAGCCTAAGGACCCCAAATTGAGGCTCTATTCCCCAGGACCCACTTAAGCCAGATATACAAGGGGGCGCATGCATCTGGAGTTTGTTTGAAGTGACTGGAGGCCCTGGGGTGCCCATTCTCTATCTACCTGCCTCTTTCTCTCTCTGTCTATCATTCTCAAGTAAATATATAAAAATAAACAAAAAAAATTTAAAAAACTATGAAGGTTTGTATTTACAACTGTTAAAATGACATTTCATAAAAAAGAAACAATATATGAAGCCATAGACTATGATAGAATGCTGACCACATGACCAATTCCACCCAGGGCCTGGGAAATTGATTCCCCCTGTTTTCATTCTCATTCTTTCTAGGAAGAAAAATCCGACTTTTGCTGGACTTACTGAGCAAGTAAGAGCCCATCACCAAATAGTGACCCAAAATTCATTGCCTAAGTGCCCCACATGCCAGGAATTCTGGGTAGATGATATTAACAAAACCACTCAACATCCCTTCCAAAGTTTTTGTCTTCACCTTGAAGATCCTGGGATCTAACACTAACAGATGACATTTAAAACACAATCCTAGCATGGCTTAGTGCACAAAAACTCAATCAGGGAAGCTCACACATCAATGAAAGTTAAACCAGGATAGACATATGTGGAAGGCAAAGCAACCAAGGCATCTGTAAAAAGATGCAAGAGTAATTTCCATTATGGAAAGATAGAAAATTATATACACTGATCAGAAGAGACACAAGCCCTAAAAAAAGGAGAAAAAGAGTGAGTTAATTACAGAAAAGTCAGGTCAACCATGATGGTGTGAAGAAAGAATGAGTAACTAGGAAATAGAAATATCTGCATGTGTGTGCATCTATACACACACACACACACACACACACACACAATCACAGACATGACATAAACACATTTGGCATATGACCCACCCATCCACCTACTTATTTACTTATCTATCCATCTATACATCCATTCACCAATCACCTAGCCTACCCACCCATATTAGTGAGATAGCTACTTGATAACTCACCCCACTCCTCCTCTGTGATAAGTAAAATTTAATTTAAGAATTTGATCAAGAGTGGTGACAGAAAGAGGAAGATGTAGATCTTAAGTGGTTAAAGAACAATGTCATGATTACATCAAATTCAAACGCCATCTTTTGTAATAATATTATCTTAATGAAATGAGTCAAATCTACAGAACTTTTAATCGACATGCTATTCTAGAGATAACAATACTAAGAGAGCAGTGATGATAGGTGGAAGCCATTTATGCTGACACTGTGTGCTAAAAAGGTTGGCCCAAGAAGTGATGACAAACAAATCTATAATTATTTATTCTGTTCATGTCTGCTTGCTTGGAAAACAGGCAGCAAAGATCCTGCAAGTGGGATATGGGGAATTATATATGAGATGCAGGTAGTGCTGTGCCTTTACCATGTTTTTCTTTTTTGCAGTATTGATTTAGTATTTTCTAGCAATTATTTAAATTTCTGCAATAGGATCTCATAGATTCATCTAATGGTACTGTATTAGAAGAAATAAAACAGTTAGATGATATAACATATGGTAATTTGAGCTAGGTATCTCAATTTTTTTAAGGATTCTGACAAAATTCTCTAGAGACCCTTTGTTTTTCAAATGCTAAAATGCTAGAGCTCATTTGATTGAAATTGTTTATTTTTGTTTTTTGTTTTGCTTTGTTTTGGTTTTTCAAAGTAGGGTTTCCCTGTAGCCCAGGTTGATTTGGCATTCACTGTGTAGCTTCAGGGTGGCTTGGAACTCATGGATCCTCCTACCTCTGCCTTCTGAGTGCTGGGGTTAAAGGTGAATGCCACCATGTCCAGTTCATTTGAGATTGTTTATGGGCAAAATCAAACAAATAACTAAACAAATCTCCCCTAAACTCTAAGCAAAAGAAGATACCTGAAGAAAACTTGCTGAATTAGGAAGGCTCTATTCAACTAGAACCTTGTCATGTGAGCTTTGACTGATTAATTGATGAGTACATACTGACAATCCCTTTCAGGGACTACCTAAGAAAACTTCTTTCTAGTAAATCTCAAAATTAGTTACTTGAAAGCAGCTACTCCTTACATTAAAGATCATTTAACTATGAAAATAGACAGTGTTACTGGAAAACATCTTAATTTTCCTTTAGAGAATGAAATAAGAGGCTTCTTAGTGGATCTGAGGAGACTTTGGTGAAGTGCACTGGTGGGCAGATAGCCAGACCACATGACCATCTTTCTTAGAGCTAGTGTTGAAAATCATTTTTCTCTTGAAAAAAAGATCTATATAGCAAACTGAAATCAAATACAGAATGTGAGTGTCCAATACTAGCACTTTGCCTTCCTGTTCATATCTTGGCATATTGCCTGAAGGGTGACTTGCAAATGCATTCTATCATAAGGCAATGACTAGAACACCCTGAGTGATTTAAGACATCTACTCTCCAAACTTTTCCTGAGTTATCTCCACAATGAGAAAACCAAAGCAAGTTTACTTTGGCCTGAAAAGCATATTATCCTTTCAGAAATCAATCATTCATTTTGTTTGCAAGGCTATTTTTTAAACTTCAGAGTCAAAGAATGAAATTGGGTAATTTATTTTATTATCAACTAATAAAGCATAAGTTTCTATTCTATATCAATAGCATATTTTTTAGTTAGAAATCACCAAGGTTTTAAAAAACATATAAAAACATCAAATTCTCTCAGTGTCCTAACATGTTTCACTCCAGTGACTCACCTAAGTTTTAAATCTGTTTGTACTTATATTCCAATGATTACGTTTTATCCTTTCCAAATGCATACCCTTAACTGTAATTGACTTTGTATAAAACAATCACTACTTTATGAGAAAAGCTGTGAATACCAGCTAGACCATAAAGCCATTCTACTTTAAGTGAAAAATCTCTTACAGTTTCCCTACAGTCCAGGTGATAATGTCATGGGGGAACAATAACTATAGCTATTCTAATAACATCAAGGTCTTTAACATGCCCACACTGATCTTATCTTTGTCAACTAAAAAAGACATATCTAGGGACTAATCAGGGATGGAGAGAGAAGAGAGGGACGGACAGAGAGAGAATGAATAGGTATGAATGAAAAGGAGAATGTGGGTATGCCAGGGCCTATAGCCACTGCAAAGGAACTCCAGATGCATGTGCCACTTTGTGCATCTGGATTTACGTGCATACTGGGGAATCAAACCCAGGTTGTTAGGCTCTGCAAGTGTCTTAACTGCCGAGCCATCTCTCCAGCCTCCTACTTATGGTTTTTACCACTAGCACACAATATCTTATGCCACAGATCTTTAGCCTATGCCTTCCTTACTACTTAGCACACAATGGGTAGTAATGGCTGTATTTTTACATAAGTGATTAGGCTGTAAGTTCCTAGAAGTGTTCAATAGCCATTCAAAGAACTTCCAAAGTCACACTGTTTTGCTAATAATACTAAGATAAAATTCATCAATTTTACTGTCAACATATACTCATAAAAGTAAGAGTGTTTTGCCTTAGCTCTGTTCAATGCAGTGGCAACAAGCTGAACTAGCAGGTGTCCTACCTTCTTCTGTCTGAGCTTGCAACAAAAGGAAAACAAAAGAAACAAGTTCAGACTGGAGAGATGGCTTGTGGTTAAAGTGCTTGCCTAAAAAGCCCAAGGATTCCGCAATACCCATGTAAAGCCAGAATCACAAGGTGGCACATGTGTCTGGAGTTCGTTTTCAGTGCTGGAGGCCCTGATGCACTCATTCTTTCTCTTTCTATTTGCCTTTATCTCTCTCTGTCTGAAATAAATAAATAAAACACAATTGCACACTAAGACACAGTGACTCTTGAAGAGAAATATCTGCATTCTTGTTTGACTTCTGAGCTAAACTAGCTCCTTTCCTTAGGAAATATGTGTTTACCTGAGAGCACAACTGACATACAAACCATGGCTACTCAGACTGAAGTACTTTGTAAATGTTTTTCCAGATATGAAACTTCAAGGAAAACAACTGAGATATGTGTTGCAATCATAAATTCAAGGTTTTAAATGCCCATTAACATTTGAACAAAATTGTACCTATATCATAAGCTTAGTAAACTGTCGAAGACTCAAAAAATTCCTTTTATGAGAGTTGTGTTATAACAAATGTACTTTTCTGAAATTATCTAATGACTTGTGTCAGCACCATCAGGTACACATTATTCAGGGGCCTATATTTTCCAAGTGACCAGTGCGTGATGTTACAAAATTCATTCCAGGCTGTAGATATGGCTCAGTGCTTGCCTTCAGAGCCTACCTGCCTGGATTTGATTTCCCAGTACCCATGTAAGCCAGATGCACAAAGTGGCTCATGCATCTTGAGTTCATTTGCAGTGGCTAGAGGCCCTGGTATGCCCATACTCTTTCTCTCTCTCTCTCTCTCTCTCTCTCTCTGTGTGTGTGTGTATGTATGTATCTATATCTCTCTGCTTGTAAATAGATAAATAAATAAATAAAATGTGTAATAAATCCATTGCAGCTAAAAGTAAGTGCACAGAGAACTCAACAGAGGTGGTTTCAGATTCAAAGTAGAAACTAACCTTCAAACTTTCATTTGTCAAGTTCTGGCACAGTATCAAAGAACAATATCTACAGTAATCAGAGTAGTTCTTTACAATTCTCCTTCCCAACTTCTCTCTATAAAACAGGATTTTCTTCATAAACTTCTGTCAAAGGAACATATTACAACAGGTTGAACACATGGCAGAATTATAAACATGCAGTGTCAAGCGTCACCACTACTTTTCATTTTGGAAGCTATGATTATTTTTCGTAAAACATTAATTTGTGCTAACATGTGTTTGATATCTTGGTCTTAATTGTTATTTGAAATGACTTATTTTAAGGTTCTCTTTTAAGCTTTAATGCCTAACAGTAAATATCAGTAGGTATCTTAGTAAGAGCCCTTTGATATTGCACTAAGTTTTCAAAGTTTCAAGAAATCTTGAGATCAAAGAATTTGAGAATCTTGGTCTTGAGAATGTGAGTTTCCAACATCTTCTAAACTTTTTCTTATTTTCCAATAGATTGTCTTTTGTGTCGATTATTATCTAGAGAATATTTACATAAATTTGGAAGCTGGTATAATTCTACAATATTTGCATAATATTTGGAAAGAAACAGTTAACAAAAGCATTGAAAAAGGCAGTGCATTTTTCACAGATCTTTCTTTATAAGTCATTTCTATTAACTGTGCCTTTCTATAGACGTTTACAACAAAACATTAAAGACTGGTAGAAAGGAGAAAACAAATTACTCTGCAGAGAACCCAGCAACTCTGCTAAAATACTGTCAGTTATTTATCTACTGTCAGCAGAGGTTGCACACTATAATCCTTGACAAGCTCACATTCAGAAAGACTGAAGAGAGGGGGGCAAACCTTGCATTTAAGGGTCTGTTCTCATGCACAGACATTTTAGCACAGATTTAAAGCCAGAATGTATCTTCTAGAAAATGTCACTTTTGATTTTGATACATACCCTAGCATAGAGGCTCTACATTTGGTTGACTTAGTACAAGACATGTTAGAGGCTAACAACAGATTTTAGAACATTCATGATCCCAGTGTGGAATGAACACAATGAAGTCAGCGGCACTTCATTTTGGAGTTGGCCACCACAGACGCATGATTTCATGGACACAATTTTTATGATATTCTGGAGAAGGGGCTTACTTTTGTTTGGTTAGGCAAGGTAACAGGTTCTAATGGCCCATTGCTCTATCATCTGTTACTCCTTTATGCATTCAGAGGTAGCAACCATTGAGGCACTCTCCCATCCTAACCCACTTTCTCTCTGGAAAATATGCATGGCCTCCTTAAAGACAAAACAGTCCACAGAGCTTCCTACGAGCTACTCAACAGAAAAGCAGGCAAAGTAGCTTATAGTGCCCTCAAGGAAATGTTAGCATAAGCACAGAGAAGGCTTAAACTAAGAGGGCTGTGTAGGAAACCCCAAAGGCCCTGGTCATTTTCAGTGAAACTCTGGTTATCACTGAAACACAATTCATATTGACTGGTCCATTATATGATTTCTACTCATGCAATCAGGGTTCTAAATGAATGTGTGTTTGTAGCTGGGTATGAATGCTGAAACCAGAATCTTAATTTTCTAATTCATATTCACCAATTAAAAATAAACTGGAATTTTATGAGCAAATTTACATAAATCAGATGATAAAGCATCTACCACTAAGGGGTAGGAGTTCAGCTCCCAACATTTGCATATATTCTCCTAAAGAAAATATAGGCGTTTAGCTTCTCACTGAAGAGTCTTGCTGCGCTGGAACTCTAATGGGCTTAGAACAGTAAATTTTGAAGAAACTGATTACTACCCCTGTAGCTAGTAAATGTCTGCCTAGACCCAGTGGCATTTGAAAAAAGTGTTTTATCATAAAATTATCCCAGCAGAGTCCATTCTGCAAGATAACATCATCATCATCATCATCAGTACTCCATGCAGGACCCAACAGCTCTGGCACAATATTGCCAGTCATTTATCTGTTGTCAGCACAGGTTACACACTGTAATCCTTGACTGCCTCGGAATTAGAATGTCTTTGATGTCCCCACAAGAGTTTTTTGCCCGAAGGCTTTACCAATGCTCGGCGGCTCAGTGTTTATTCCTCGTAATCTTCCTCTCATCTCCAGGCTAGCAGTGACAGATGGTTATGGGCACACAATAGTATTAAGAGTTTGATATTTTTTTTATGCTGTGCTCTCTGTACAACAAATAGCTATCAGACGCGGGCCAGAGAGCTGACATGGCTCGCTTAGGTAATGGCAAACAAACAGCTCGGGTTGATGCTTTCTGTCATTTCCCCTCCTAACCCTGCTTGTTTTCATTGTATACTCTCAAAGGTAAACTATATTAACCTTATAGACTGTTATTAAAAAGATATATCTATATGAGCATAAAGTGCTTTTCTTTTCTCTTTTTCTTACTCTTTTGATTATGAAAGTAATACTGCTGACATATTGAACAAATATCGAATGTCAACATAAATTTTTAGTGTGTGATAATATCCCCCTTCATATAGCTGTGTGTCAGGCGGGAACCGGCGGATGATGCATAGCAGTAAATAACCCAAACAAAATTAGTTCTCTTGTCAGCTTCTACCTTGTATGTCCCCAGGCATCAGTAAAATTGACTGCACGCTAGATTTTCAAAATTAGCCCTAATGTTAGCTATGTGTCTGGCAACCTCCAAGTTTCCAATGTTCTACTATATTACCCGTAAGGATGAATGTGTTACTTTTATATTTTGGCATTTACTCTTGCTGATGTGGCTTTTCTCCCTCTTCTCCAAATTAAAAATAATTTAGCTTTAACAATAAGAATGTGCACAAACATAGCGCTGCATCTCTTTAAGCAACTAACTTTAGGCAATTAAATTAAATTAAAGCAAAAATATACAAAGGAAGAGAGGGAATTATTCAATTTAATATTGTTAATTTTATTAACATCGCTCTGTCTTATTTTGTGCAAAGTATTTATGGTTCTCAGTCTTCCCTCTGTATTGCTGCTTTACAACCAGTCCACAAATTATTTAATATTTTTATAATAACCTAGAACCAAACTTTAGAACCGATTTTCTTGCAATAAATATTCATTAGGAGAGAAGCAAAGGTTAATGAAATAAGAGAAAAGGTTTTCAGAAGACAGTAAATGAGGATGTGTATTTCACCTTCAAACAGGTTCACTTCATCCAGACCCACCTCATTTAAAAATAACAAAATACTGAGCACTGTCACAGGTAAAATATGATGTACAAAGTAAATGACACGACCTCAGGAAGGCTATGCTGTGAGCTTGACAATGAGCAAACAAATCAAAAAACACATTTCATACCAACTTTCAGTCCTTAAATTTTAGATTCTTGCATTTAGAATGAAAGACAAAATCCCTTTAGGTACCAGATGCTGCAGATCAACTGGGAAAGCTTGTGGACGTTAATGTGCCGGGAGGCAAATCCTGGGCAAAGGCGCTTTGCCTGCCGGTGTGCTGTGCTTATTACTTCACCTGCAGACAGTTGCTCTCAGAAAGTCAGACCTAATGATCAGCCCAGCACTGCCACAATAAAGAGCCTATAATCGGTAGGGGAGGCAACTCTAATCAGGCCACATGCAGATTAAACTAACTGGAAGGAATAAAAACTAGATTAAAATGTTCATGCCTAACACCAGAAGATTATCAGGACATTTTACCTCCTTAAATCCTAATTTATAGGAGCCAGGGTTAAGTTTATGAGTTTACATTTGGTGGGATTATATGCTGCACTGATTTCTCACTGCTGAGAAAAGATTCAGCTACACTCTATTTTGCTTTGTACAGGGCAGAAGCATTTGGAAGAAGGGAGACAGCATTACATATACTGACATGTATTGTGACAAGTAAAATAAAGGCATCCAGTTAAAATCGGTCAAGACAGTAAATAGTGGACATTGTTCTTGTTTTAATAGTACTACTGCTTTATTGATTTAGACATATTAGATAATTCTGAGAAACAATCTCTATATGTATACAATGGTATCCTAGTTTTCTACTGTGAATCAACTTGAACAAGATTTGATTTTCTAGCAGTAGCTTGCTACTATTATTAGTTGAACAAATCATTGCAAATGGTTACCTGTAATTCAAATATAATGTAAAAACACAACATACTGTACAGATTTTGAGCAGTGCCACCTTGGCACTATATCTGTAGTGCTCCTGTATTAAAATGCAAATGTAACATGTCAATGCAAATTAAAGTCATCTTTTTCTAAAGCTATAGAATAGCAAACTAAAGTCAATCATCACAATATAGTTCCTACCACCAGCAGCTCATACTACACTAGAATGCCTTGACTTACCACCTGTGTGGCCAGACAATGTGCAAGGGTCTCTGCTGATCATCAACTCCACCCAAAAGGTTCAAGGGATCAAGAGTCACATTGCCATTATTCTCTCCATGATGAGAACTTGCATTATCCAAGTTGGATTTTTTCAAGTCTGGTTTCTGCATTGATGAGTTGTCCAGGTTTTCTTGTGCAATATCAACGCCAGAGGGTACATAAGACTCTGATTTCAAATTCTCCAATAAGTTCTCAGGATCTCTCTGTTCTGGTTGGGAAGGAAGATCCTTGGACAGAACTGTACTGCCATTTCCATTAACGCTGAGCAGCTTCTTTAAGTGGGCTATTTTGTGCACAGGCATGAATCTGTTACAGAAAGGGAATGTAATACACTTTTGGTGAAAATATGTAAAATTTATTCCTTATCATCATATAAGGACAAATGACAACATATGAATAGCATTGTATAAGGTCAAATGACAACACATAAATAGAGATCTTATGATAAAATTTCTAGAAAAAGTACAAGTATTAGTCACCAAGAGAATGTTCAAAGGTTTGAAATCAGGCAAAGCTGTCTTACTAATTTCCATAGAGTTTTTAAATTTTTTATTTATTTCTTTGACAGAGAAAGGTGGGCAGGAGGGAGGGAGGGAGGGAGGGAGGGAGAGCGAGGGAGAGAACAAGCGAGAGAGAATGGGCATGCCAGGGCTTCCAGTCACTGCAAACGAACTCTAGACGCATGCACCCCCTTGTGCATCTGGCTATCGTGGGTCCTGTGAAATCGAACCTCAGTCCTTTGCCTTTGCAGGCAAACACTTTAACCACTAAGCCATTCCTCCAGCCCCCGATAGAGTTTTTATATGTAAAAACCCTGTGTTGTACATATGAGAAACCCTAAGACATGAACTACAGATAGTGTTATTTTCATTGTTTCTTTACTGATCATTTTGGATGTCCATCTCTTGTTTTACAATCACTACAAGGCCTGTCACTTACTCATCATTCTATAAAAATGTATGAAACATCTTGGGTTATCTCATGTCATTTCTGCTCACATGATTTCTGTATTCCTGGACACATGTACACACTTTTGAGTAAACTTATCTTGCTGTTGTTTCCTGAAGCCTATTTTAAAATCTCTTTCATTATAATTTCTCCAAAAATTCCCCATAATGTTTTGTTATACAGAGTTCAATATGTTACTTATTTGCAAAGAATCTAAATAAAATGAAATCCTTACAAAAATTTAATAAAGGGGCTGGAGAGATGGCTTAGCAGTTAAGGCATTTGCCTGCAAAGCCAAAGGATCCTGGTTCAACTCTCTAGGAACCACGTAAGCCAGATGCATAAGGGGATACATGCATCTGGAGTTCATTTGCAGTGGCTGGAGGCCTTGGCACACCCATTCTCTTTCTCTTTCTCTTTCTCTTTCCTTCTTCCTCTTTCTCAAATAAATAAATAAATAAATTAATAAAGCCTAAAAATCAGTGTGTCGTACATTCCACTGCACATCTATTCTGAAGGAGCTATTGATCTATGGGGAGCAAACTAATAGTGGTTAGAAGATAGTGGGAGAGAGGTGGGTGAATATCCAATTAGCCTATGCTGGAATATACTTTGTATATAACAGACATTCCCACTTTTGATACTGAAGGAAACAAAAGAGTAATCCTGACTTACAGATCAGTAAAAGCTTACATGCATTTTTACTAAAAAGTTTTACAAGGCAGACAATTTCTGGATGGAGAGAACAGGAGGATCAAAGGAAAAGGATGTGCAGGAACATGGACTAATTGGGAATAACATGCAACCTTGGGATCCTGAAGAGACAAAATATCTTGTAAGATAGAAGTGAAGAAAATGCCCTGTCTGAGATGAATGGCAAGATTTATGGGGGTGGGCCTTATAAAAGATAACACAAGAGCCGGGCGTGGTGGTACACGCCTTTAATCCCAGCACTCAGGAGGCAGAGGTAGGAGGATCACCATGAGTTCAAGGCCACCCTGAGACTACATAGTGAATTCCAGGTCAGCCTGAGCTAGACCAAAACCCTACCTCAAAAAATAAATAAATAAAAATAAATAAATAAAAGATAATAAAGAGCTTTCCTTCAAAGTAGAAGACAAGAAAATAAGCTGAGAAATAAGAAAACAGCTTCAGGTACCAGGTGTAAAATAGAGTGTTTCACTAAGCCATTAGGCCAGGTATGTCAAGCAGAATAGAGGTGGAGACAGGATTTAAGAAGAGAGTTGAGAAGTGAGAACAATTTTGGTGGGAGCAGGGAGAGGCTTTAACTAGGGCTAAAGGCCAGGGCTGATGAACAACACTAAGAAGCATAGGGGAGTGCAGTGCTGTAACAGAGTGTGGAGGGAGCATGGCATGTACAATGTAGGATCAGAAGCTTGGTGAGTATCCATGCTTGTTTCATGTGGCCCAAAGTCTATTTTGATTTCAAAAGAATGAACACGGCTGGAGAGATGGCTTAGCAGTTAAGGCGTTTGCCTGCAAAGCCTAAGGACCTAGGTTCAATCCCCCAGGACCCATGTAAGCCAAATGCACAGGGTGGTGCATGCATCTGGAGTTTGTTTGCAGTGGCTGAAAGCCCTGGTGTGCCCATTCTCTCTCTCTCTCTCTCTATCTGCCTCTTTCTCTCTCTCTCTCTCCAATAAATTTTTTAAAAATCTAAAATAAAAAAGGAAGAACAGAAAGCAACAGAATAATAATAAAAATAAATTAGTAATGAATAAAATAATAAAATAAAAATAAATATGTAATAAGTAAAATAATAACATAAATAAATAAATAATAAATAAATGACTATACACAGAAAAATACAAAGAATGATGCTAATCCCATAAGTCTACCTTGGTAAAGTAGTAAATTATTCCTTGATTTATAATGACAGAATCCTGGGTATTTATAGGTTGTAATTCTTGACCTCATGAGTGCAGGTGTGTGTGTGTGTTTGCAGGTACATGGGTGACACTGTGCAACTGTGTAGGTCTGATAAATTTTGTTTGCTGTTCTCGCCTTCCACATCACTTGAGGCAGGGAATCTCATTGTTCACTTCTCCATTCACCATCCTAATGAGAAATTCTCCTGTCTCCATCTCATTGTAGGCATGCTGGGATTACAGAAGCACACAATAGCTTCCATCTTCTTAAAGTGGGTTCTGGGATCCATTCTCAGATATTCATGCTTACACATACGTGCTTTATCTACTGAGTTCCAGCCCCATGGTGTAGAAACTTTTAAGGGAACAAATTAACTTTCTTTCTGAAATAAATTCAAAATACTGAGAAGATCCACAGGAAAAGTTCTTATGATAGGGATGGAGAGATGGCTCAGCAGTTAAGGAGCTTGCCTGTGAAGCCTAAGGACCATGTTTGACTCTCCAGATCCCACGTAAGCAAGATGCACAAAGGTGAGGCATGCCAAAGGCGCACATGCCCAGTAGGTGGCACTAGTGTCTGGAGTGTGATGGCAGTGGCTGAGGCTCTGGTGCACCAATTCTCTCTCTCTCTAAAATAATTTTTTTAAAGCCCACTTGCCAATATCAAGCTGCCATCAGTCATGGGCTACAAGAGGGCCTGTACCTATTAAATTCTCTATTAAAAAAAGTAAGGGTTATCTCATTTGTCCTGGTGCTAACTTACTCTCCGTTGGAGAATCTGCTTCTCTTTTTCAGATAGATGTAGATCCTAAGGAGAGAGCCACCCCATCATACCTCAAAAGGGCCCCGGCTGAAACTAAGAAAAATTGGCGAAACAAGCAAGGGGGCTGTTTTCCTGATGAACCGGATATCAACACAGAGAAAAATCAACTCCTACCAAATCAGAAAGCCAGAGCCTCAGAGGCCCCCAACACCTCATCACCGAAGCAGACCAAAAATGAACCCAACATGGCTCAGGGAAATTTTGCGGAAGAGAGGGCGGAAAGAATGTCAGAGCCACATGTTGGGTCATGATATGCAGAGACATTTAGCTTACCCACAACTGTGGGCTAATTCCACAATGCATGACCCATATACCTCAACAAGGAGGGGCCAAGGGGAGGGGGTAGGTCACGGATGAGCCTAATAATGGTACAAAACTGACTGTATTTGCTGAATACAAAGCTAATAAAGAAAAAAAAGATAAAAAATAAAAAAATAATTTTTTTAAATGTTCTTATATAAGCTCAATATGTGACAAAGTGTCAATGACAAAACCTTTAACTTCACCCCAATAGGACAAATGCAAAGGAAAGAAACATCTGGACATATCCAAAAAACAGGAATAAAGCAAGTGAAGTAAACTATGTGTCACATAAAGAATGTCAAGCCAGCTTAAAAAGGTTTTTTTTTTTTTTTTTTTCAGAATTACAAACTTGATTAACAAAGGATTTACAATTAAAAAAAGAAATCAATGGGCATTGAAACAACACATCTTCATTTCAGAAATGAGTGACATGACCATTGTACTTATAAAATTCATTTATATTGGCCCAAAGTAAAAGTGATAGCAAACTGATTAAAGGGTTATAAAAAAATGCAAATTGGTAACTGACAAGGAATTAAGCTGTGGGTAAGGTGCTAAGCCTGCTCTTATTCGACACTTCCTAGGTATTCTCAAGGATGACTATCATCCTATGTTAGCATAAGTTGCAGGTGGCTGACCTGATAGGTGGTAGTGAACAGGCACATGGGAAGAGGTAATATATAAACAGAGACAGGAACTCAAGCAGTTTACACATCCCATGAAACTGAAAACTCAGAATCAACCTTAAGAGCAAGATAGAAATAGGGAAAAGACCACTTAGAATATTCCAGGTTTGACAAGCTGAGCAAGCGCTGACATGACCTAAGGAATAATGTCACTTAGGTCTGGATCCTGTTGTTGAGGGAGGAAGAAGCAGAACTTGGCCAGTGCTTATTTCATCAGGGCCTCTAAGAAGTGTATTAGAGAGTTCTTAAAAGAGCAATAATGATGATTAAGGCATTGGAAGAATTGATTTATGAGGACAGATTAAAGGAGCTAAATATGAATAGCCTGGTGAAGTGACAACTAAAGGGGAATGTAATAGGGATCTCTAAGGAAAAAAGAATAATTATTTAGCTTGGTACAAGGGGGGTATAACTGGGAGTAATGAGATGAAATTAAGAATGGGAAAATTTAAGCTAAATTTCAAGAAAAACTCCCTGATGGTATAATTTATTAGTTCAAGGAATAAATTCTCTATGGAAATGCTATAGCTAGGGAAATTTAATAATAAAACTGGACAAAATATCAATAAATAATATAGATAACAATCTAGTACTTGAAAGGAGGTAGCTACAAGTCATGTACTGCCTTGTTTATAATATTTTCCATATTACATATATTTCATATTATAGTGATTGTCATTAAAAAGAAGTATTTAGGCAATTAGTTGGATTTAACAAAACACCTCCTGTAGTTAGGGTAAGTTAAAAACACTAGTTTCATATACTTTCCAGCAATAATGAAGTAGAAGCAGATAATTTTTACTCTGTTTCAATAGACCTACTTTTGTAGCAGGCTGGACAAATGTATTATTTCTATTCTAAATCTCTGTGCCATGATTCTCATATTTTCACAGATTTGTTTAATATAAACACGTTACTGCCATAATGGAAATCAAAAAATTTTATTTCAGTTTTTCAGACTATATCTCCATGGTCAATTGTTTTACATCAATACCAAGATCAAATACTTATGATACTGACAAGCAGTTTGTTTAATAAAAGTCACCACACTAACCCATCCAGAACATTCTTAATTATGCACTGCTTATGACACATAGCTAAGAGAAGGCTGAAAATGGACGGTTGCATGCTCAAAATAACATAATACCTTAGCAATGTGGTGAAAACTGGCTCTTCTTTGAAAATGGACAGAGTGACTGTATTGCTGTGTCATTAACCCAGTGAGGTGACTGCGCAAACATGTCTGAGCACTGGTCTTCAACAACTCTGGTGAAGGTGCTAATGAGAAAAGAAAAAAGGTCCCTAGGTAAAGAGTGAAGGAGAAAAAAGAAGGCACTATTCTAAGCAATGTTTAAAGATACAACATAGACAATTGCTTTCTAGATCTAAATTTAATTCACTCCTGTGCCCTCTGCCAATCCACAGGCATAAACCTAAGGCAGGACCTAAACATAGTGTCAAATGCTTTATAATGTCAGTCAGGAAAAAAACAAAAGATTTGAAAGAAGTTTTAAATGGTGCTAAGAAGGACATTAAGTAAAGAGAAGTCCTGGAGGCATCTTAGCTAATTTCTGCTAAAATTGTAACCATAAATGTAATCAAGATGCAGGCACACTAAAGCAAGAAAAGACAGTCAGACATGCACATCCATTCATGAGTACATGAAGAGAATGTTGTAGAGGAGCTATATTCTTGGGGGAACATACGGTATGCAATTGTCTTTCTGAGAAATTTCAACAAAAAGAACTTAATACAGCAAGTTCAACAAATAGAGGTTTATAGACAAATGAGTAAATAAATGTCCATGGATCAAGTCCCTAAGACAGACAGAGATTATCAATAGTCTTGCTTCTACAAACAGATTTGGAAGACAGCAGGTGAATTACAAAGTGATACAGGGCTGGAGAGAGGGCTCAACAGTTACGGTGCTTGCCTGCAAAACCTAAGGACCCAGGTTTGATTCCCCAGTACCCAAGTAAGCCAGATAAATAAGGTAACACATGCATCTGGAATATGTTTGCAGTGGCTGTAGGCCCTGGCGTGTCTATTCTCACTCTTTCTTTCTGTGTTTTTCCCATGCTGTCTTTCCCTTTCTCTTAAATAAATAAAGCAATTTAAAAAATGATGCAAATTGCTAGATGACTAGAGATAGTAGAGGTCACCAAAGGTTATTCCAACTTTGAGTGAGTGAAGAGACAGGAGAGTGCAGTTTAGTGTTAACAACTGAAATAAGGAAAGTAGCTGTGCATTGTGGTGGGAGGACAATGAGAGAGGGAGCTAAGGCAGCTCGCATCTAGGTGCAGCTCGGGTTTGCCGGGGGAGGGAGGAGGGGTGTGCTCACTGCTTTGTACCATTTAGGCTGAAATGTCACAAGATGTGTTTTGCAAAACAACAGTTCTATGGGATACCAAAAAATGTTTTGTAAGAAAACAAGTTTAATAAATGCTCAATTTAACAAAATTAAGCATTTCTTCATCACAGAGTTTAAAGATGCATGTTCTAAGTGCTGTAAGTATGCTCATTCATTCACTCTTTAGAGTGTGCTCAGCTACTATTTATTGAGCACTTAGTATATGATGGGATAAGATTATGTTTGCTGAACTTACCATTTTAAGGAATACAAAATCTCCCCAAAGAAGCACCATCAGAACTAATATTCAACAAAGGTTACTCTAGGAAACCTATTTGAGACTTGGGAACTGTGGGTAAACCAGCTTGGAGCAGGAAGATGTATGGATGCATATCTTATACAGCACAGATGGTGGAGGAATGGGAAAATGCATTCATATGAGAAAATAATGAAATCCAAACCAGAGGCCATACACTCACGTGACATACTAGACAAAAGGAAGTCTGAAAGGAACCAGGACAACCTGTGAGAAGAGTAACAGAAGATATGGTGCAAGGCTAATACAGATGATAGTAAAAAAAAAAAAAAAAAAAAAAAAAAAAAAAAAAAGTGTACTTTCATCAGTGTTTCTGTAGATTCTTGGATAAAAACCAAACTGAAGAGAAAGAAAAGAGGAATAAGAAGTAAATAACCTCTAACTCAAACTGGAAAGACACACCCAAGAGTTCAATGATCTAAGGCGTTGGGTGACTTACAAAAATACTATTCATTGTTACCAAACAATGTGTTAGAAATTAATTATAAAATTAACATTTTTAGAATTTAGTCACATAAGCAAATACCAAAGATAATTAAAAAATCATGTGAGCCCACATGTCTCTAGTACATCAATTATATGGTGAGCAGACATATAAACCTACAAAGCATAAAAATAGCTACACTATCTTTGCTAAGTACAAGAATCACAAGCAAGGAAATTCATGATAATTGTGACTGTATGCTTGTTCTTGGTTGGTATGAACCTTCATGCTCTTCTTTATGGTAACAACTAAGAGCTAAATTCATAATATAGGTGGCACATGTTTATGAATGCTGTTTTATTAAGAAACTCCAGCACAATTTTATCTGAATGAACTCAATTCAAGATGAGCCAGTCACCATTCATATGCAGTACCATTATATTGGCATGGCTCTGTTCTTCCTTCTTTTATCGTTTAGTGTGTAAAACAAAATTTGTATTCAATAGTACAAAATTTCAAAGTCAATATGACATACTGACAGCAATCTCGGAGAAGACAGGACACAAGAGTATCTTGTTTGGACAAGAAAGAGTTTTTGACAAGACAGAGAATGAGGACCCACAAAAATAAGCTGCAATTACAATTCTCAAGTGTGCTTCCTTCTCCTACTTACTGGCCTATGCAATGTATGGTGAAACTGAGAAAGACTTTGTAGTTATCAGACTGGTACCTGAGATGAGACACTTAGTGAAGACAGAATCTTCCATTAAAGACCATCAATGAAAATTTTAGCATCCTTTCCCATTTTTTAAAAGTAGAGAGAGAGAGAGAGGCAGGTAAAGAGAAAGAGAGAATGGGTGTGCCAGGGCCTCTAGCCACTGCAAACGAACTCCAGACACATTCATCCCCTTGAGCATCTGGCTTACTTGGGTCCTGGGGAATTGAACCATGGCCCTTAGGCTTCACAGGCAAACGCCTTAACCATTAAAAGCCATTTCTCTAGCCCTCCTTTCCCATTTTAAAGTTCCATCATTTCCAAATGTCTCCCCTTTAAGTATCTGAGGTATATAGGCTATCATAAAGAGATGACAGTACTTTTCTCAGAGCCTATTCCTTCTTGTTCTGATTTTACATCATAATTTCTAAGGTTTATTTCTAAAAATCACTTTTCAGATAACCTCATTTATACCATTTGCTTATATAATCTCTCTGACAACATAATGTAAATGATTAGTATTATTTATGTTAAGTAATTAAGTCCCAATTTCCCATTCTCCCTTAACTTCAATATGCTGTAGATTATATACATTGTTAATTTAGCTATCTACTTTCATGAGCAGTTCATCTTATTCATTTTTCTAAAACCTTTAAGATAGACTCTTTCAACACAGGAAATTTAAAGTCTTCATGAAGTATGAGAATATGAACAGCTCCCTTGCATGTTGTCAGAGAAAACATTTATCAAATCAACCTTGCTAACATTCACTTCTTGTGATCCCCACTCCCCTGGCAAAGATGCTCTCTCTCTAAGGCAGCAACTAAACTTGGCTTATACAAGGTTTAGTTTAGTAATTCAATAGTGAGATGATTCCCTGGGCAAACCTGTGAGGAGGAAATCTTAACTCTTCCCCTATCCCACCTCCTCTGTTTTAGCATGCTCTCTCTGTAGTGCTCAGTTTCCAAAGATCTTCATACTACTTCCTGACTGCCCTGTGACCGCACAGTGGGTCTCTGGTGCCTTTCCATTCCTTTGCTTCTCCACATAACACTCCTATTTATGGGGCTATTCCAATACCATCTTGTGGTACCAACACATTCCTTAGTCACTCAATGAATAAACCATTGGACTGAATAGTTAAAAATATAAATTCAACAATTTTTAAGCTTCTATGTATAAAAGGTTATGTCGACATTTAAGGAATTGAAGTATGTCTACAGTGACATCTCACATATACTTATTTTGTTCTCTTAGCAACTAAAGATGTCAAATACCCATATCCTATTTGTTGTTGTTCTGGCTTTGTTTTCTTAAAGTGCTAGGTATCAAGATTAAGGCTTTGAATGTGCTAGGCAAGCACTCTGCTGAGTTATGTCCTCAAATAACCACATCTTTAAACTAAACTATATTTACTAACACCATCAGTCAAATCATCTAACTCATTATGGACTTCTTAAAGTGATCTTTGTTTCTGTGTGTAACTCAAAACAAAACTTTCAGAAGGTCTTATCTATTCACATGACTTAATGATGGTAAGAACTATGGTTTAATATGAAATGTTCCTGACAAGCTCATGTTTTGAATGCTTGTTCCCTGGTGAGTGGCAGTATTTTAGGAGGCAGCAGCACTTTTAGCAGGTGTCACTTTAGAGGGTTGAGTCTTTGCAGGCCATTCTGATGTGAGCTCTCTGCTGTGGTCTGTGCAATGTGAACAGTCTCTATTGCAACATCTTCTTACTTGGCCACCCCTGACTGAGCCACTCTGCTACTCACTTTCCACCATGGACTCTGCCATGATGTGCTAAAATTTCCACATTCTAAAAAAAAAAAAAAGTCTTCCCTCACTAAGTTGTTTCTATGAGACATTTGGTCACAGTAATGCAAAAGCAACTAGTATAGAATGAAGGCACAAAACATTTTCTCTAGTGTGAGTATAAAGTAATAGCTTTCAAGCAAGAGGAGGTTGCTGTTGTGCATACACAAATGATTGACTTGCTGTGTCAGGGCTTACCTTTACAGCAAGTATCCATTCTCTCTGTTCTGGGAGTGTAACGTCTCCTGTAGCATCAAAGAAGCAGTGAGGGAGACTCTGAAAGTGAACTCTATCCATGTGCTCCATTCCATGATTCTTCCCCTTCTCCAGGGGAGGGAATTATTTAGAAGTCTAAATTAGGATGGGGGAAATGCACTGCTATTAAAGAAAAGGTCCTTTTCTTCTTTCACAAACAATTTCAAGCCAGTATTTCCAATTGGACTACTTTCTTAGACCATATCATGATGTGTGTGTGTACACACACACACACACACACACACACACACACATGTATGTGGAGAACAGAGGACAACCTCAGGTGTGGTTCCTCAGGTGCTGTCCATCTTTTCACTGAGACAAGGTCTTTCACCGATTAGGCTAGATTGTGTAGCCAGCAAGCCCCAATGGTCCTCCTGTCTTCATCGCCCTTGTAATGGGATTGTAAGTGAGCACCACCATGCCTGGCTTTTTTTTTTAAACAGGGGTTCAGGGGGATTGAACTAAGTAAGGTCCACAGGTTTGCAAAGCAAGCATCGTAACAACTGAGCTATCTCTCCAGCCCTATGACATGATTTTTATTGGATAATGTGATGGAAAAATAGGGGGGCAAAGGTCAGGGAATACAGACAACATCACGAGGGGTGAAGGTTCCTTAAATGGGTAAGGTGAAAATAATGGAATAGGAAGTACTGTACCTAGTTTGACAGAGAGTGGCAAAAAAGAATACTGCCAAAGAAAAGAGAACTGAATATCAAAATTGAGAGTATTTGATGGATAAAAAGATGTTTGTAAGTATGACCAATGTTACCTTAAATAATTATTATTGTGTGTGTCTATGTGTGGATGCACATACCATGGACATCTGAGGATATTAAAGGTTTATCCTCTCCTTCTACCTTGACAGTGTCTTGCTTTGTTTTCATTTTTTATTTTTTGCTGCTCTGGGTGCACCAGTCTTGTTGTCCTGAAAGCTCCTGAGTTCTACTGGCTCTACCTCACATTGGTGTAGGCATGGTGGAATTATAGACACATATGCCACTTTGAGTTTGCGTTTTTATGTGGGTGTTGGGAAACTGAACATGGGCCAACAGAGTTACAAGCAAATGCCTTTCAGAACTAAACCATCTAGCTGGTCCATGTAAGGTTTGGGAGTGACCAAGACCATACAAACCACTCTGAGGCAAAGATGAAAGTTTTTATTTGGGAAAAACACAAGCTTCCAGGGCTGGCTCACAAGAGAGGAGCACAGCCAACCTGAGTTTCCAGATAGCGAGCTTTATAGGGCTTTTCAGTTGGGGGAAGGAGAGGAAGGGAAAATAACTCATTTGTTCTTTACATTAGCCATTTCAAATAGCTAGAGTGTGAGAGCAGGATAGTGACCAGGTCACTTATGAGATAAGGGGGCAGGAAACCATGACCTGGGAGCATTGTTAGGCAAGGAAGGGATAGTGGCTAGGTGGTTTCTTGAGGAATGTGGATAATCCACTTTCTTGTCTTTGTCACAGTCCTGCTGTCCTTGGTGACTCCATTTTGGGAGCCTGTCCCAACCTATCAGTCTCCAATATTACTTTTTATTTAAAAATAAAAACAAACAAAAACACCCAGAAATTGAGTTTCAGGAAAAGAATTTTTCTTAAAAATCTGTTTGACTTTTAATTTCTCCAACCCAATGTCTTCTCATCATCCCATGACAATGAGGCTATCCATAGACTTCTCAAAGAAGTAAGGTCAAAACCTTTGATCAAGTCTTACATTCAGCTTATTTTTACTAAGCAAAATGACATTAATAGTAAGCAGGACTCTTGGCATTTTATCTGGTTTCCAAATCAGGGCTCTGCTACTTTACAGCAGTCTTAGGAAGTATCTTTTCCTTAAGTACCAGTTAACTCATTAGTAATAGGGATAAGGTAATATGGCCTTGGAAAATCACATGTCCATATCAGTCGGCCCATGATTAAAAACTCAGTCAAGGTCTAGTGACATGAGCAAGAGTGCTGCTTCATAAGCAAGCCTGTCAACCAGTGTCAGAGTCCTGGAAATAGATACAGAGAATACTCAAAATACACCAAGGTAGAAATCCAGAACCTGCTGAGAGCACAACACTAAAGTAGATGTAAAACACACCCACTGTGGCTCATAGAATTTTGTGGAAGAGGGGGTGGAAAGAATTTAAGAGCCAGAGTGGAAGCGAATGTTCAGAGGCACTATTCCCCCACCCATCCTTTACAATGACTGCCTGCTGCTCTCACATCTATACCCTGCAGACCTAGGAGAATACCAGCACTTCCACTGAAGGTCCTCAGCAGACTTTTGAGAGAAATTTATTAAGCTGGGTGCCATTCAACTTTGAGACGAGCTACCTTCATTTTCAGACATGAAGCTCCTGACATTTTTATTTGTTCTGTGCCCTTTTCTGAGAAGACATGGATAAATATGCATCATCTAGAGGGAGAAAGTAAGCCAGGAATAGAAAGATATGACACAGCATAGGTGAAACCAGGGTCCAGGGAACATTCAAAGCATACAGAAATAGAATCCAGCTATCTAGGTATGTAGTGTCCAAGAAAGAAATAAAAAATTCAGAAATGATAAGATTTATTGATGTGATCAGTCATAATAAGCAGATGAGCCAGTGACAGTGACAGAGCTTGGGAATGGATCTGTGGCAGTATCACAGAAGGAAAGCTAAGAAAATCAAAGCAACAATTAGTGCCAGGAAAAAAAGAGGCATTCAGGAGAGGAAATTTCATTGAAGAACACAATGGGGCTCAGTGGGAATACCTTTGTCAGAGCAATCATGCTATACATGTAGCCATAAGTTGAGATAGAGTTATATTGAAAGGCTAGAGTGAGGGAAAGTAGTATATATGTGTGTGTTCATATTACATGACAGCTAACTAAAACTGGGCAGGGTAGCACATACCTGCAACCCTAGTACTTAGAAGGATGAGCCACACATCTTGCCATGTACAAAAATCAAAGACCTCAATATAAGACCAGAAACTCTGCTACTACTGGAAGAAAAATAGGAAGAATTTTCCATGATGTAGGAATGGGAAAAGACTTCCTGAACCAAACCCCAAGTAGCCCAGGAACCTAAACAATCACTCAACCATTGGGATCTCATGAAGCTGAAAAGTTTCTTCACAGATAAACATACAATAAGCAGAGCCAATAGATTACCCACAGAATGGGAGAAAATTTTTGTTGGCTATACAACTGACAGAGGCCTAATTTCTAGAATATACAAATAACTCAAAAACATAAACAATAAAAAATCAAACAACCCACTCACAAAATGGGGCAGAGAACTGAACAGGAAGTTCTCAGAGGAAAAAATACAAATGGAAAACACACACTTAAGAAAATGTTCATCATTCCTAATCATCAGGGAAATGCAACTTAAAACAACTATGAGATTCCACCTTACCCCAGTAAGGATAGCAATCATGAAAAGTCCAGTGAAAACAAATGCTGGCGAGGATGTGGAGGAGCCCTCATTCACTGTTGGTGGGAATGTAAGATGGTACAACCACTATGGAAAGCAATATAGGGGCTCCTAAAAAGGTTGACTATAGAGTTACCAACAGATCCAGTTACTCCCTTACTGGGCATTTACCCTAAAAGCTCCATGCCTCAGTTCAGAGAGATTTGCTCAACCATGTTTATAGCTGCTCAGTTCATAACAGCTAAGAGTTGGAATCAACCCAGATGTCCACCACTAGATGAATGGATAACCAAAGTATGGTATATATATGTACACAATGGAATTCTACACAGCATTAAGGAAAAATGACACAATGAAATTTGAAGATGGTCAAACTTGGAACAGATTATTCTCAGCTAACTCACCTAATCACAGAGATAATTGTTGCATTGCCTCACTCACCTGTGGCTTCTACCCTGAATCTGCCTGAGATGGTGACATACCTAATAAGCAACTGGAGGACCAGACAATAGCGAGGGTGCGGTGGGAGGGTAAAGGTGGGCATGGGGGACACAAAACTGAACCCAAATGGCAATGGTACCATAAAATCCTATATCCTAGAAGACAGACTAAATGGCTGAACCTTCATCAGGTCCTTAGAGGGAACACATGAACCACAGGGCCCTGGAGAGGTTATGATGAAGACTTACCTTAATCTCCTCCTGTTTCTTTTTGTTGTTGTTGTTGTTTTTCTCTCTCTCTCCTTTTCCCTTTTCTCTTTTTCATTTATAGTACCTATCTATTTCTTCCTTCTTTTCCTTAATGCTGGCCTGTAACTCCCAGTACCAGCATGTGGTTAACATCCACAATGAGCTATTGATCAGAGAGACCTACAAGATTTCCTAAAAGAACACAGATTTCTGTCAGAGAACTTGATGACCCACCAAAGGTTAGTGGTAAGATCCTACTACTGAAGATACCATATGCTGTTGGTACAGAACATGGGATGACCTGGCTGGAATCTGCAAGAGAATCGGTCCCCAGACAGCTCCTCTAGTGCCAGAAGGTGCTACATGAGTGACTGAGGGAAAATGACCAACATCTGCCCAAGCAACTCATAGTCTAAGCTACTCAGCAGCAAACAACCTGACATGATGCTCACACAAGTGCAACAGTAGCACACAGCCATGGTTGGTATTCAACTACTCTTCATTTGGCTAACAGATCCACTCAGTGGAATGGAACCCACAGCTGGAGCTGGGAAACAAGTCAGAATCATATCCAAAAAATGAGCCTGCTCTTCATTATCAAGCCCCCACAATCGTGGGCTACAAGAGGGCCTACACCTATTAAATTCTCCCTAAAATAATAATGGTTATCCCACTTATCTGGTGCTGACTTCACTCTCCACTGGAGAATTTGTTTCTCTTTTTCAGATGGACACAGATCCTGAGGAGAGCTCATTGCACCTCATCAGGGCCTCAACTGAAACCAAGAGTAATTGGGGAAATAAGCAAGAGTGCTGCTTTCTTGGTGAACATTAAATGACTGATCTTTATACCTGTTACTTTTTCTTTCTTTCTTTCTTTCTTTTTTTAGAAACAGAATACTGATTGCTTGAAGATCATTACAGTCCACACCCTATTTCAGGATGTAACATTGTAGGAGGATTAGCATCACTTAGCATCACTTGTAGAGGAGACTTCTATGTTTTACCTTGAAATCTCTCTCTCTCTCTCTTTTGGAACAGTGGATTTATAAATATGGTCAATGCTCTCAGGAGAAAATTAAGTCCATTCACTGTTTCCATTAAATATTATTTAGGTCCTAGGGAAAGAAATGTACTAACATCTATTTACATACTAAATTGGATACAAACTGTAATTGTTGGTCTTTAGCATATAGTAAATAAAGTAGGCAAAGCAACTGCTCATGAACTTCTCATATAATACTTTACATTTTCTTATAACTTAACAAAGTAACCATTCCATATTTTAGATATATTGAAAGTTTTCATTTTGCTGGCATGGATTATTTCTAAGTATTAGATATACCACCTGAAGTGTCAATCATCATTCTTTAATTTGTATACATTTAATACTTCACTCATGTATTCTCAGGTGTAACTGATTCCCATGGGTATCAGCAGCCAGATTACTCTACAGCTGAAAGTTTAATACCATTTAAAACCAATCTGTACAGATGTATCCCAAGAGAGAATCGTAGGCAACTAGCCAATGAGATACCAAAATAATTGTAACAATATCTTTGCTAGCCAGAAATAACATATCAATTTTATGGAACTTGAGTTTAAGCAAATCTTATTCTTTACTTCTCCATAGTAGATAAATGAGCAAAATCAAGTGTATTGTCTAGCAGTGTGATGGACCATAGTAGATAGTCAACATTAGCTGCTGAGTGAATGAAAAGGAAAAAGAGTATGCATACACCTTCTAAACTCTCCTCAGTCCTGACTGTTTCTGCATATTGATGTGTGGTATGGATGTTTCAGTATGTCTTATTTGGGTGGTTTGCATATATGAAGTGAAAAGAGTTAAGGTTGGCTGAAGGGTAATTATTTCTTGATGGAAGAATATAAAAAGTATAAACAGCACAGCTATTGCTTAAGCAAACTCAGCTCTGCATTCCTGATCTACAATGCAAATGATATACAAAATAAGGCTTCATTAAAGAGTGCCCATCACATCAACAGGAAAGAGAATGAAGACCTGCTATGTGGTATTATTAGATATATTGAATTTGTTGTCACTAAGATCAACAAAATACCACTTCGAAGGACTACACACTGTGGCATGGAAATAGCTTTGCAATACAGAACACTCCTCTGATATATATTTTTTTCATTGTACTTTAATGGGTTTATATTTCGAGAAGAAATGAATATCTATTTACTGATGGCATGGACCACTATTAAAAAGATAACACACTAGTCAGAAAACATGTGATAACTGATAATGCATTAGAAAGAAAAAAAACACTAGAATGATTCTGTGTCATAGCATTTCAGATGAGGCTCTAATGTCAGTGACTATTCCTACAGTGCTAAACACAGGGGCTAGACACACTTCTACAGGACTTGCTGAAGGTAGAAAAACTGGTCTATCACACTCTAGCAGCCTAAACAAGAAAAGGGTGGGCACTGGAGATGAGATCTACTCATAGGAGTAGATCTGCTCCACAAGACTGAGATGGAAAGTCTGCCTGAAAGGCAGCCTGGCATTGATTCTCCCAAGCTGGATGACTTCTACAACTAGGACAGAGCATAGGGAGTTCTTGGAGATCTTCATGCTTAAAAAAGGGCAGAGTTCAGAGCAGCTTTCCTGAGTTCTATATAATAAAGGTTGGGAACTGGTGGAAGTTGTCCACATGGCCAGATTAGCAGAAAGAGCAGCAGTTGGCAGTACTTTCCATTTACACCATATGAAGAGAGGTGCTGATAGTCTTATGTGTACCTAGTTGAGGGAAGCCAGGGTTGCACACACTGAAAGGGCTGGGTTTAAGAATATTTCTTTGGGGGCAAACAATATATTTCTGAGGTAGTATCTGGGATAGGGGTGTGATTAGAAGCCATCTAGATAGGGATTCATCAAAAAAGAGGTAATACATTGTGTGTGTGTGCTATCTCTACAGCTGTATCTCATTGTAGCATTTGGTCAACAGAAGGCATCCAAAGAAACCTTCAAAAAGCACCAACTACAGAACCAGCTCTACAACTTTTTCTGCTGGGGAGGGACAGGAGATATGATAGGAAGTATGCAGCTGGTATACTGGATGAGGGACAGTTACCATGGCTTTCTATTTGTGATTATTTTCTTCTAGTTATCACATTGCCATCTTTTTCTCTCACCCATATTATAATCTAAGAATAGGAAATACCCTTTCAAACATGATTCAAAAGGTAGGAATCATAAAGCTAAGGGATGAACTCATCTGTATACATCAAAAGCTTCATAAAGACAACTGAAAAGTAACTTGCAAAAGTGGAAGGAACATCTGAAAGACACTACAGAGTTGTTAATCAGTTAACTCTTAGAAATCAGTGGGGCTCACCATCAGGTTTTGTTGGCTCTGCCACTATGTGATCCAGTAGCTGCGAGACTCCAGGCAATTCAATTAACATCTCCAGGGTTGCAGTTTCCTTTTCTAAGAAGGGGGATTAATACCATTACCTATATCAGTGGGCTATGGGAAGAGTTAGGGTTAAATAAGCAAATTTGCATAAAGCATTTTGGCATCATCTCTAGCCAAGAATTTGCACTAAAGTCAATGAAACATTTTATCTCCATCACCATTATCAAATCTCCAAGTGGCAAGTGATGCACAGTACAAAGGAGTCCATAAGCATTCTTCTTCTTCTTCTTCTTCTTTTTAATGTTTTGTCTGTATTGACATAGTTCTACACAATAAGAATGTGTTACTTCTGCTGGGAAAACACGCAGATGATTTTAATTAAAATATGAGACTGAAGGCATTTGTGAGGCTATGCCAACTTCACTAAAGAGAAAAAAGCAGCACGTGCTTCTTGATGGGGTTAGAGATGATTATTCAGCCTAACCTTGCTGTATGTAGCATGTCATTCATTGTCACTGGACAAGCAAAATGCAATTCTCCAAAATAGGCAAGAGCCATCTGGTCATTCAATGATGGAAATAAATCTGAGCACAAACTGCATTTTCACTCATCAATATATACACACAAGACATGCAACAGGCACCAAAGTCTTTAAAAGCATCCAGGAGAACAGAGTCAAAAGTTTAGTTCTGCAGCTTCATGCCACAGCACCACACTAGGTCTCAGTTGTTATCACATCATCTCACTCACCCTAATGAAAAGCTACACTTAGGACTCAGTTTCCTTTACTGGCACCACCATTCATTCCGGGCACAGTTTTATTTTAAAAAGGCAATGGAAAGATCCCAATGTCACTGTTAGATGAAGCAAAACCACATGAGAGGCTTTGGCTCTGGTGCTCATTTATTAGACTGAAGTACGAAGGAAGAAGTTCTGGGATGGATGTGTCACAGTATTTGAAATGGCTGCCCTTCACAAACAAGCCCAATTTACAAGAGAACACATAAGGTAGAAGGGGGTTTCAATTTTTAAACTACATTACTAAGTACACATTTGCTTCTAAACTTTAAAGCAGTGCTGAATTGCATTTGGACAGAGTTATAGCATGGCTTTAAACATACACGCACACCCAGACGCACACCATGGAGGTAATCCAGTTACTCCTGCAGCACAGATGTGCAGAAGAATGCTCTAAGTGATTAAGATAGGGCTTTAAAGTTAGCTAATTAGAAACATCTCTCTTTATGATCAACATTGATACTGGCTCAGAATTCTGATTGGTGGATATTTGCATTTGAATTTGTATGCAGACATTATATGCAAGGACAGTAGTGACACTTGCTCTTGAACTTTGGAACTGTTTTCCTGTGAGGACCTATGGTTTCTAACCCCTTAGATCACTGGTCGCACAAACAGAATTCTTCTTAGCTAGGCTCATGTAAATGTGTTTATCTTCTTAGAAGAAGGGACAACAAAAGTCATTGAATAAAATACTTTGAAACCTATCTCTGCAGAGAAAAAACTGCCCTTTAATAGCAGCCACACCACTGTGCTCTGGTTAATGGCACAATGCTTTCTAGGAAGGCCGGTCATAGGACTGTTGAGAGGGGAAAAATATAATAATACATAGAAATCTGTTCAGCACAGTGCTTGGCAAAAATAGTTGCTTAATATTTCAATTTTTCAAAATGCACATGACTATTAAAGAAATTAACCCTTGGGAGTTACAATAATTATTTTAAATTCACATTTTATTTCCATAGGCCTTAAAGATAGTAAAATCTCAATCTGCAGGTTCCCAGGAAAAATCTTTCTGATACTGGAGATTTTAAAATTAGATTCACACAAAGTTCCCAAAGGTCAGAGGAATTTGCTTCCTGTTGGTGTCACAGCCTTTGACCCATGCCACATCCATAAACAACACAGCTCACCCTTAGTCTTCTGGAACTTTTTGACAAGGCCAAAAAACAGTCTACGCTCCCTAAATTTACAAAGAATAGATAAAATAAGGTCATTTTCCAACAAATACAAATCACTTTGTATGGAAAACAATACAGATGCACTCTTTTAAAGATAGATGTTGCAGTCACGTTCATATTGCTGGTAGAAATCACCTGACCTAGAGCAGCTTATGGGAAAAAGAGGTCTATTTTGTCTTACAGGCTTGAGGGGAAGCTCCATGAAGGCAGGGGAAGATGATGGCATGAGCAGAGGGTGGACATCACCCCCTGGCCAACATAAGGTGGATAATAGGAACAGGAGAGTGTGCCAAACACTGGCATGGAAAAACTGGCTATAACACCCATAAGCCTGTCCCCAACAATACACTCCCTCCAGGAGGCATTAATTCCCAAATCTCCATCAGCTGGGAACCTAGCATTCAGAACACCTAAGTTTATGGGGGACACCTGAATCAAACCACCACAATAAATATCCCATCATTTTTCTGCTAAGATTAAACAACCTCTTGGTGTTAATGGCAAAGGAGCTTTATAGGCAAAACTGAGGACTTTCATCTTGTTTTATTTATATTTTGCTCACAACTCCAGAGTTGATAACAATGCCAATTAAACTTCCCTCTCACTGAGATTTACATTGGGCTCAAATTTCATGGACAACACATAATAGCTAAGGAAGCTTCCTAAAATAACTTAATCAAGCCTTAGTTTGCTCATTTATTAGATGGGGACAATCTCATAGGGTAGTTTTAAGTATTGGTTGAAATGGTGTATATTCGAAGTACAGCACAGGGTACACATCTGAAAAATGATTTTACATAGAGAACAAGTTTTCTTTTAAAATGCTTAAAAAATTTTAAATTTATTTACAAAGGGGGAAGAGAATTGCATAAATAAATTTGGTGGAAAAAGTGGTCTGGAGTAGACTTTGTACTGTTTTATGGAAACTGATGTACTCCACAGTGAAACTTGCTCATAATGGATTTTGTAAACTATTTTCTAGTCACAAAATTTGATAAAATAGTTCTTATAAGTTTAAACCATGGGTAAAAATCCATGTTATTTTCAAGATATACACATTTATCTACATCTTCAAGTCACCAATCATAAACCTGAGGGGCTCTAGGGAATCCTTGAACCCATGGCAAATATAATGGCCATATTATGTGTGTTTCTACTTGTTTATATGTGCACTTATTGCCATTTTTCTAGAAAACAGCCCTGTATTTTATATAATTTCATAAGATTAATATGAACATTTTACATGACCTCTTTCTGTTAAGCACCAGGCTAAGCATGGGGAACAGTTTACAAGGGAGACACAGGGGTTGATCTTTACAATTTAGAGTCCATCAAGTAATTTGAAGATTGGGGATAGGGTAGAGTTTTTAATCTTAACACCCCACATATTATCCTGTCCACATTAAGCCCAGTTTGGTTATATCATCATAGATCTCACAACCTCTTTGGGGCAAATTCTCCATTTTGAGCACCAATAAACCATCTCTGATGTGGCTCAGTCAATCTCAGGTGCCCTCTCTGCTTTCTGCTAAAAAGTTCAGTTCAAGGCTTCCTTTTTTTTGGATGCCTTTTGCAAGACTCTTAAGTATTCCTGACTACATATCACAGTGAATGACTTTTTCATGTACTGCTGTTTTCTCTTCTCAATTAAGGAGTAAATTTAGAAAGCAAAAGTTATTATTATTATTTTTATTTATTTGAAAGAAGAGAGAGAGAGACAGAGAGAGAGAATGAATATGAATGGGTGCACCAGGACCTCTAGCCCCTGCAAAGAAACTACAGATGCATGTGTCACTTTGTGCATCTGGCTTTACAGATCACTAGGATTTGTAGGCAATTGCCTTAATTGTGAAGCCATCTCTCCAGCCTAAAAGTTTTATCTTACACACAATATTTTTATGTTTCTGCTTAAGTTGGTTCTTCTCTAAATAATTTGTATTCTGCTGGCAAAAGATGAATCCACTTAAGCAAGTCTCTTTGACCTAGATTCAAACCAAGGTAGAAAGAAGTTTTAGAAGAAGGAAAAAGCATTGTGAGTATAGAGAAAAATGAATGATAAGAGTAAGCAAAAGATTATGTGCCAAGAGAGACAGGAAGAGAAGTGTTAAATTGGAAGACTATCAAAGGTCCTGGGCTTGCCATGAGGGGGATTCCAAAAACACCACAAAACTCCGGGAGTATTGTCAGACCTCAGGAGGTAGGTGCAGTGCTGTTACGAATTGCAGTCAAAGAGAGAATCCTCATGGAACTTGTTTATTTCTGTGAACAAAGCTGTAGCCAAGCTAAGTAAGAGACACATTGTCTTTCTACAGCATGAATCTTAGTGTGAGATGGAGTCTGCCAAGAATCATAAAGTATACCCACTTGTGTTCACTCACATGGGAATGAGTGTGGATGCCAGACAAAGCTCCTGACACTGCTGATCTCTGTGGTTGCACATAAGAAGCTCTGAAATACTGGGAATTTAAAAAGTTAGACGCCTACCATCCATCTCCAGACAGCCTATCTTTGTTGATACAGGATACAGACTAAGGACTGTTACTTTTGCATACTAGGTAGTTCTAAAAACATGCCACTTGGTTTGGGAACTGATATAATTGCCATTTGGGAAAAAAATTGAGGCACTTTGATATAGTGGGAGGATAGCTGATAATAACATTGGAAGAGAATATAGAAATGAAGGAGCAAACAGCTAAGAGTTGGGGTCCTGGACTTCCACAAGAAAATGTATATTAGAAAGTGTTTTTCATGAAACTGGAAAAGAATTAAAATCAATTTACCAACATCATTAAGGAGCTTTTAATCTGAATTTTGTAAGGGAGAAAGGAAGAAAAACACTCAGTTACAATCATAAAACCAGAAACAATAGAGGGCAAAACACAGCAACAAATGGTCAAAATAACCTGGAAGTTTCAAGGAAAAAAAAAAAAAAAACACACAAAAGGAATGAAAAATTTTGACCTAAAAGTTTGGTATATTAATTGAGAAAGAATAACTGAAGCTAATTTAACTTGGAATTTATTTGCAAGACACTATTCTCTGAAGTGCTTCACTTCTAATATACAAGAAGAGAATGTAATCTCCAAGAGTATAAGCTTTGGAGTGGGAGTATTCTGGGTACAAATCCTGGCCTGTCATTAAAAGTGGTATAATCTTGTGCTAGAGATGGCTTAGTGGTCAAGGCACTTGCCTGCACAGCCAAAGGACACAGGTTCAATTACCCAGGACCCACATAAGCCAGAGGCATAAGGTGGTGCATGTGTGTTCATTTGCAGTGCCTGGATGCCTTGGTGTGCCCATTCTCTCTCTCTCCCTCTCTCCCCCCACCCCCGTTGTCTCTCAAATAAATAAGTAAAAATAAAACATTTATAAAAAAGAGTGGTGTAATCTTAGGTAACGTACTTAGCTTAGCCAAGCCTCTGATTCCTTACAAGCACAATGGACAGAATCCCTGTTAATATTCATATATCTGTATCAAATGAACTTGAAGATATTAATTATTCAATATCAAATATAACACATACCAATTACTTAAATGCTAGATTTTTAATAGTACTTTTACTGTTAAGAATAAACTCTGGTCAAAAGGATAACTTTGTTTTACTTTATTTTAATTTTATTTTTATTTACTTTTTTATTCGAGGTAGGGTTTCACTATAGTCCAGGCTGACCTGGCATTCACTATGTAGTCTCAGGTTGGCCTCAAACTCATGGCAATCCTCCTAACTCTGCCTCCTGAGTGCTGGGATTAAAGGCATGTGCCACCACACCTGGCTGAAAACTGATATGCAGAGACATTTAGCTTACCCATAACTGTGAGCTAACCCCACAATGCATGACCCGTATACCTCAACAAGGAGGGGCTAAGGGGAGGGGGTAGGTCACGGATGAGCCTAATAATGGTACCAAACTGACTGTATTTGCTGAATACAGAACTGACTAATAAAAAATAAAATAAAAAAAAGAAAAAGAAAAATAAACGAAGAGCATACTTTTTGGAAAAAAAAAAAAAAAAACAACAACAGATTTGCTCAAATGTAAGAGTTATGCACACCACAGTGATTGCAATATCTGTCTTGCGGTTTATAAACCCAAGGGTGAGAGTTCCTCCAGGTAGAGGACATGGTTTAGGAACAGAGCTTGCAACACTGGAGCAGCAGTAAGTGAACTAAGGCTGTGGGACGTCAAGCATGAGGACACCATCTGGAAATCTTGCTTGGCAGAAGCACAGCCCTGGATACATTCTTGACTTACTTTGCTAAGAGTTTAAGCTTCAAGAAGGCAGATGATGCAAGTACAGAAACTACTTTTTTGGACTTAAATCAGACAAACTCCGATGGAGAGTGCATGTGGTTATATGGAAATGATCAAGAACTTGAAGCAAAAGTGGTCACTAAACATCATGAAAATCTTGCAATGGGGGCAGGGGCAGGGGTAGACAAATGGCATTTGGTATATGCATAGGTTAAAGAAACAAGACCCAAGAGAAAACTGATATTATCAAAAGATATTGCAGGGAGTACAAAAATGATTCTGGCTTATCAAGTAGTGGCTATTTCCAGAGAAATTCTAAAACCAAAATTTGTTTTTCTATGTGTTTTCAACACCTCTGACACACGATGTGTGGGGTTTTTCCTACACTGAACAACCCTACACTAACTGAGCATCCTACAGTTTAATCTGATTTTTCCACTATTTCTTGGTCATGGGTTCAGTCCTGGAAGATGACCTAACTGCATATGTCAAGTCTGGGCTTTAGGTATTTCTCACCAACTGGCTACAAACTGGAGGTTCCCAAACTCATTTTCTAGGTTTGATGATGATGATGGTGTGTCTGTGTGATATATATATATATATATATATATATATATATATATATATAGAGAGAGAGAGAGAGAGAGAGAGAGAGAGAGAGAGAGAATGGCCACGTCAGGGCCTCCAGCCACTGCAAGTGAACTCCAGACGTACGCACCACCTGTGCATCTGTGGGTCCTGGGGACTCAAACTTGGATTCTTTAGCTTTGCAGGCAAGTGCCTTAAGTGCTTAGCCATTTCTTCAGCCTGGCCTCACTTTTTCTTTTAATTTTTTGTTCATTTTTATTTATTTATTTGAGAATGACAGGGAGAGAGAAAGAGGCAGATAGACAGAGAGAATGGGCACGCCAGGGCTTCCAGCCACTGAAAACAAACTTCAGATGTGTGCGGCCCCTTGTGCATCTGGCTAACATGGGTCCTGGGGAACCGAGCCTCAAACCGGAGTCCTTAGGCTTCACAGGCAAGCGCTTAGCTGCTAAGCCATCTCTCCAGCCCTGGCCTCACTTTTTAATGGAGGTTACAAGAGAATGAAAGGTGGAGATTGTTGGGTACCACACTAGGCTTTATATTACATCTCTAGTCTATTATTTTTGGATATTCTATGTGAAAATGGAAAAATTCTAGCTTTAAAAACCAAAGTTGGCACTGGAGAGTTGTCTTAGATATTACGACACTTGCCTGCGAAGCCTAAGATCTCATGTTCAAATCTCCAGGTTCCACGTAGCAAGACACACAGTGATGAAAATGCATAATGCCGCACATGCGCATAAGGGGACACATGTGACTGGAATTCATTCACAGAAAGGTCCTGGCATACCCATTGTCTCTGCCGCTAAAATAAATAAATAAATAAATAAATAAATAAATAAACAAACCCTGAAGTGGTTGAAGATGTTGATTGCTCCTAAAAACACTCTAGTGTGTTTTAAGGTTTTTTTGTTTGTTTATTTTTATTTATTTATTTGAGAGTGACAGAGAGAGAAGGGGGGAGAGAGGGAGAGAGAGAGAGAGAGAGAGAGAGAGAATGGGGGTGCCAGGGCTTCCAGTCACTGCAAATGAACTCCAGACAGGTGCTCCCCCTTGCACATCTGGCTAACGTGGGTCCTGGGGAATCAAGCCTCAAACTGGGGTCCTTAGGCTTCACAGGCCAGCACTTAACTGCTAAGCCATCTCTCCAGCCCGTGTGTTTTAATTTTTAGTGAACTTAAAGTCAATGATGCTCTGATAATTAATTCATGTCTTTCAAGTAACATAGTGCCTGAGTTACAGTTTTCAAAAATATTTATTTATTTGACAGAAAGGAGAGAGAGAGAGAGAGAGAGAGACAGAGAGAGAGAGAACATGGGTGTACCAGGGCCTCCTGCCACTGAAAATGACCTCCAGATACATATTCCTCTTTGTGCATCTAGCTTTTTGTAGGTACTGGGAAATCAAACCCAGGCCATCAGGTTTAAAAACAATCACCTTTAACTGCTGAGCCATCTCTCCAGCTCCTGAGTTACAGGTTTTTTGTTTTTTTTTTTTTAATAATGTTTCATCTTGTTAAGGGGGTGAGAAGTTGGGGATGACCATTTTAGTGAAAGCCTAAAATAAATATACTTTTCTGAGGTTTAGTCACTGAAGTGTCTTTCCAGAATTCACTGAGAAAGAATTTATCCATTCTGATAGACAGGTTAGGAATATCCTCTAATTATCTATGATAAAAGCATGGCAGTCTTCAACAGAAAAGAGTTTTAAATTCAAACATAACAAAAATAGTCTCCACTGTTAAGAGCCAACATGAGATACCTTCCGTTTCTCTACTCAACAGGCTATGTATCTCAAAAATCATTACATTTTAATCAATGTAAGAATTTAAATGTTTCAAAAAGAGCAGAGTTATTTTATGAAAAGAAAAGATGACTGAAAATCTATACATCAAATGTAAAGAACATAATATATATCACAGTGAGTTAACATTCATAGAAGTATGGAAGCTTTGAGGCACATATCTGTCAGGTTTCAAAGGGGCTAATAATAAAGATGCAAGGAAAAGAAAAAGCTGAAGCATTCTTCCTTTTAGCAGCACTGAGAAGAATTTCCTTAGACTACACTTCAAAGATTAAATATCACACATTAGATGATATTTACTCTGAAATTTCATGTAGTTTTCCATCCATTCAAGCCTTTTCAGTGTATAGTTTTGCTAAATGGAGTTAAAAAGAAATAGACATTTGAGAGTACATGGAATCCCCTAAAGCATCTGGTCCTTCCTTATTTCACTATTTTTATTACTACTGAACTCATCTCAGGATAGTGAGCATGTAATTTTTCTAGGTGGAAATCCCACTAATTATGGTTTTTAGAATTGATGTCTCCTTTCACTATTTCCTTTTGTACTGCTTATATCACTTCAGTAGTTAAGTGACTTTATGAAGAAAATAGTTCCAAATGTTTCCTAAAATCTCCCAGATCACACCAAAGAACATGGTTGTAATATTATGTTCACCCATTGCCATTATTTAAACTTGCCTCTCTTGAAATACTACTTGCATGAGAGGCTTAGGTACATGTAATATATAAATTATTTCAAAAGGGAAAGCCTTGTTTGCATAATTATTATACATGCAATGATTCCAGATAATTTATTTTCAATAATTCTTCAGTAACTGAGAAAAGAACATACTTAAAACTTCGGGAAGAATTTATTTTTTCTCTTCAACTTATGTTACCCAATAGTCATTGTATAATTATATTAAAGTTAATGTTGAACACAATTAAGATGCTTGCTTATCATATTACATTTCAAGGATTTCTTTTTTTAATCTATAGGTATTCTACAACATATCATGTTTAAAATATACATATGGGAAAAATTATTTTTTAAGTAACAAAATAAAATGTAACTGTATTTTGGTATAGTATATATAATCAACATATACTATGCATTATTTATTCAAGAAACATAGCAATACATTCCAGGGAGTCCAGAATAAGAATGAACCTTCATGTCAGGTTAACATCATATTCAATTCAGCCCTATGCAATTTTCTGCATAAGCTATGTGCTACCCCACTTCAAGTGATTGTGGAGCTGGCATTTTTTGGGAAAGTGGATAATCAGATTATGTGTTTAGTAAATGGCATCACTGAAGAAATAGACAAAATGAGAAGTGAATAAACAAAATGGAAAACATATATGATGGAAAAATATTCCACTATGTAAGGAAAAGATCAGTATAGGCTAAAAGAAACTTTGAAACCCTAAAGAAAAAAAGAACAGATCACCTATTATATAATTTCATGTAAACTAATAGCTAAATTTATAGCTACAGAACAGCTTGGAGGTTGCCAAGTGTTGGAAAGAAGTAATCAGGGAAACACTGTTACGGAAAAGGTGACTTTGGAGTAACGGAAGTGGTTTGAAAGTACAAACAAGTGGTGAATCAGTTTGTAAATAGAATGCACTGATTACTTCAAATGTTTACTTTTATGTTAAATGAATTTAACTTCAATCCAATTTAAAAAATTAAATGGAATATATTTTTGTACACACCCATAAATGAGATATACCAGTACTGAAAAAAAAAAAAAAACCACAGAGCATGTGTGTGTGTGCTGGTGTCTCCCTCAGCTCCCACTCCGGGTGACTTGTATCTTGGACAGTATGGGTGTGATGCACCCTAAACAGAAGGTTCTATGAGTGGTGGCACATAAGCATATATGCTATGCAAGACAAAAGGAGGTGATAAAGGAAGGCTATACAACAGAAACAAAGAACCACCTAGGCACTCTGTTCTAGATTCAAACTTCAAGAACAATCTTGGTTTTTAATATGATGTACAAAGACATATTTCAAATAACCATTTCAAATAAAGTGTACTCTATCTCCTGAATTCCACAGAGAAAGTGGTTTACTTTATTAACAGACCTTTTTAGACATGTATAATGCATAAAGGCAAAATGAGACAAGTTCTGTGGAATTTGGCAATTTGATAATATATTGAAAGGTCTTCATAACAATTAATAGTTCAAGCCTCTTTAAAGAGTACCTTTCAAGAGCTAGATGATTTTTGTTGAAAAATAATTCCATTACATCCATTTTAGAACATGTTAACTGGCAATCAGAAGCACTTGGTTCAGATCTCGGCTCTTATGCTTACTGTGTGACACTGGTCAAAATAGCAATCTCTTTGAGTCTCCATTTCTTCACCAAGTAAAATTGCTTGTACTTCTGATTTAAATGGCAAGTAGTCAAGAAGTGTTTTTCCTTAAACCCATCTGTGGCTGTACCTAGTTAAAGAGTATGCACAATCATTCATTATTGGGAGTGTCCAATACAACCAATAACCCAGTATATGAGTTTCTTCATTGTGAAATGCATGGTTTAAGACTTACTTCAATAAGCCCTAAGGGAGAACTACCACTATTGTCTGGCTAAATGTATATATTATGCCCACCAAACTTCTGTGTAAATACTTATGTTTATGTCCATATTTTAATGTTTTCACTTTTGGTCAGAGAAACTTCTCTTTTCAGATGGCAGTGACCACTGGAGTGACTAAAATTCACCAATGTGCTGAGAAGTGAGATTGGAGTGTTCAGCACTAAGTGAGACATTTCTATCACACCCTCCAAGGTTCAGGGTCCACTGCAGAAGAGGTGGCATAAAGAATGTAAGAGTTGGGCTGGAGGGATGGCTTAGCTGTTAAGGCATTTGCCTGCAAAGCCAAAGGACCCAGATTCAATTCCCCAGGACCCATGTTAGCCAGATGCACTAGGGGACACATATGTCTGGAGTTCATTTGCAGTGGCTGGAGGCCCTGGAACACCCATTCTCTTTCCCTTGTTCTCTATCAAATGAATAAATAAGATATTTAAAAAAAAAAGATTGTAAGAGTCAAAGGAACAGGAGCACTGCTTTTAATATTGTCTTCCAAATACAAAGTGGCCTTGATATTGATGACATCATAGGGGCTTATGCTACCTACACAAGACCTGCATAATAGGAGGAAAAAATAGAAGACATCAACATAGAAGAGAGACTCAATGGAAAGAAGAAGGGATTTAATGGAGGAAGAATTTGGGAGAGGAAAAAGGGAGGACTGTAGAAAGAGATTATGATCATGGTATATTGTTTATATTTGTGGAAGCTGTCAATAAAAAGTTTTTGTTGTTGTTGTTTATTGAAGTACAGTCTCGCTCTAGCCCAGGCTGACCTGGAATTCACCATGTAGTCTCAGGGTGGCCTCAAAGTCATGGTAATCCTCCTACCTCTGCCTCCAGAGTGCTGGGAACAAAGGTGTGTGCCACCACGCCCAGCAATCAAAAGTTTTTTTAAAAAAAGACTTCAGTGTCACACACACACACACACACACAGTATGATTATGGTGGTGGTGGGGGGGGAGGAGAAATCCATTAGTAGATCCTTCCTGGCTGAAAAGGGTGCTAAAGTCTTTCATGGGCAAATGAGAATTATTTCCATAGTTACAATAGTTACAATGATTTGTCTAAGACATGTTTTTATGAACATTTTTGAAGCTCCAATGAGGACAAAGTAAGTAGGTATTAGTCTGATATCTCAGCGTGATACAAATGTATAAACAAATTACTCATTATTGAGCACTTCCACAAAAACAAGAAGTAGTGAAAATTTATCCAATATTATGCTCAATAAAATATTCAAAACAACTAGCAGGGGCATGAGGAGATGGCTCTGTAGGTAAAATGCTTGCATCATAAGCACAAGGACCTGAATTTGGATCTCCAGCACCCACATAAAATGCTGAGTGTGGTGGTACATGCCTGGAATCCCTAGGGAGGATGAGATAAGGAATCCCTGAGGCTCACGAGTCTGGTTGAATAGGTAAGTTCTAGATACAGCAATAAATCTTGTTTCAAAGAATACGGTGGACAGCAATAGAACAAGACAATCAGAAGACATTTGATGTCAACTTCTCACCAATGCATGCATACATGTGCAAACACACCCACCACTTATGAACATGCATGAGAGAGCGTACACACACATTAGCCAAATACTTTTTATATTGTCTAAGAATTTACAATGTGGGTAGGAGATGGGGAATAATAAAAAAAATACCATAAAGAATAATAACAGAAAAACTCTTTCTCCCCTCTTTCTCATTCCTCTTTCTCCTCCTCCATATCCAACACACACATTGTAGACCCTGATTCTCAACAAGTAAGGAGGATTTAGCACTATTATTTTTCATTTTGCTTCCAGAAGTATACTTAAATAAGTTATCCCTCCCACAATGTATTCCGTTTATATTGGTAACACTGTAAATATTTCAGTATATTTTTGGATTAATCTATCAAGCATGTCATACATTTCCTTTATTCATCTATTCTTTCATTCATTTCTTTTTAAATTTTTTTGTTTTGTTTTTATTTATTTATTTGAGAGTGTCAGACAGAGAGAGAGAAAGAGACAGAGAAAGAGAGAAAGAATGGGTGCACCAGCGCCTCCAGCCACTGCAAACGAACTCCAGACGCGTGCGCCCCCTTGTGCATCTGGCTAACATGGGTCCTGGGGAATCGAGCCTTGAACTGGGGTCCTTAGGCTTCACAGGCAAGCACTTAACCACTAAGCCATCTCTCCAGCCCTCATTCATTTCTTTTTGCCTTTAAGAAAGATTTACTGTGTAAGATGTAGTGCCAGACACCTTGTCCTTGAGAATTTCATGTTGATCTCTACTAAATACACTCACATTGTTAGATTTGGGGAATGAGGTATTTTTAACTCATAAAAAAGATAAACTGTGATGACTGAGCTGAATAATCCTAAACTATATGGGAAGGTGATGTCAAGAAATGTTTTAAGAAACACCGTCTTTACTGAAATAAGCATAGAATTTTTGAGAGAACAGCTTGCAAAGCAGCATACATATAAGAGAATGACTCAAGAAAAAAAAATATTCACAAGCTGACACAATACAACACAACATAACACAACACTGTCAAGATTAAGCTGCATTACACACAGTTTAGACTAGTAAAGGTATGTCCTAAGAGGAAATCATAATAAATCATCATATAAGGTGAGCACAAGCCTTTTCTCATCTTTTCTGAGTCTGAGAAAGTCTTTTCTCAGTATTAGTAAATCTGAGAAAGTATAGTTTTATTGAGCACTATTCCATGGATAAGCTCAAGGAGCTCACTGTCCACTGAGAGGAACAAGGCTCCATGCTGTGTGATGAGTCCCAGGAGGAGAGGTGTATGGGTGCACAGTGGCAGCACACATAAGAGGGACTGGGACCAGTTTACCTGTGACCTAGAGCAGCTCTGAGAGAAGGGACAACAGCCCCTGGTGAGGACATACTTAAGGCAGAGGAAACAATACCAGAAGGTGAGAAAGAAAAAATTGGCTTTTTAGGATGGCAAGACTATACCAGTCAACTTTCTATGAGTATTAAAAGAGAAGAAAGCATTTCATTTGAATGGGACTTTTTTTCCTCTTCTTCTTCTCAGTATTAAGGATTGACCCAGGACTTTGAGTATGATAGGCAAGGACTCTATATCCCTAGTTCTCTTTTCACTTTATATTTTATTGGTTATAGGGACTTGCTAAGTTGAACAGTTGCCCTTGAACTCACGTTGTAGTCTAGGTAGTCATTGAACTTGTGATCCTCCTGTCTCAGCCTCTTGGGACTACAAGCCTGCACCAGTGGAACCAATTTACGATAACTTTCAATAGTATGACCGACACTTCACATCAGAATATGAAGGTCTGCTTGGTAGACACAGAAAAACAAATGAGGACAAGGTTGCATTCAGCCACTGTGACTGAAGGTAGTAACTGGTAAGAGAAAAGTAAGATAATGTAGGAGATGACAGCTGCCTTGAGGGCAGGTGGGCTAAGGAGATTCAATGTTATTCTACTGCTAATTAAGAGGCCTGCACTTGGATTAACAGAAAAACAGCAGCATCGTGGATGCAGAAACAATTATGATAAAAGCTAAGCAGAAGGAAAAGGAGGGTGAGAAGGGAAAGGTGGGTGAAAAGCTTCTTTTAGAAAGATTAGGAGAGGTTCAGTTTGGGTTTGGTCTCATATAGTCATGTCTTCATCCTTGAACAAGTGCTATAAAGGTAATTTTAGCCTATCATCTCCTTTTGGTGTGTTCTGCACAGCCTCAAAGTTTGCAGAAAAAGCCACTTGTCCATTAAGAGACATTTAAAGCTCCACTGGTCCTCATAAACTCTTATAATGGCTTTTTTGGGTTTTAGCTTCAGGCATAGTCAACCCCAGCAAAGAATTTTCAGGGCACATAAAGAACACTACCAAGACACTATCAAAAACCAAAACAAACAAAACAACCTCCCCCAAACAAAACAAACAACAACAACAACAACAAACCCAACCAACCAAAACCATTCATTTTCTAATTACCCCAGTTTGAATGGTTAGTTTACATATTGATTAGGATCTATAAGGATAAGAATATGTGCTTGCATGAATACACACACATACACACACACACACACATATGTTCAATTAAGTAGGAAATGGAGAAAATTTCTTTGGAACATATATAATTAATAATTATTTTTAAAAAGAAGTAGTGTGGGGCTGAAGAGATGGCTTAGTGGTTAAAGCACTTGCCTGAGAAGCTAACGACTCATGTTTAACTGTCCATGTCCCACAAAAGCCAGATGCACAAAGTGATGCAAGCATACAAGGTTGTACATACATACAAGGGGTGCACATGTCTGGAGTTTGTTTGCAGTGGCAGGAGGCTCTGGCATGCAAATTCTCTCTCTTACTCTCACTCTTGCTCTCTCACATAAAAAAAAAAAATGCTTGCCTCAAAAAAATATAAATAAATAAAATGAAGCAGCTTATCCATGACTGAAAGATAAACCTATATGGCCAGTATTTTTCCATAACCACTTATAGCTAACTGACCAACATCTCCATCTTGCTTTCAGTTAAGAAAGTTGGGCTGGAGAGATGGCTTAGCAGTTAAGCACTTGCCTGTGAAGCCTAATGAGCCCAGTTCGAGGCTTGACTCCCCAGGACCTACGTTAGCCAGATGCACAAGGGGGCGCATGCGTCTGGAGTTATTTGCAGTGGCTGGAAGCCCTGGAGCGCCCATTCTCTCTCTCTCTCTCTCTCTCTCTATCTGCCTCTTTCTCTCTGTGTCTGTCTGTCACTCTCAAATAAATATATAAATATTTTTTTTAAAAGAAAGTTAAGAGAGTTATTTACAATTAATTGATCCTGCCTTGATTTCCATAAAAAGCCAAGAACAAGAAAAGGGACATATCAATCTTACAATAAATGGAATTATTTTGATCCAGAAAAAAGAAGACACTGGCCATGAAACCTTTTAATGTACCCTACCTGTTAATTCTTTGAACCCAGGCAATCTATTCTATCAGTTTTGTAAAAATAGGAGTATTTGCTACATTGTTGAAAGAGGAAGGTTTTTATGAGTTTCGTTTGGCTACTTAGATCAAAAGAAAGGTGCACACTCTATTTTTAATCCTATTACTTCACATAAACTGAGAAGAACATCAAAGACAAGGTTAAGCAGGCTTAACCAGTAGGACCAACATATTCCAAAGTTGAAAATCTCTTCCAGATAGCTACTTAGAACTCTCTACTAAATTTTAATTTTCATTGAACTTTAAAAAAATGTGATTTTTGTCCTAGAGCATGCAAGCATACACTTGTAGGACAATCTAATATTAGAATAAAATACAATTCACATATGTCCATCTCAATCTCATAAAAGGAAGGAAAGTGAATTAAATGTAGAGCAGATCATATTTGAGGAAGGCTATATTTCCCCACACCTGAAGTCTATTGGAAGCTCATGAATAAGAGCTTGGAGAACAAATCCTTTCTGTTCAAAAGATGTATCAGTGGAGAATTTCTCAGAAAACAGCATACAAGTCATCAGAAATCATGCATTTCTTTTTCCAATACAGATAATAAAAGAAAGTTTCAGTTCTGAATTCTTTCCAAAGGAAATGAAATCCAACATGTACAATAATTCAAAAAGATTTTTGCATTAGAAAATGTGTCAACAAAAGTACAGATATTAAAGTATTTAACAACTAGAGTGATTGGGCACCAAATAATCAGAATGGACCATTGCAAGGTACATACATATCAGTCATTCATGAGTGTCTGAAAATTTTCGATAAAATAGAATTTGCTTTGCTGAACTATGTGGTGGTTGACTATCACTATACTAGCCAGGCCAAATGTCCATTATATTTTTAACAGATACAGTGGGCTGCCACCACTCTCTGGAGACATAAAGAGGCACATCCATCTGAGATAAAATTTCTGCCTACATTAACTCTTTCACAAGAAAGACAAATGGTGTTTATATATAAATGCATGAAACACACATATGAAATAGTATCCATCCTCTGTGCTGAACATTAGAATAACCTATAAATGCTAAAGAAAATTTGAAGCTGTAGTTCAGAAGTAGAAAGACCTGTATTTATCTCATGGGAGAAGGGAAAATGAATTTGGAGTTAAAGAAAAGTATAATCTGGGTTCAAGTAAGAATTGAGGTAAAAGAGCACTTCAGGGAAAACAAAAATCAGATATGTTTACAGCCAGAAGAGTGAGAGTGAGTGAGCGAGCAAGAAGGAGAGAAAGAGAGAGAAGGGGGAGAGGGAAGACAGAAAGAAATGGTGTGAAATTAAATTACTCTCATTTATCTCTAGCAAATATTGTGTACTTTTATTTTACCAATAAAGAAATTGAGGCTTAGAGATTAATAGTATGCATTTGCTAAAAGGTAGATCTCAGGCTAATATCTGTATCTAGTTCATCCAGTTCTAGTTCATGCACACTCCAACAACATAGACATGAGAAAAATGCAATTGTGGAAAGAAATGTAGATTATATGCTTAGAGAAAAATGTATGTACCAATTGGAGGGAAAATGACAGCTGAGGCAGCAGGGAGTGACAAATGCTTTAGGTGGCAAGTTGAGAAAAGTGACTTTCATTTTTGAAGATAGTATCTGATGATTTTAACATAGTGGAATTATACTGGGTAGTGTTTTCAGAAGGATATTTCAGCCATAGAGCACAAGAAAGGTGGGGTGTGGAGAGAGGGAGACGAAGAGAAGTGGGGGGCAAGAGAACAAGAACAGATTAAGACTGGAAGCAGAAAAAGCATCAAAATTAGTATGGTGCTTAAAAGAAAGTAATGAAGATGGCTGTCACATTAGATATAGCAATAACTGAATAAAGAGCCAAGGTGAGATAAATTTTCTAAATAGTGTAATACATGGTCATTATCCATTTTACAATGTGAAAAGTATCCAATTTTATATTGATACAAACTATAGAGTTAATAATTCATATGGCATGTATGAAAGAGACTACCTCCTGAATACAGAAACTAAGGGTAGTCCTCTGGAGCTGCACATGGAGAATCATAACCAGCCTCTCCATCTGATTTAAACAAATAATGACACTAAAAAATCATAACATTCAAGACTGAGTAGGTTTCATATTGGCTATTGAACAATGATGTCAATACTCTTAGTCAGATCAAAAGGCAATGTTCACCTTATTGATAGATGACAGGTGAATATCTGGTAAGAAGAAATGTTAGATAGTTAAGAAGTGGTAAAGGTCAATAAAAGGGTTTTCAAATTATGGTTTTTAAAGGTAGAGAAAAAATGTTCTACTATCATATAAAAAACTTATTACTAATACTATAACAAAATTAAGCTATATAAGCATGATATTATCTTCGTATACATATTTTTTATTCTTATGAATATGTATGTATGTATGTATGTATGTATGTGTGTATGTATGTATGTATACATATGAAGAAAAATTACTCCAAAGACTCCAGTCACTCTTTAAATTTGAGATATATGAGCCTGATTCTTGTTAAATCCTGACTGGACCACATAACAGAAAAAAAGTTGCAAAGGCAAGTTTTTTTTTGTAGGCTGCCCAGTTAACTTTTATTAAGTATCATGACAAAATAATCAGCAGTAATAGTATGCTACAATAATTAAAATTAACAAAAGTGGTACAGGAGTGGGGGAAGGGAGGGAAACAGGGATCATATTTACATTTCCACTTCCCTTTGAGGTAACTGTTGTTCACATTGAAAACACTCAGTACATACTACAATGGTACATGTTTGTCTGTCTATGATTCTCTGAGCAAGCTTAACCACACAGAGAGCTTTGTATAAAAATTAAACCATCATAAGTCCAACTTATTTGGAAAAATATATGTTAAAAATTAGGACTATACCTGTTTATAAGATCAGAGGCTGTTGCAAACTGGATGGACACTGGCAACTCCCCACAGCCACCTAACCTGGACACCATTAGTGAAGTCACAGGCAATATGACCATGCCAGAATCTGACATCCCCCTGGTTGCGGTCTGTATGGAATCCCCTCATGATATTAGAAGCCATGCCCTACCTAGGTGAGCTGGGATAACCTCAGCTTACAGACAAATAGTAAAGAACACAGAGTGTATCCATGACCGGAATTCAAGCAGTTCCTAACCAAGTAGAGACCAACCAAGCCGAGGGAACATCAAGAACTCATCCAAACAATGATTTCATGAAGGAATGCCAGAAAGGCTCACCTAACTCCACAAGCACAAGTCCTAATGTAAAAACAAAACTAACATGAAAAACCAAGACATATCTCCCCACCAAAAGTATTAATCCAATAGCAATGGCCCTTAATGAAAGCAATTTAGACAAAATTCCAGACAAAAATCTCAAAAGAATGATTATAAATATGCTCACAGAATAAATACTGAACAAATTCCAAGGGAACTCAAGCAAACAGAGGAATGAAAGAGGGAAGTCAATACAAGATATGAGAATAGAATACAAATAGAAGAAAAACCAAACTGGAATGATGCTAGAAATGTAAACATCAATAAAGCAAACAAAATCTCAGTGGAAAGCCTTACTAATAGAATGGATCATGTAGAGAACAAAATATCAGGAACAGAAGACAAGCTAAAGGAATTGATCATTCAATCAAGAGCAATGACAAATTTTTAAAATTGTATTAGAAAATATTTTCAATGAAGTCATAGAAGAAAATTTCTCAAATATAAGAAAAGAGATGTTTATCCAGGTACAGCAGGTCCACAGAACACCAAACAGACAAGACCAGAAAAGAACCACCCCTATATCATACTAAAGTCAGAACACTAAATATACAGAAAAAAGAAAGTATATTGAAAACTAAAAGAAAGAAGGAACAAGTCACCTACAATGTAGGTTTCTAAAAAGCTAAAAGTAGAACAATAACATGACTCAGTTATACTACTCATGGGCATATATGCTATGGCAAAGATAACTGCACAGCCATGTTTACTGCGGCTCTATTCGCAATTACAGGAAATAGAATCAGCATAGTGTCCATCAACTTATCCACAGACAATTAAAATGTGGCATGTACATGTACTGGAATTTTATTTTGTTGTAAAGAAAAATGAAGCTATGAATTTGCAAGAAAACGGATGGAAACAGAAAATGTTACAACAAGCCTGGGAACTAAGCTCAGAAAGACAAATGCTGTATGTTCACTTTCATATGTAGATCCTAATTTAGAATTTACAAATTTGTGTGATTATGTTGTAAAGAGTGGGCAAGAAGGTAGAAAGCCTTATATTTGGCCAACCAGGCCAAATGAGCCAATGGGTGCAATAGTGGCATGTCTGTTATGGGAGAAACCAAATGAGTTCTAATTTGACTGGAGGCCTGCTCCATGGGAGGAAATACATCCCTGATACTGAAAACCTACAACAGGGGTAGTCATGAGCCTTAGGGGTGTAACATCTGCTGCTGTCTGGCTAAATGGATATACTATGCTCATCAAACTGGCCAGCAAGCACTTATTATTGTTAATGTTCATACCCATATATTAATGCTACTCTCACTTTTGGTTAGAGAAGCTTCTCTTTTCAGATGGCAGTGACCTTGGGATGACTAAGAAGGCACTATGGTACTGAGCAGAAGTGACAGAGGAGTGCTCAGCACTGAAATATCGCAATTACACCATCCATGGCTCAGGGTCCATTGCAGAAGAGGTGGCAAAGAGAATGTAAGAGCCAAAGGAAGGGTAGGAGTCCTTACAATGTGCTCCTCCAGACACAAAGTGACCTGGATATCCATGACAGTGCCTAATACTATCTACACAAGACCTTCATAATAGGAGGAAAAGATGATGGACATCAAAATAAAAGAGAGACTGATTGAGAGGGGCAGGGGATATGATGGAGAATGGAGTTTCAAAGGGGAAAGTTGGGGGAGTGAGGGAATTACCATGGAATATTGTTTATAATCATGGAAGTTGTCAATAAAAATAATAAATAAATAAATAAATTTTTAAAAAATAAAAAATAAAAAAATAAGCTAGAAAGGGACCATAGCAGATATAGCCCTTAAGTGGGAGAGAGAGGTGAGAGAATCACATACAGTCATGACAGTATGTTCAGGGATACTGAGGGTAGAAAGTTTTAAGAAGGTATGATAAAGGAAGCATAAAAAATATTACTTTAAAAATCTTTCTCATATTTACAAAAGAATTTTTATATGTGTGTATGTTTGTTTTCTGGGATCAAGATTAAATAAATCAAAATTTTTCTGGAAAAAAAAGAAGATATGCAGGTGGGAGATGGTGGAGAAGAGGGAGTGGGTAGCGAGATAACCAACACAAGCATGTATAATAAGCCATATTGTAATCTGACAAGCAGATTAAATGGATAATTTTAAAAAAAATGAGTGAAGGTACCACAAATGAGGAGTGGATAATGCTATCATGAGCCATAAGTTATTAAATAAAAATCCCAGTGTCAGGTATGGTATACTTCCCTATGACGATCAGGGACAAATCTGAGGCCCTCAACTTAATATAGGCTATTGACACTGGTCTTGGTTGCCCATTAGGACTAGATGATAAGACCCTACTTCTGAAGATACCACATGATTTGGTTGCAGGACATAGTGAAGTTCAGTTGGAACTGAGCTGGGAAGTACCTTCTACTAGCTAGCTGTCATAGTGGTGGAAGGTTCGATGAAAGCTACTGAGGGAGAAAAGTCATCAATCCTCTTACCCCATAGTGTGGAACAATTACAACTTGCCAGGCAAGATATGCCCACTAGAACATAGTGACATGACTAGGAGGGGAGTACCAGTAGTAATCAATTACTTTTTTTCTTTCTAATTTTTGATAATTTATTTGACACACACACACACACACACACACAGAGAGAGAGAGAGAGAGAGAGAGAGAGAGAGAGAGAGAGAATGGGCACACCAGGGCTTCCAGCCATTGCAAAAAACTCCAGACACATGTGCCACCCTGTGCATCTGGCCTACATGGGCATTGGGGAACTGAATCTGGGTCTCAGGCTTTGCAGGCATGTGCCTTAACTGCTAAGCCATCTCTCCATTCCTCAACTGCTTTCTGACTGGACTTGACAGGTCTGTTCCACAGGAAGGGATACAGGTCTAGAGTTGTAAATCTGATCAAAACCCCATGGATATCACAGGCTTAGAGGGCATGGCATCTACTAATATTGTTTAGCTCAGTTAACATATCAAACTTTCTAAATACTCATTTATGCTTTTACCCATATACTAGTGCTGCTGCTGCTCCTCTCCCTTCTTCTCTCCACCTTCTTCTTCTCCTCCTCCCCTTCCTTCCCCCCGTTCTCCTTTTTTTTTTTTTTTTTTTTTTTTTTTTGGCAGCGAGCTGCAAAGACCCATAACTCGCTAGAGTGCAGAGAAAAAGTTACTGTTGAATGCTTAGCCCTAAAATGAACATCTTCAAGGCTCACTGAATATCACAGAAGAGGGAAGAAAGAATGTAAGAACTGTAGAATGGGAAGGAGTGTTGTGAAATGTGTCCTTCTGTATATAACATGGCCACTAGTTAAGAACACACAGCAGGTATGGTTTCCTGCTTAAACATGTGTAAGATTGGGCTCATCTATAATCCATCATGGATGACGGAGAGTATCAAGTGGCCACACTCTTCCCTTAGGAGCTTTTGGAAGTGAGGATGGCAGGGGATGGGAGGAATTATTTTCTAATTTTAATAAAGCACTTGTAAGTTACCCTTGCTGCAGTAAATAGCATCCCCCATGCTCATTCAGGTAACCCTAAAAAAAAAAAAAAAAACATAAAGGAGGGGCCCAACATGAGTTGGAGGTGAAAAAAGGGCGTAAAAATGGAATGAACATGATTTAAATATACTGTGTAGAAATGAAATCAGTACTGCTATGAGTGACTGGAGTCATTTAAGCAAGATCATGTACTCAGAATGGAGACAAAGATAAAACTTAAACATTCGATAGAAAAAGTCTTTCCACTTATGCTATAAGCCAATCTCAAATACAAAAATATTTTGTTATTCCACTTACATATTTACCTCAATGCTGATTCACCTTTCAGCAATTTGGCAAATGTATATGTGAATCTTGGAATTTTTTTTGTGAACTGGATCCTTTGGAATCATCTTGCTGATATATGAGCTGACTGAATACTAAATTGACTGTCATCCTACATAGTAATATCAAGATTTTTCTTCTCCTTTTGTGAAGCTGTCAACCTATTTGCCCCAAACTATCAATGCAGAAAAAGTGATGTATTTAATCCTCCTGAAAGCACACTAAGACCAATGTGGTGGTTTGAATCAGATGTCCCCATACACTCATATGTTCTGAATGTTCTATTCCCAGTTGATGGCAATTTTAAGGTGGAGCCTTGCTGGAGGAGATGTGTTGCTAGGGATGGGCTTAGAGATGGGTTATAGCCAACTTCTCTTGCCAGAGATAGGCCCACTCCCTAGCTGCTGTTTACTAGCTGCTGTGGCAGAGGTGATGTCCAGTCTCTGATCATGACATGTTTTCCCCTGCCATTAGGAAGCTTCCACTTGAGACTGTAAGCTGAAATAGACCATTTCCTCCCATATGCTGCTTTTGGTCAAGTGTTTTGTCCCAGCAATTAGATAATTATAACAACAAGATATTGCTTAACTGAAAATTGCAGTACTTGAGTAATTTAGAGGATTGTAGTAACAAGGTATTTTATTTTACTTTTACATATACATTGTACATCTTTCTCCATGAATATGCCTAAATAAAAATGTCTGTCTGTCTGTCTAACTACCGAGGAAAACAAATCTTCTATTAACAATTGCAACAACTTGTGCAGGTGGTATTTGCTGCAGTGTATTATGGTCACAACTTAGTGAAGTTTAACATTATCATTATGTCATTATTGTTGTGATATATGAACAATTATAAAGAAATTAACATGTGCTTTTCATTTTGAAAACATTATTTTTCACTGTTGACATGCCAACAAATGATGTAAATATAAACCATTACCAACAATGCAAAGCAACTGTAACCTGTCAAAAATTATTATATAACAATTAAGGAAATTGCCAAATAATTCTTTACCATCTGATTAAATAATGGGAAAATTGCTGTGATTTGGAGCAGGATGGCATTTCAGATAGGATGCTAGAATGCTATTTCTGACATAGGTTTGCAATCTATTTTAACATGGTAAAGACATGAAGCATGTACTAAGTGCCCAATGGATTCCACATAAGAGTAGGTGCTGAAAAGAAATAAAACAGAGGACCTGAGACAGCCAACAACATAATATGCATCTACATGTAAATCTCAAATAGCTGGGGAGAGACATATCATCTCACCAAGCAATGAACTTAGTGATTAATAACACAAGGATGGCAGGAACTCAGAGAAAGAAAATAACACAGACTCCAGCTGCTCATAATGATTGTATGCTAAAATGTAGGAAATAAGAAATAGTCCATCTCTGCTTCCTTTTTTCCTTCTTTTCTCCCCCTTCTGTTTTTGCATGTGCATGTGTATAGCCTATTCATGTGTATGTGGGAATATGTCTGTTATGGGTGTGTGTGTGTGTGCCTATGCATGTGGAAGCCAGAGGTCAACATCATGTGTGTTTCCTAATTGCTCTCCACGTTAATTCTTTGAGGCAGAGTCTCTCCCTGAACCTCAAACTCACTGATTCAGCTAGACTAGATATATAGGAAATCCCATGGAATCCCTGTCTCTGCCTTCCTCTTGCTAGGATTATTGGCCTACCTGCCCAGCATTGCTGTAGTTATTTTGGATCTGTTCTCAGGTCCTCATGTTTGTGAAGCAAGCATTTTACCTACTCCTCAGCTCTGTTAATTCTCTTCTTTCCAATATTTACTCACAACAAATACTTGCTATTACTACATGACAGGTGCAATGGCAAACAAAGTAGAAATGTCCCCATACTGTCTATAAGTGATTTGAAGTTGGCAAGACTGTATGGAAGGTCAATAAACCTATAATTACATGAAGAAAATACTATAATTGCTATGATACAAAAGTATTACATTTCCACAGGAAACTATGGCTTTAAATTACAGATCACGTATAATATCATGTTTCTATAAACTAAACAAAATGGTCAAAAGTCACTGTGATTTAACTTATTTCATTAGGTATTGGCCTGTGATTTCATACCCTGGCTAAAAAGGAGTGTCATAGTCACAGTTTATTTTATCTACCCCTATTTTGCTCCCCCATTCTTCCTATAGAAGTCTTTACTATGATACACATTTTCACACAGAAACAGATCTACTCTATAACTCATAAAATGATGGCGCAGTGAAATCTGTACAAGAATGTGGAGAGACAGTTTGCCTCTGGTATTAGCATTTGCTGTAGCTATTCCTGTCACGGGGCAACACATGTTTTTTAATAAACTTGCAAAAACAGTGTAGATATAGCTGTAAATATGTTTTACTTGGGAATGTATGCTGAATATAATACCCAAATAGACAGTAGTTGGGTATGTCTCCCCTAAAAAAATCACCATACAATAGAAAGAGGGATAGTTTGAATGATGAGGTCTACTATACTATGAGTCACTGTTTACAATAGCCAATTCACAGTAAAAATATGCAGTTGTCTTCCTTGTTCACAGCATTATGTTATTTTTTAGTCTCTTAGAAATATCCAGCTTTGTGTAAAGCAGCCTGTATCTATAATTAGAACTGAGCCACACAATTAGATGCCTGTCAGTATTGTAGCAATCAGCTTAAAAATAAAATAAACATCGAAGTTACTAGTACAAAACATGGAGGAATTACTATGTAAGCCAATATGCTTAATTTTCATTATTATCAATAAGATTCAGTGGCCACAGAAGTATATAAACATAATTGGTAAGATATGTAGATGAAAAACTGAGCACGATCTACTAACAAAACACTCCCTTTCACTAGGTTATTAAAAACTGTACACAAATAGTCAACAGAAATGTTCAATTTTGCTTTCTTTAAAATTATTTTATTTGTTTATTTATATGAGAGAGAGAGAGAGAGAGAGACAGAGACAGAGATAGACAGATAAATAGACAGACATTGGGTGTGCCAGGGCTTCTAGCCACTGGAAATGAACTCCAGAAGCATGAGCCACCATGTGCTTCTGGCTTTTTTCAGTTCTCGGGAATCTAACCTGGGTTCTTAGACTTTGCAGGCAAGCACCTTAGTGGCCAAACCATTTCTCCATCCTGAACTTTGCTTTCTTTTACTGACAGGGATTGTCTACATAAACCCATTTAAGAGTATTTGTCAAAACTACTCTTCTTTGTTATGCCCAACTTATTGTAGAGTTCACATTCAAGAGAATCATATAATAGCAGCTAAATACTGTTTTATGATAAGTATCAGAGATACTTAGATTTGACATGTCTGAGTCAAATACTGTAGTCAGCATATCAAGAGAGGTTTCTTTAGCTAGGTGTGGTGGCACATGCCTTTAATTCCAACAGAAGTAGGAGGATCTCTGTGAGTTCAAGGCCACCCTGAGAGTACATAGTGAATTCCAGGTCAACCTAAACTAGAGCAAGACCCAACCAAGAAAAAAAAATCAAAAAACAAAGCATGGTGGCAGAGGTAGGAGGATTGAGGTAAGAGGATTGCTGTGAGTTCTAGGCCACCCTGAGACTACATAGTGAATTACAGGTCAGCCTGGGCTAGAGTAAAACCTTACATAGAAGAGAGAAAGGGGGGTGGGGGGGAGAAAAAGAGGTTTCTTTCCTTGCAAGTAGTGTGCATGCATGCATGTATGCATGTCCCCATGTTGAGTGTACAAGTGAGTGAAATCAGGTGTATTTCTAAATAACATTCTACTGTGAGTCAGGGTTTCTTACTTGAAACCCAGAGCTTGGTGACTACGTAAAGTCTGGCTAGTCAGGTTGCCTCTGGAATCCCTGTCTCTTTCTCTCAAGTACCTGCATTTAAGGGAGGTTCCCATCCCCACCTGGCATTTACAAGGGTGCTTATGATCTAAACTCAGGTCTTAACCTTGCATGGAAAGTGCTTTAGTACCATATCCTCAGCCCCAAAAAGTTTCTTAAATATACAGGAGGATATAATTAATTAAACTATCTATTTAATAAAACAATGGCAGGCAACTAGTAAGCTTGTCATTAGTAATGTGGGTGGGAGAAAACAAAGTACAGATTTAGAAAACAAAATTTTAGACCCACAGATCCATGTATGCTACAAAATAATAAAAATGTAGATTTAAAATGAAATGCTCATCAAAATGATTATGAATTAATTCTAAAGGCTTGCTATTTCCTTCACAGAAATATTTTATTACTCTTCTTCCCAATTGGAAGAGAGCTCTTAGGAGCTATATGTGGAGAATCAGGCAAATGGCTTAAGCTTGACCACCACCTTCAAACAATGAATCCATGCCCTTAAAGGGCAGTGGCAAGAACAATAGAACAGGTTATAAGGAGAAAGATTGACCCCAGGGAAAAAGAAGTTTCTAATGTACAAAAATAAATGAGTTTCCCAAGTAGGTAATGCATTGCCAGTGACCAGATGAGGCCAGCATTGGCTGGCATCTATATGGTGGGGATGGTACAGAGTGTTAAAATAGTCTAGAGGTGTCTCTTTTATGATTCAATGGATTAAGTGTTAACAACAACAATAACAGATTTTATAAGGCATTGAATAATATAGAATCTAACAAGGGCAATTGATTTCTTACATGCTTTTCCTACATTCTTGGTTTTAACTGAAGCTTAGTGGTTTACCTAAGTTTTAGAGAAATCCATCTTTCCTCAAATAGCTATATATCTGGTCTATCAGTGGTGTTGGTGGGTGGTTCATTTTAAAACCAGAGCAGGCATGTTTACATACACACACTTATAATCACGCATATTTTTTTCTATTGTAACTGCACAATTCTCACCAGAGCATACCTGAAACAACTGAAGAGGACAGAAGAGCACACAGAACCACACATATAGAGTATTTTTTCAATGCTACAAAGCATCAGACTGTTTAGCAGCGTTGCTTTTATTTTTCACCTAACAATTCATCATGTATACTTTTCTGGCCAGTAAATACCCATTTATTTTAGTTTCTTTTTCTTTTTGACAAGTATATAGTATTCTGCTGAATGTATATACCACTTTGTATTAATTGCTATGTGTTTCTTAAGTAGTACTTCAAAAATACAAATACATTACATTTAACTTTGTAAATTCAACCTAATGTTATGCTAGTATTTATTTAGAAAAAAACCTGTAAGCAGGATTGTCAGGTTGTATAGTAATACACATTACAAAGTCTGAAGGAACTGTCCAACATTCTATCTACTAGGTGTGCATATATCCATTTCCTTAGGTCACTTATCAGCATCAGATTTTGTCATACTTGGTACTAGTTAATTAATAAAAAATATATTGCTTATAGCTATACAAAGAATGCAGAGTATGTATAATTTATGAGCATGGATGTGAATATGAATATATATACACATACATATGCATGTATATATATGTATAAACACATATACATATGATATGTTAAATTAGCATTTTTCTCAAGGCTACTATAAGCAATGAGCCCAATGCTCCAGGGAATTGAGAGGACCAGGAAGACAACATGTTGTGCTGGATGATGATGTTTCTCTTCAGAATCCAGTTTACTATGTAGAACACACACAGAATAGAGGTAAGAAAGCAGAACACAATGAGTGGTGGTTGGAACAATACACACTGCATGAGCATGTGGCCATGACTGTGAGAGGGGCACCGGGATGCAGTGATGACTGTGAGAGGAAGCATGGGGATGTGGCAGTGACTGTGAGCCATACTGAGTAAAGACTGGAGAGCAGGAAGTCAAAGCAGGGCAGAGGCAAGGTGGAGGCAGGGCCAGTGCATATGGAAGGCAAGTCTTCAGCACTGATATTCAACAGTTGGTGAGTTATAGCAGAACACAGAAGTGCATGAATTAGTCCAATCTTTTTATTCTTTTCCAAGCTGCCTTGTTTTCCTTCAGAGAACTGTAATTACTCAAACTTATTGTTATACATTGTATAGATATGTGTACCTTGTTTATTCTCTCTTTCTTCCTCCAACAGAGAAAAAATTCTTTTTGCTCACTGACAAACCTACAGAAACTGAATGAAGCCAGCACCAAGCAGGTCCTCAGGAGGCTTTGGGATGGAATGAATACCACACTATTATTAAAAGGAGTTTGAAATGTTCAAGAGGATGAATTTAAAAGAAAACTGAAAAATAATTATAAAGTGAAATGAGGTATATAAGATGATGAAATATGATGGCATTTATGGGCCTTTAGCATGGTTTTATTATTCAAGATGAGTTGATCTTGTGTGAAATCCAGTACCAGCCAGAAGAGACCTGAAAAATCACAGGAGTCAAGAAAACAAACCTGAGAATGGATGAGCAGAATATATACATGTAAGAAGATCACAGAATCATGGTGAGTAATAATAGTGACCAGAAATGGATATTTAGAGATGCATGCTGCATTCTGGGGCTGAACATACATTTATCTAATCTTGTAAGAATGGTCTATTATCCTCCTATGTTTCAGCTGAGTAAAAACAGACACTGAAAGGTTAAGTAAGGCGTTCAAAGTCCCACAGCTAGTACATGACCCGAAGAGTCATTTCTGATGTGTTTTTCTCATGTTAAAAGAAATAAAGTTAGGAGGTAGGTGTATAGGAGGTCATCAGAATCACACAATGATACTGCATACACATACACAATCAAATCATAAATTAAAATGTCTGAAAGTCATTGTGCCAAACCATCTACTGTCAATCTAATGAAAAGCTGAGAATTTAGTAGGGTATCTACAAAGGAGCAGAGAACAAGAACATAAAATCACAATACAGACTTTTAACTATGATTTAAACAACAAAAATAAACAAAAAAACACATGTCCTTTCACATTTTTATTATTCAACAACTTTTCCTTGGATACCATATAAAGAAGCAGTGACAGCAAAAGCTCTGTCATAAACTGCTGCTTCTGACTGTGGCACCAAGGTGATCTCCAGGAGCTCCACCCACTCACTCCTCACGCTTGCTGTCACTTACACCCTCACACTTAGAAAGAATTGCCATGGCAGAGCCAGGTCTTGACCTAGTGTGCCTTCCTCCCCCCAGCCTTCATTCCCAGCACCACATATCTGATCCCCTTACAGGCAAAGAGGCCAGCACAGTGGATTTGGCTGGGCTCCATTCAGAAAAGACCAGGCTGAAGTCCAGAAACGTTTTGCCCTTTCTTGTGTGTAGCAGCATTGAGGACATCCACTTGTATCTCAGACTGAGCTATATTCCAGCTGCTCCAACAAAAGTTAAAATTCCCAAGGCCAGTCTCAGCCTTAGGGCCATAATCACAGTCAGCACAGAAAAGTCTTTGCTCACTCCAATATACTTGCTTGAGAAAGGAAAAACCATAAAGGGAATTGTATTTTCCCACTGATCCCTGCAGCCTCCCAGAATGTGCGACCTGACAGGTGCCTTAGGGATCATTTAGTCCAGTCTCACGTTTATAAAGAAGGTAACAGAAGCCCAGACAGGTTAAGTGAGTAAGAAAAAAGTCACAAAGCTAATGAGTTGGAGGTCCCAAAAGGACAAAATCTCACTAACATGCATGTTTTTAGACAAATCATAACTTATGCAAGACATGTTAAAGTGGTATGGATTTAGGGTTGAAAAAGAGTTGGTTAGAGTGTTTTGCTTTATTACTTTAAGATTGATGGACTTGGGAGGTCTGACCTGGCCTGGGATGCAGAGCCTGTGAACCTCAACTAGCCTTGATTCCAGACAAGGAAATGCTCTGAGCCCAGCAGATATGGGATCTGAATTTCTAATCCCTATCTATGTAGAATTCACACGTACCATGTGTCTCCCAAATGCCAGAAATGTTTCTTTCCCCTTTCCTTGATGACCTTACTTTTTAGCCAAGTCCTTTATTATCTTAAAATGTTGAAAAATGTGGTAATCACTGACCCACAGGTTGAAACAGTACTAATTTTTAAGATATTGTTTTATAATGTACATCTGTCTCTGGGGGCTATATTATTTTAAAAAATATTTATTTATTTATTTGAGAGGGACAGACAGAGATACACAGAGAGAAAGAGGCAAACACACAGAGAAAATGGGCATGCCAAGGCCTCCAACCAGTACAAATGAACTCCAAATGCATGCACCACCTTGTGCATTTGGCTTATGTGGGTCCTGGGGAATATAATCTGGGTCCTTTGGCTTTGTAGACAAGTGCCTTAACCATTATGCCATCTCTCCAGCCCAATTATATTATTAATAAGATGTTTTCAAATCTAAAATTGGCTCCCAAAAGCTTGAAATTACATTTAACATATTTGAGGACTTGTATCTAAGAAACACTTTTTTGACAAGAAAAAAAGCTAAAGAATGAACTTAGTCTGGCACAGTAGATGCCACGTTTTAGTCTCTGAAGCTGTGAAAGCCTTCCAATCAATCAGCCCATAAGTTCCATGAAGGATGACTCCTGAACTTGTGGGTATATATTGTTGATATGTTTCATCACTGTTAACATACAGGTAATGAATGGCTGTGCATCCTTCTGAAGTCAAATATCAATACTTACCTGCCTGGGAAAACATGTACGTTCACTCCCATTCTCATTCAGTTCTCTCATCCCTCTTACAATTTTATTTTCTAAAGTCAATAATTCACATAGAATTTTCTTTTTTGAAAGAAGGAATTAAGAGGAGGAAGGAGAAATCATTAGCTTTCATGTTTCATCTCTTCCATGTTGGAAAGGATCTACAAAGAGAACAAGGGACTCAAACCCAGCAAAATATGAAGAGCGATGCAGGGCTGAGGCATCCTTCAGAAGTACTCACAAGGGCATAGCTGGCACTAGAGACATGGACTCAGGTATAGGGCAGGACTCCCTGGGTATAGACACACAGACCCCCCAATGGGACGCAGCAAACCCAGCTTTCTCTTTACCCTGAATCTTAGAGCAAGTTCAATCAAGAAGATCCCCCTTCAGTCTAGACTTATTCTACACCTAGACACAAATATGCTAGTCTATCTGCTGAGTACTAGTGTAAATCAAGATTTTCTTGAAGGGACATCAGCAGGCATTTTGTTTATGAAAATAAAACAAAACAATACAGGCTAAGAAAATATGTAAGACATACCTGAACAAGATGAGAATTTCTCCAAATACTTAAACTCATAAACTGTTTTACAATGGTAATAAAATAAATCTTTTTCTAAAGCAACTTTTGACAAATTGAATCTTATACATAAGATGGCTTGACATCTATATGGAAATGCAACCAAAATATTACTCTTATGTAATCACAATTTCTAATAACATCCTTAAAGTATTCACACTGCCTATACACTGTAAATACCAATGTGAGCATGACACTGAACTTTAAATAATTATTTATTAGAGAAACAGAGAGGGAGGGAGGGAGGGGGAGAGAAAGAGAGAGAGAGACAGAGAATGGCCACACACACCATGGCCTCCAGCCACTGCAAAAACAAAAAACCTCCAGATGCATGCGCCACCATGTACATCTGGCTTACGTGGGTACTGGAGAATTGAACCAGGGTCCTTTGGCTTCACAGGCAAGCACCTTAACTGCTAACCCATCTCTCCAGCCTGACACTGAACTTTTCTATATGACCAGGGAAACAAAGAATATATAGGAATGTGTATGTTGCTACTTAAGAAAAATTAACCAGCAACAGGGCAACTGGATCTCAAGTAACGTGATATGCTATCTGTTCTTACCTCCAAATTAACTGTAGATTTTTTTTTCTGAGTAGTTATAACTCTATGTAGAGTTTGCAATACATTTTTAAAAATGTTTTTATTATTACTAACAAGATGTTTCTTATGGATACATCATGTGTTGGTACCCTATTTTCTCTTGTCCCTGGCCCCATTCCACTGGGGATGCCCCTCAGTGGGGTTGCAGGTATATATACCCCATGGGGTTGTAGTTTATGCATTGTGGGAGCAGTAGTCAGTTATTTTTGGGGGGAGAGAATGCCTGTGGGCATGATGTCTCAACCTGTGGCTCTTACAATCTTTCTAACCACTTTTCCTCAAAATTCCGAGCCAAGGTGGGTGAGTTTTAAGTCTACTTCAGTGATGAGCTCTTAGGAGCCTCTGGATTTCTGCTTTTGTAGGTGTTGAGTATCATCAGGGTCTGTCTCCTACACCCTGGTACAGACAATCAGGAATAGTATACACGCAGAACTCATGCTTGTCTGCCTAATTCCTCTGTGGATTCAGCTGTGGCTTGGTTGAAGTGCGAGGGATTGTTACCTTCTGAAAAAGAACAGATTCCCCAAGAGACATTGAAGTCAGCATACTTTAAATGGGATAAGTATTATTAATTTAGGGAGAATTTGATGTATGCAATCCAGCTTTTAGCCAAAGACTAGTGAGAGCTTGACACTGGAGAACATAATCTTTGTCTCCATAGGATTTTCTGATCTGGTTCCCAATTCCAGATATGGGTTCCTTTACACTGAGCCAATATCTTAGCCAATCAGAAAGCTATTGGTTATCCACCGAGGCTGTGTGCCATTACTGCACTGGCATGTACTTCTTGTCAGGGTGCTTGCTTCTGAGTAGCTTAGAACTCTGGTCACTCAAACTGGGGTTGGCTATTTCCTCCCAGTAGCTCATGTAGCTCTTTCCAGCACTAGAAAGGCCAGTGGTCTCAGGACTGGCTTTCTTTTAAATTCCAGAGAGATCTCTCCATTCTCTGTGTTAGCAGTATATGGTGTGCTCAGCAGTAGGGTCTTAGCTTTTGCCTCAGGCAGGTAATCAAGTGCTTTGACAGAAAGCTGTCTAGATTTGGGGACCTCATAGGTCTCTGTAGTCAACAGCTCAATGTGGGTAGCAACCAATTTCTGGTATTGGGAGTTACGAAGGTCAGAGACAGGAAAAAAAAAAATCTTTTAAGCTTAGGCTTCATCCCGCCCTCACCAAAGCCCTACTTTTCAGATGCTCCCTCCTTACTCCTTATGAGGATTATATCTTTTAGGCTATCTCCAGGGATAAAGATTTCTATGGTATCAGCTCATTTTGGATTTAAGTTTGTATTTGTTTTACCCCCTCTGCTTCCCCTACCTGCAATCCATTGGCCTATATTTTGTTCTCATGCCAGTGCTATGCTGTTTTTGTTACTATGGCTTTGTAATATAGCTTTAGATCAGGTATGATAATGGTAATACTACCAGAGTTTTTTTTTTTTTTTTTTTTTTTTTTTCCCTGAGGATATGTTTGGACATCCAAGGCTTGTTCTCATTCCATATGAATTTTTTTTTTTTTTCGAGATAGGGTTTCACTGTAGCCCAGGCTGACCTGGAATTCACTATGGAGTCTCAGGGTGGCCTCGAACTCACAGCAATCCTTCTACCTCTGCCTTCCAAGTGCTGGGATTAAAGGTGTGCATCAGCACGCCTGGCTTTCCATATAAATTTTGAAATCATTATTTCAATCTCTGTAAAGAATGGTGCTGGTACTTTTATTGGTAATGCATTAAATCTGTATAATGCTTTTGGCAGAATTGCCATTTTCACAATATTAATTCTACCTATCCAGGAGCATGGGAGGTCTTGCTATCTTCTCAAGTCCACCTGGATTTCTTCCTTGAGGTTTCTTTTTTTTTTAATGTTTTCATTATATAGGTCTTTCACATCCTTGATTAGTGTTATTCCAAGGCATTTAATTATTATTATTTTTTGCTGCTATTGAAAATGGGACAGCCTCACTGATTTCTTTCCTGTATATTTGTCCTTCACATATAGAAAGGCTACTGACTTTTGTGCATTGATTATGTATCCTTCCACTTTACTGAAGGAATTAATCATCTTTAGAAGTTTTGAAATGGAGAATTTTGGGTCACTTATATATAGGATCATGTCATCTGCAAAAAAGGCTAACTTGACTTCTTTCCAATTTGATTATCTTTTCTTTTTTTTTTTTTTTTTCTCCTGTCTTATTGTTTGGGCTAATATGTCTACTACTATATTGAAGAGCAGTGGTGAGTTGGCACCCCTGTCTTGTTTCTGATCTCAATGGGAACTCCTTCAGTTTTCCCCCATTAGGTATTATTTGGGCTTTGGGTGATTTATATATAGCCTTTATTGCGTTGAGTTATAAAACCACCATGTCAATACTTTCTGGTGTTTTGATCATGAAGTGGTGGTGTACTTTGTCAAAGGCCTTCTCTGTATCAATTGAGATGAGCATGTGGTTCTTATGGTTATGTTTATTTATGTGGTATATTAAGTTGACTGATTTCCATATGTTGAACCCTCCCTGCATCCCTGGGATGAAACCTGCTTGATCAATGTGGATAATGATTTTGACGTGTTGTTGAATTTTGTTTGCAAGGGTTTTGTTCAGGCTCTTTACATCTAAATTCATCAGGGATATAGCCCTGTAGTTTTCTTTTCTTGCTGCATCTCTGTCTGGTTTTGGTATTAGAGTAATGCTAGAGGATAAGAGGAGTTGGGGAGGATTGCCTGGTCTCCGACTATGTGAAACAGTTTAAGAAAAATTGTTTTCAGTTCTTCAATGAAGATTTGATAGAATTCGACTGAGAAGCCATGGCGAGGTGCAATGGGCTGATTTTCTCCTCATGATCTGTGTCCATCTGAAAAAGAGAAGCAAATTCTCCAATGGAGAGTGAAGTAAGCACCAGATAAATGGGATAACCATTATTATTTTAGAGAGAATTTAATAGGTGTAGGCCCTCGTGTAGCCCACAATTGGCAGGAGCCATAGTTTTAAGACTTTGAAGTGTTCCATTCCAAGCCCTTTTGGCTTTCAGGGTTTCTATTGAGAAATCTAAGGTAATTCTTATGGGGTTGCCTTTATATGTGGTGAGTTGTTTTGCTCTTGCTGCTTTTAGCACTCTCTCTTTGTTTTCATTGATAAGAGTTTTATCTATGAAATGCCTTGGAGAGTTTCTACTTTGGTTTTATCTGTTTGGTGTTCTGTGGGCTTCTTGTATCTGGATGGGCCTCTCTTTTGAGAGACTGGGAAATTTTTCTTCAATAACTTTGTTGACTATGTTCTTTATGCCTCTGGCCTGGATTTCCTCTACTGGTATACCTATGATCTGGAGGTTTGGTTGTTTTAGGGTATCTCACAGTTCCCTCATATTCTGTTCACTTGATTTTTTGTACTTAGCGAAGTGTTTGGCCTCCCGATCAATTTCTTCTGTCTTGTTTTCCAGGTCAAAAGTTCTGTCTTCTACATGAGTAACTTTGTGAGTGTGGTGTTCTTGAGAGGTTTTTATAATTTCTATTTGATTTTTGTTTTCTGTTGTGTTATATTGCATTGTGTTCATCTCTCTTTTAGGTACAATAGTAGTTTGAGTTCTGATTTTCTTGATGTTTCCTGGAATTCATTCTTACATTTGACCAAGTCTTCATTAAGCTTAATCAAACATTTATTGAGATCTTCCATTTCTTGACACACCTTTAATTTATGCATATTTCTTACAAGGGATCTAATGTTTTCTTCCATCAAGTTAAGCTTACTGTCAAAAACTGAATGATCTAAGATGATTCTGTTCAATTTCATTGATAGGATTGTTGTTCTTTGATGGTTTGCTCCCAGTTCAGCCATTCTTTTGATCAGGGTCTCATTGGTTGTTGTGTTTTCATTGTGGGAATGAATTTCTGCTGATTTCTCTATGATTTCATTGGAGGTTTCCATTGTGGGACTAAGCATCCTTGCTGGAGATCCCTGTTTTCTGATTTTGGTTGGCATTTTTGCATTGTGGTCTACCCATCTTGGGGAGACACTTTATTCTATTGAAGAGGAAACAAGTGTTTGTCCTTGTTGAATTGTCAGAGTATTCTGTTTTAAATGTGAACTGAATTGGTATACTGGTGTTGATTGGGTTATAAGCACAGATCTGCACATTGTACAGACTGCAGGTCCATCACAAGTACCTGGGGAACTGTGAACTCTGGCCTACTCACTCAACTTGCACAGACTCATCAGCACACAGTAATCACAGGTTGGGGAACCAGGCACCAGGAAGCCAGAGGCAAGAGGCCTGCTCCCACAGTGGCCTGTGCACCCTGTAACTAGGGGGAATAGGGATGTCGGTATTAGTGTGCCTGTCAGGATACCAGAGCAAAAGTCCTCTGCTTCCACAGTCCACACGCAGGTACCAAGCCTCACCAAATCAGGCGCAGGGTGGCCTAACAGGAACAGGGAACTTGGAAGAGCCAGGGAACAGGGATCTGGCATACTTATTCCATGCCACACACACCTTCCAGTACAGGATATCTGGAAATTGGGGACCAGGGCTACTTCAATCAGGAAGGTGCAGCAAGGTTTGTGTTTCTTCAGCAAGCTCATAAGGTCCAAGCAGCTCCAATCCAGCTTCACGGGACCTACTGGGACCAGGAAACTGGGAAGAGCCGGGGAGCAGGGATCTGTCCTATTCACTCCATGCCTCGGGTGCACTCTCCAAGTAATACATTTTTACAGGCAGAGAAATTACACTTCTTTATTGATATGTTTTTCTTCAGGTGTTATTCTTAAAATTCCACAAATTTCCAATGAAATGCTACAAAGAAATTCTGATGTGGAAACTGTCCATGGGCTAGGAGAAAACAATGAACAGTTAATTTTTAGAAAGAACTTTCCAAAATAAAGGGAGTAGGCTTTCAGGTCAAAAGGAAGGCTACCATGTGGCATTTGTAGAGAGAAACTGGAAAGTATAAAAATAAAAAAAATAAAATAAAAGTAAGGGTAAAACAAGCAACAGGGCTGCAGGGAGATGACTCAATTGATAAAGTGACTTGAGTTTGGATCTCTAGAACCCATGTAAAGCTGAACACTGTAGCAAGCATCTATAATCCTGTCGGACATTGGCAGGGCCCTGGGTTAAAGCAAACATAAGCAGTCTAAAACGAAGGCCTCAGGCTAGGGAGGGGTAGCAGCAACCTGAACCACTGTCATATCTCGGACCAGACAGGCAGGGTAGCTCCCCCACCCCCTGCCATCCTTCGGGGTTGTAGTGAGCCAGGATCCTCCCCCAACAATTGGGTGTCACAGTGAGCCTGGACCCAAAGACAAAATCCTGGACCCCGAAATTGGCAGGAAGTAAGGCCACTCCCTCTCCAAGCATGGGATACCTGGACTTTCAGGTAAGACTTAGGCTTTGCCCATAACTCTGTGGCCTTTGGCCAGTTGCCTAGGAAACTGCTTATCTTCAGACCCTAGATCACCTAACCCAGCATTGCCTACATGCTGGAATGAATGTCCCCATAGACTAGCAATCTTTAAATCCACCAATCCCCTTAGGATCCTTTTTCCACCCTCAGATGCTTATAAATCCATTTGCCCTGACAATAAACTGAGAACTGCTCATTGGAACTGACTCCCAGGAGTGAGTGACTCTTTCTCTCATCACACGTGCACAACCTTGGTCTCCATGGTTACCTGGGATGCCTTCGGGGGAACCACGGCCCGCCCGAAGCAAGAACCCAGGAACCCACATGATCTCAGCTCACCTAAGGCAAAATGGTAAGCGGAAATAATAGGATATCCTGAAAGCTAGCTTAGGAACTGCAGTAGTCAACCATTAGAAAACCTGCCACAAATCAGGTGGAAGGTGAGGACTGACAACCCAAGTTGTCCTGTAACCTTCACATGTGCACAAGAACTCATACATAAGAAACATACCCATCACACACACACCACCACCAGCACCCAAAACAAGGAAAGCTCTAAGTGTTCTATCCTATTGTCTGTCCAGGAATTTCCTTCCTCCCCTCCCCTACCATTTTTTAAACTTTGTTATTCTACCAAGAAGGATCTTGCTCCATTCACTCTTTGTAGGCTTGTCTAGAAACCCAACTGTCAAGTAGACATAAGTAGGTAACATAACTCCATGAAGAGAGTTGGCTAGATACTGCTATGGTATGGTTATAGCTTGAACGTCTCTCAAGAATTCATGTGTTGGAGGTGCTGTTTTAGTGTGGCAATACTATGAGGTAGTGTGGCCCTTTAATAGGTATGGCCTAGTGAGAGAGCACTGCCCACAGAAGGAATTATAGTTCTCATTGGCCTTTGTGGCAATATTGGAATGGGGAGCTGTTCAAAAAAAAGGAAGCTTGCTGTTCTCCGAATTTCTGCTTCATGAGGTGACCTATTTCTCCTACATAAGCTACTAGTGTTTTGATACCACTTAAGTTACACAAGGTCAAACCAATATCCCATGATATTGTTGCATTGCTATTATCTTGAAATGCACATCCAAATCACTATCTGATTATTTGTATTTAAATTTTATAGTAATAGTTGTTTAAAATTTACTTATTTATTTATGAGAGAGAGAGAAACAAAGAAGTGTTGGAGGGGGGGAATGGGCACACCAGGGCTTTTAGCCACTGTAAATGAACTCCAGATGCATGTGCCACCTTGTGCATCTCGCTTACTTGGGTACTGGGGAATCAAATCTGAGTCCTTAAGTTTTGCAGGCAAGTGCCTTAACCATTAATCAATCTCTCCAGCCCAAGCAAGTTTTTTTTTTTCCTAAAAGTATGTGCAAATTATATCAAACTTATTTTACAGATTTATATACCTTAAAGACTGCCAATTTCTACATTCTAGCTCATAAGGTGTTTTATTTTTATTTTTTTCTAATTTTGTTTTAATATGTTTTATTTCTATTGTAGTACTGGAGATTGAACCCAGGCTTTACATATGCTAGACAAGTTTTTTATTACTCCGCTACATGCCCAGCCCTTTCTTATCTTTCATTATTGGGCAGAGACTAAGTTGTCCAGGCTGACCTTGACTTCATTAGCATGTCTCAGCTTTCTAAGCAGCTGGAATTGCAGGCCTATACCACCCAGCAAAACTTTATAGTGACAAATTTAAAATCTTTTTCTTTAGCTCTAACAACCTCCCAAGTTCCAGACATATTAAATTTCTAACTGGATATATCCATCCAACCTTCCAGTCTAAATATTTGAGTTCACAACTGTTTTATACAATTTTCTTCATTTCTTCTAACACTTGTATCTTGTTAAATGGAAACATTTATCACAGTAGGTTGCATCTTTCCAGTCCTCCCAATTCAACATCAATGAGGTAGAGGGTACTCTATTGTCCCAATTTTCAACTATTAATAATCTAATAGTTTTCTCCAAGTTAATATCCTCAATTCTACCAATGTTAAATATATAATAAGAAAAGCTGGCACTATTTTCTGCCAGGATCACATGTCTTTATTATCTCTCAGTATCTTACATGATAAAATCTTATACCCTAATCAGTCAGAGCTCTCAGATTCTGGACTCTGCCTGCTTACAAGCCTCACATTCATTTTAACTGTGTCTCATGGATTTAGAGAAAATTCTGCTTCTCCGTGATCATAGCATAGTTTCCTGTGCTGCTTCCATATCTTGTGCTTTCTCTTCCTCTGCTTGAAATGCCATTGAGTGTGTATATAGTATGTTTGAGTATGTATGTGCATGGTACATCTGTTTGTGTGAAGGCCGAAGGCTGATGTCAAGTGTCTTATTCAACTGCTCTCCATCTTACTTCTTTTTGAGACAGGATCTCTCACTGAACTCACAGCTCAGCAATTGGGGTCGACTAACTAGCCAAGCAAACACTGTGTTGGGATTACAGGCACATGCCACCATGCGTGGCATTTTAAGTATGTGCTTGAGATGTGAACTCAGATCCTCAAGTTTGTATAGCAGGAATTTTACCCACTGAACCATCTCCAGAGCCCTGAAGTCCCTTTTTACTAGTCTCCTTGTCTACATAGTCAACTCCCATTCATTCTTTCCTTGAGCCTTAGCTCAACCCACCCTGTCTTCATTTTAATCCAACTATAGTCAAGCAAACAGACTATTCACTACAGAAAGGTAATAGAAAACACCATTGCATTCATCTTTATATCAGAGTATTTAGTGTACCATCTGGCATGCTGTGTTCATTTCATGAATATTGGTTAAATAAAGGAAGAGTGGATTTTTAGAAGAAAGAATGTATAGTTGGGGGATAGGAAAAAAGTAATGTGGGAGTTAGATTTGAGTTTAGCCTACTGCCCGAGACTTCTGTTAGTCAATGTTTTTAATTTTTATTTATTTATTTGAGAGCAATAGACAGAGAAAGAAAGAGGCAGCGAGACACACACACACACACACACACACAGAGAGAGAGAGAGAGAGAGAGAGAGAGAGAGAGAGAATGGGCACGCCAGGGCCTCCAGCCACTGCAAACGAACTTCAGATGTGTGTGTCCCCTTGTGCATCTGGCTAACGTGGGTCCTGGGGAATCAAGCCTCCAGCTGGGGTCCTTAGGCTTCACAGGCGAGCGCTTAACCGCTAAGCCATCTCTCCAGCCCTGTTAGTCTATTTTTATTTTTATTTTGTTTTTGAAGCAGGGTCTCATTCTAGTCCAGGCTGACATGGACCTCACTCTGTACCCTAGGCTGGTCTTGAACTCACGGCTATCTAGCCTCTTGACTGATGGGATTAAAGGCATGTGCGACCATGCTTAGTTACTCTACCTAGTAATCAAATCATGTTTTCACCCTATTTCACCTCCAATATCTCTCCAGTAAAGTATGAATCCAGGTTCACCACCACATAACAAGGGCAAGTTCAATTCCCCAGCCTATCTATCCCCTTCTTACCTGGATTTGTTCTCAGAATGGTTCATCTGTTACTTTTTCTGCTGGAAATGCTCTTTTGACTACTGCCTGCCACTTGTTACCATTTGGAAATCCACAATAACAGCATCTCCTAAGACATTTTCCTAGATCATGGAATCAGTCTAGCTACCACATCAACTACTTCCACCCATCATCGTTCCTATCACCAGATCTTTATTGTATAATATCATTTTAACCATTTTAAATTTTCATCAACAGAATATAAATTTTATTCACTATTCTATGTCTAACTTTTATTTTATTTCTACATTTTCTTATCAGTTCCCAAGAAGTACTATAATAATCTCACCAACTTACTGATCCATAGGATATTTGTTTTCTTCTTTAAAAACTTTGGTCTAATGACTCTATGATCTATTATCTATCTATCTATCTATCTATCTATCTATCTATCTATCTATTTATCTATCTATCAATCAATCATCTATCCATCCATCCATCCATACTTCCTTAAACAAAAGGATTAAAAGTGTCAGATCCAAATAGTCTCACAACCAAGATTTTCCTACAACCAAAATTTGTAATCTTCTCTTGTAGGCCAGAGCTATTTTGCTAACATATAATTTTTACATCATTCTGAAACAAATATCACTGCATGCAGAAATTGTATGACTTGACTTAAGAAAAGAAAATTACTGAAAATTAAGCTTTCAAAAATACTGTGGGTTTGACTCCAAAATAACTGTTAATGTCCAAGCATATAAACAGAATAAAATTAACAATTACCATTTCACAGCCTTCACAATGTTTATAAACATAAAGCTTCTTTCTAAAAATATGAGTCCCAATATTTTTTTAATTTTAATAATGGTTTGAGAACCCTTAGGTAAATCATTACTGAAAAGTAGTTTTACATAATCACATCATCATAAAGCAACAGTATTAAGTGTATGTATGTATATATATATGTGTATATATATATATATATATGCATGTATGTATATATATATATATACATATATAATTTTTATTTATTTATTTGACAGAGAAAGAGAGAGAGAGAGAGAGAGAGAGAGAGAGAGAGAGAGAGAATGGGTGTGCCAGGGCCTCCAGCCACTGCAAACAAACTCTAGACACATGCGCCCCCTTATGCATCTGGTTAACATGGGTCCTAGGGAATCAAACCAGGGTCCTTTGGCTTTGCAGGCAAATGCCTTAACTGCGAAGCCATCCCTCCAGCCCATGCAATAGTGTTTTAGTGACATCATATTCTTATAGTGTTGAAGTCACAATGTTTCAGATACTGTCTCCATTAACTATGAATACTTACAACTTAAATATTTGTGCAATCTAGAAGAGCAAGCCCACAGTAATCTCAAATCATATAATTTCATTTTCATAGCTAAGAAATTTAAGAAAACAAAATGTTAATTTCGGTTCTGGGACTCTACTCTTCTTTAAAATTCATATTTTATAATTGGCATGATTTTCATCAAATGGTAAGTGAATGAGTACACATTTAGTATGATTCTGTTTTAGTAAAAGCTACTTTGGAACTGTGTTCCTTCTAATATTTCCAATTTTTGAATTATTTTGTTAAATAAGTGGTTTGAAATATAAAATCTCTCATTTGTGAAACCCAAATGTAAATGTCTATGGAATCATTTAGTTGACTTTATTAGCAGGTGACAATGAATAATAGTGGAAAAGATAAAATAAAAACTCTGTATTTGCTGGGTTTGGAGGCACAATCTTGTGATCCTAGCACTTAGGTGGTTGAAGGAGATAATTGTCAAGAGTTTGAATCCAGCCTGGGTTACACAGTGAGTTCTAAGTCAGCTTGAGTTACAGAATGAGAACCCACATCAAATCAACCACCACCACCAAGCAACTTTTAGAGTGCTTTTGCCTAGATGCTAGTGTGTTTCATCCTACTGTAAAGTTAACTGTGTGAGCAGATGAAGAAACTGAGATATAAAGAGGTTTGAATAGTTACCTTAGTCTTAGGAAGACAGACTCTGGGACTCCTTGCATAAAAGAAAAAGAAACTACATTTAGTGTGAGTTAATGCACAGAAAGATTTTAAAACTAACTGCCCTAGGGAAGTTCTTCATGTAAGCACTTAACATTGTTTCTAAGCTTAATTGTCATTTCACCTAAAAGATATATCTTACTGACAATATCTTTCCAATTTATATATGTATGAGAAAGCTTTTACTAAGGGCTTTCTAATTTGTCTCTAAGAAATATAACTCAAAATTTACCACATTTCAACACAATAATTGAGTAACTTTTATGTTCTCTCTCTTGCTCTAAGTTTTGAGATAGGTAGAGGTAATTACTATTGCCAATATCCACAGACATCTGAATTCACAGGGAAGCTGTGTGAATCATGATGTGGTTTCATCTTTAGTCATGAAGGAATTTACCTCATATAATTCAGGAATGGCCACTGCTTGACAGAATCTGCTTTCTCACTCCCCTTCACAGATGGGTAGGAAGGGTTTAGAAAGTTCATTTAAGTTCAAATAAGTATGCTTACAGCTACAGGCTGGAATAACTTGCTCAAAGATACTGTTTTAGCCACTTTGGGGCCATTATAAGATATTTTTGCAAGGTAGGGTACAGGACAGATCTCTTTTTTTTCTCTAAGATACTTTGTTGTTTTGAATAGAAGACTGGAATGTGACAGAGTCTTATTCACCTTGTTGAAAATGGCACTCTGAGGAAGAAGAAAGAACTCTGAAGATGCAGCTTATGTCCTCAATCTAGCCATGACTCATGTTTGTCCTACATAATGTGGGCATTTGACCACATACAATGATAGCCCCATCTTTTCAAAATTTTGACTGGACTAATTGAAATTGGCTTTTATCACTTACATCAAATATCTCAGCATTTTTTTTTTCAAAATAGGGTCTCACTCTAGCCCAGGCTACCTGGAATTCACTATGGAGTCTCAGGGTGGCCTCGAACTCACGGCAATCCTCCTACCTCTGCCTCCCGAGTGCTGGGATTAACATCTCAGCATTTATATATATATATATATATATATATATATATATATATATATATATTTGTATGCAGAGAGATAGAGATAGAGAGAATGTGTACATCAGAGCCTCTAACTGCTGCAAACTCCAGATGCATGCACCACTTTGTGCATCTGGCTTTAAGTAGTCCTGGGGAATCGAAGAAGGATCATTAGGCTTTAGAGGCAAATGTCTTACCTGCTAAGCCACCTCTCCAGCTCCAACTTAGCATTTTTATGGTATTGTGCTTGTATTCATTAATGGATAGACAGATGGATGGATTGTGGTATTGAGGATTAAATTTATGGCCTTATGCATGCTATACCTGGGATACACCCCCAGTCTTGGAATTGAGTTTTAAAATGTTACATACCAAATTCCTCTATTAATCAAAAATTAACTGAAAGAAACAAAAGATTGATAAAGCATTTAGAATTTTACTAGTGAAATTCTAATACCTGAGTTGATTAAGGGTATAATCTATATTACTTATAATTTGTTTTTGAATATTACAGAATGTATCAGTATAGCTAATTTTTGCTTTAAAGTTGTCTTAAAATCTAATGAACACTGATTAGTAACTGCTGCTCTAATGGCAGTACAAAATAAAACATAAAGAATAATATTTGACAGGTCTTCAGGGATTGAAACTATTTTCTTATACTTGAAAACCTTTTTTTGTAGAATTGACCATTTCTTAACATGAAAATTTCTTCAGCAAAGAGAATCAGTTTGTCTTACAGATCAGAATAAAACATTCAAGTGCCATGAAAATTAACATCTAAGCCCTGAATTTGGGGTGTGCCTAATGAAAATCAGGCAGAGAAGCTAATGGGAAATTTAACACAGGTCAAATGCCATTATTGTTGTAAGAAATATACTATAATTAAAACGTTTCTGAGTCTTGGCCAATGACCTACAGTAATAATGCTTTGTTGACCTTATTATAAAAATAATTTTTCATTACCAATTCAGGAAAAGAGCCCCTTTTCTAGTCTTCAAGCATAAATAATGAAAAATTGGCACCTGATTCTTCATGGAAGCATAAGAACTAATGAAAAAATATTTACCAGTTAAAGAGGAAACCTAATTCCAAAGCTGCAATGAATAATGAAAGGGAGAAAATAAAAGACACATTTCAAAGGCAAAGGAACAAAAGTAGTAGACAAAGCTCATTCTGGCAAAAGATAAAGGAGATGAGGCAGGGGCACTGGACTTCATTTGATGAGGCTCATATTCTAAAACACACAGAACTTCATTTGATAGGACTCACATTCTAAAACACACTGGACTTCATTTGACAGGACTCACATTCTAAAACACACCGGACTTCATTTGATAGGACTCACATTCTAAAACACACTGGACTTCATTTGATGAGGCTCATATTCTAAAAACACACGGACTTCATTTGACAGGACTCACATTCTAAAACACACGGACTTCATTTGACAGTACTCATATTCTAAAACACACAGAACTTCATTTGATAGGACTCACATTCTAAAACACACAGAACTTCATTTGATAGGACTCACATTCTAAAACACACAGAACTTCATTTGATAGGACTCACATTCTAAAACACACTGGACTTCATTTGACAGGACTCACATTCTAAAACACACCGGACTTCATTTGATAGGACTCACATTCTAAAACACACTGGACTTCATTTGACAGGACTCACATTCTAAAACACACGGACTTCATTTGATGAGGCTCATATTCTAAAACACACAGAACTTCATTTGATAGGACTCACATTCAAATTATTACAATGTATTAAATTACTTGGAAAATTACTCCCTCGAATGCAATTCGAGTGTTATAAGGTAATGCACCTCCAAATTCAATGGGATTTCACCTGTGAGCTTAGCTTGTAATTTATTTCCTCCTCTGCTTAGCTATCCACAGGAACCTGTATTTGAGGACAACCTGGAAATATAAACACATTTTCTTTATCTAGTACTATGAAAGTAGGGATGACCAAACAAAAATTAGGACAGGCTTTGTATGTAGAACATCGTGTACTTTATGCATCTTCAGAGAAAAAGAACAAAAAAAAAAACAAATTCTTATTCTTTATAATTGGAGAAGGGTGGTGCCAAAATGTCCACAAACTTTCTTTTAACATTCAAATATGTCACCAAAGGATAAAATATATTATGCCATCCATAGTCATTTTTACAATAGCACAGACTGATAACATTCTCTATGGGGAAGTGGGGTCCTATGAAAACATTTCAGATTGGTTAAATTTTGAAGGGCAATAACCAAATGCCTTTAGGCTCTGGAAGATGAATGTGATGAAGTAACAGAGGACATGGCAAAAAGGGTTTAACTGAGGCCAAAGGCAGGCCAGGAAGTTCCATCCAGAGGAATTCACATCTTAAAAAAAGAAATTCTTCTAAAGACAGGGCTTCACATGTAGTCAAGGTTGGCCACCAACTCACTGCATAGGCCAGGCTGACTTCAAATTTGTAATTTCTGCCTTGGCCTGCCAAGAATTACAGAAGGATGCTACCATACCCAATTAACTAATTTATGACAAAAGAAAACAATTTGGGTAAGTAACTACAATTGCTACCATGGCCCTGCTTTTTTGACCACTGCTGAGGTTAATACTGCAGAACTGCTTACCTGAATGCTAACATGCCTAAAGATTTCAGATCATATCAATACAAATCTAACACACACACAAAGTAAATTTTGGCAAGAACATTTGTGAACAGGAGGTAAGCTGTGGCCCTATCAAGGTGAATGGAATGCACTATATCAATCAGCTCCTTTGCCTTATGATTTTAGTGGGTTTCTGCCAATTACAGCCATAATATTTATTAAGATTTACCTTCCCTGACAGATTAAAATAGGTTTGGTTTATTTAATTGCTGTGGACATTTGTTGGGAGACTGTTTTCAGGATTTAGTAATATTCTTTCTTCTTGGAGTAGTAAAACTGTCTCCATGTCCAGGCATTGTATTATCCCTGATGTCTTCCATATCTTTTTAAGAAGTCTTTTCATTCATTTCCTAAAGTTGTAAGTTTGAGGGTGCTTTGTGTTTGTGGCCAGGGCTCTAACTGATTTCCCAGTAGAAAACAAAATGGATTCTTTTTTTTCCCCAAGACGTCTCACTGATATCAAAACGGATAGTGTCTGTGAATATTCAGGAGATATGAGTACTGTGTTTATTAGACACTGGTCCACAAAGTTAGAGGAACGTTAATAGTGGGTGAGGTTGAAAGGTCTCAGGAATCAGGAAACCACAGCTTGACATGAGAACATGGGGCAGAGAAGACCTTTCTTAATGCATTCTTTCTCATTTAGATGATGAGGGATATGAAGTTCCATGAAGAACCCTAATACTGCCTTCTGTTGCTATAGATTTTTATAAATGTTTCAAAAGGTACTTCTCTCTCTTCCTTTCTGCATTTAACTAGTGATTTTTTATACCAGTAAAGCTGGAGGTGTTTGGTACTCCCTTCTGCTTTCATACTGCACTTTCTGAACTATATATTGGGACCTCATATTGCCCAATACAATGTTCAAATAAAAACTTTGCTTTAGGGCTGGAGAGATGGCTTAGGGGTTAAGGCCCATGCCTGCGAAGCCTAAGGAACCAGGTTCGATTCTTCAAACATGGTGCATTCATTTGGAGTTCATTTACAGTGGCTAGAGGCTCTGGCGCACCTATTCTCTCTCTGTCTCTCTCTCAACCTCTCTAATAACTAAATAAAAATAAATCTTACAAAATAAAAAGAAAAAACCTTTGCTTTAGCTAGTGACATGAAGCTGAGATCAGAAGAACTAGAAACTCAGAGAAAAGCAAAGTACATATAAATAATGCCTCAAAAATTCTTTAAAGTAATGTCAGCAGAAAAAGTATTATTGGAAAAAGATGTGACACACACTCTCTTATCTATTAAGATTACACTGCAAAAAAGTAATTTGAGTCATAGAAAAGTGCATTTCAAATTATTATTTTTTGGTGTGTGTATGAGTACTGTGTGTGTGTATGCATGTCTGCGTGCAGGTAGATATACACACCCTGTACACATGCATATGGAGGCTAGAGGAGGACATCCAGTGTTCACTCTCCTGACTTACTTCCTTGGGACAGAGTCTTCCACTGAAGCTGGAGCTCACTGCCTTTTGATTAGACTGGCTGACCAAGGAGCCCCAATGATCCTTCTATCTCCACTTCTCTCAGTGATGGGGCCATAGGCATGCATATTCACTGAAGGTGGAACTCAGGTACATATGATTAAACAGCAAGCACTATTACCTGATATCTCCTCAGACCCTGTAATGACTTTTCTTTATCTAAAATGTATCTCATCACTTCTCAGCCTTCAGGTCCAATTTCTGACATGGCTTTTCCTCTTCAAGTTGCTTAGGTCAAAAACTTGGATGTTAACTGTAGCAACTTTTTTCTTGCTTTTATCATAAACAACTCATCACCAAATTTGGTCTGTTATACTTTGAATATATATCCTGAATTCGGCTATTTTCACCAATTCCACTGCTACTACTGTTGCTTGGTGGTTTTATAATAATCATTTTATTTAAATCTCTTAGTAACCCATTTGTCTTCATATACCAGTTGAGAAAACTGAGGTTTCAGAGATAAAATGACTCACTAAAATAGTATTCTTAGTGAGAAAGAAAAAATCAACAAAACTCAACAAATCAGGTTTTGAAACTGGACTGGGAAATTCTCAAACTTTTACTTGTCTAATATCCCAGAATAAAAATTAAAAATAAAGAGAAATAGACTCTAAAAGAATAATATAAAATGATTAGTTGCTACAGAATTATCTACTTTCTTCTAATTTAGAAATGTCAAAAAGGTTTATTTGGCTTGTTCTTCATAAACTGTTATTAACAAGAAGGTGCATGTGCATGCACACACAACCAAATTCAGAAAGGAAAGCAAAACAAAACAAAAAAAAATGATGGTTATGAAACTCATGACAAACTTAGCTATGTCATAGCTTTTAAAACGAAATCCAATTAAGAGTTGTTTGGAGGTGACTTTAGTGAAAGGATTATTTATCCCATTCCATTCTAAATAACCAGGAGCCAGGCTGGAAAAGAAGCAGCTGGGTGCAAAGATGCACCAGGGAGCTGAATCTAGGGTACCGCCAGGGAAGAAGGTGGCAGCTGGGAGTGCGGAGGGTTCAGCATCCAACATTTAAAATGATCCAAACAGGAAAGTGCCAGCTGGAAGAATGGGGTGCTAGGCATCCAGTAACCTTCTGGAAAAACCATTTTTTTTTTTTTTTTTTTGGTCTGGTATTACAGAAAGCACATGCCACATGCTAAGTATCCCAGGTCTGGAAGGAGGAACTGCCTTTTCTCAACAATTATCTTGATCATGCTGTGAGTGCCACCCCCAAAAAGAAGGCATAAGGGATGATGACCTGTTATTAAGAAAGCACACTTTGTCCTACATCAACACAAGGATGGTTCTTCTGAGTACCAAAATAATATGCCAAAGAGGGCTTTAAACATTTTATATGTTCCTAATTTAAGCTGGGAATATGATAGTCCTTTATGGTGATTCTGTTTTTAAAGGGTCCGTCATTAAAAGGGTTATATGAGTTGATTCCATTAATACACACACACACACACACACACACACACACACACAGAGAGAGAGAGAGAGGGAGAGAGAGAGAGAGGAAACGAACAAGATGTATACTTCCAGCACATATGGCATCTAAAGATTGTGGGTTTAACCCTCAGTTTATCAGCTCTAGAGGCCTAATTTTGTAGTCAGCTAAACCTACAGCACATTTTCATCAAGTGTGCAAATCAGCAAAATATTAAATGAATCTTGAAAAAAATGATTATGAATCCACAGCTCTGTTTGACTGTATAATTCTATTTAAGATTAAAATTACTATCATAAAAAGGCCACTTTCTGAATGTAATTCCACAAAAACATCATCACAAAAGCTTTTACTGCTATTTATGTCAGAATGTATTTTAAACAGTTCTAATCATTTACCTTTGTGGACACTTAATTAAAATTACAAAACCAATTTTAATCTGTAGTCCAATTAATATGCAAATATATGCAAATGTGGTAAATCAAGGTGGTGATTAAGTTAAGGACACTCTATTTCATGTCTGCTTTAAGTGTGAAAACAAACAATCTTTTTTGTAATTGTACTGATGGATTGTGATGTTTATAGGGTTAGTATGGGGTACAAATGTTTATGCATCAACATTATGCCAAAACAAAGATTTTATACTCTGGAGTGATTTAGCATCCAGCATACATTCAGATGCAACAAAGTCATTTTGCAGTCATCGTGTGAATTAGAATAAGGTCAAAGCAAAGTTAAATTTCTATGTCATCCATTTGTATGGCTATTTAAAATTCAACAATCACTTTCTGATGTGTTAGGTAAGAGCCAAGAAGTCTCAAGAATGGCATATTATCACCCTTCATCATTCAGTGCTTCTAATATACTGGTTTATCTTTGATACTATTACAGCAATCATTCTCTCATTAAGGTACAAAGATATTCAGCCTTTTTAACCCCTCTTCTTCACAAGTTGTAAATATGGAAAAGGCAGCTAAAATCCAAGTGACCATCATAGTTTGCAGAAATGCATAACACATTCTTAATGTCAATTTTACTTGCTCTTTTGTCATTTACAGATGTTACTGATGACAATTTCTCCAAGAATTTGGCTTCTGGAGTACTGTTCAAAACAGGGCACATGCTTCACTTTGTTTCTTATATGCATGGTTAGCTTTATAGGGAATTTTGAAATTTAAAAAAAATTCCTAAAAGTTCCTTCTATACAATGTTTTCTCCATTCTCAAATAACCTCTATATCTGAAATATACATCTTACAAAGATGAAGACAACATCCTTCTGGAAAAAGTAATAGTATAATTTCTTGGGCCTAGAAGTATAGCTCAATGGTAGAGAGTATGTTTAGCATGGGTAGGAAGGGCAGGAAGGATGAAGAGAGGTTTATACTTGTTAGATTTATTGACTATTAACTATCATATAACACATTTACGTCAGGTTAACATTATGAATGGTAAATTGATGATATTGTTTTAGTACAACTGGGATTTCATATTTTTATAGAATCAGAATTGCTCACATAAATTTTTAAGTAAATATAAAATGATACTTGGGTATTTAAACATTTTGTTTCAAATATCTCACGCTTTTAAAAATATTCTTTTCCACATTAAGCATTTAGATATTGGCAAATAAAAGCTTCAGAAAGGCAACATTAATCATTAGCATTTTGCACACATTTTTCACTGGACACATTGTTTTACTACTGCATTATTCAAAATAATCTTTTTCTGTTCTTAATAGAAGATGTAGTCATATATAGGTTCCCATTTCCCTCAGAAAAAATGAGAGAAAGGGATATGAAATTGCAGTCATCTTATCATTTTTAACATTCTATATACATTTTAAAATATTGTTGCTCTGTGAAAGCAGATAATTTAATAAAAAGCAATACACTTTAGAGTTATGTTTACTAAAGTAGGTAATGTATCCTTAATGTGCTTCTGGAAACTTATTTTTCCCTTGCATACTAATCTAATTTTACCATTCCTATTTTGACATCCTCAAAAATATCTAACTTTCTACAAACAAAGATACCGATAAATGCTGAATGTAACTGCTACATATATTTTCCCTTTAACTGTTCCACTGCTACCATCATTACTTTGCACTGAATGTATTCTTACAAATAAATCATTCTTCTAAAATATTTTTAAATGAAACTATATCCAACAAAACATTAAGTTCATCTCTCTCTATAAGTAGGGGTTTAGGGACTATAATTTTCTAAATGTATCCAGTACCAACATGCCCAATTATGAAAGTCTTCATGTGATGATGCACCTAAGACAGCAGTTCATATTTATATTAACCAACTTCATCTTCATTACAGTACCAGGACAAAGCAGGATTCCCTCCCTCATTTTAGATCCAACAGTGAACTACATAACACAATGCCACATAAAAGGAAATAAAAGGAGCAATATAAAACACACTGCATTAAATATTAGGATTAGGATAAAAAAAATCTACACAAATAACAAATCATCGAGCATAAAACTGCAGAGCCAGCAGCAGAGTGAACATCTCAGTAATAGCAAATGGAGTGAAATGGCTCCGTAGTTAGATAAACAATGTATTCAAGTCAATCATTTTCCTTTGAAATATTTTATATGGCCTTTGTTAAGATTATTTTATCTCCTAAAATTAAAGAATTTCCAGTGGTACAAAATTTCATCCATATTCGGATCTGGAAATTATAATTAACAGATTATAATAATATTTAGCTAATATAGTGGATACCTGGGTCAAACAGAAACTTCCCTGGCCCACTTCTGTTAGGAGTGTCTTAAAATTGCATCAATGAGTAAACAGTTCCCCGACATGACACTGAAAAACAAAGCATTAATGAATAGGAAAGTAGATCAAAATATCATCTAATTAAGAAGTAGTCTTATGATGAGATGTCCTGCTGGCTTTAAATGAAGAGAAAGGGCTGTTGTTTACAGGGTGCTGAGAAAAGTCCTTAAGTGTGAAGTCATAGTTTGATTTAATACAAGTATGGGAGAGGAGGTTAAAAAGTCAAAAATAAAATAACAACAAAAAACCCATAAAATTTACTGCATTTATAAAGTTTTATTAAAATAAATATACCAGCATTACATTTTTTTCTAGTATGGAATATAAAAAAATGCAAATACTTTCTGTCCCTTGAATCCGTCTAAACCTTGTGAACAAAGCAGCATCCAATTCTTCCATGGTTATCATAATAAAATGTTAATTTCTTAAGAGAAACTATTTCTTTATTGTATATAAGTTACGATCAACACTAATCCCAATTATGCTAAAATACATGGACTTTATAACAAAAGGTTGGAAAGTTTCAGAGAAGGGTTAAGTCTACAGAAATGGATTCTGGTTTCCTTTTCATGTAGTAGTTTACTGATAATCCTGCCTAAATAAACTGATTTGACCTTGGGAATATCTCACATTCCATGGAGCAGCTCTTTTGAATAATCTCCAAAACCTAAACATCTTAGAAGACTTTGGATCTTCTCCCAGAAAGCCTTCATCCTAATGGCCACCTATAGGGGATGAAAGGCCTCACATTTTCTCCAAATTCCTGGGAGATTGAGTGGCCTAAGCCAGTCGGTCCTCTGTCCTTCTCTGGATGGGAGGAAATTTAAATGAATCATACATTATAATATGGCATTATTCTCTGGGCATAACTTCTTTTAATCAAACAAATCTTTTCAGATTTCTTAAGTCCTAGAAGTTAAGAAAAAAGCAGACAGTGGGAAAACAAAATCTAGGCCTCTGCAGTCAAGTATATACAGGCAGCTCAGGAACTGGGAGAAACATACTTAGCATCTCTTTGTCATTTTAAACCCAGCCCAGTAAATTATCTCAGATTCTACTGCATTCACAACTGTCTACCAATTATTTTAGTATGTTTACTTCCTGCTCGCATGAAATGCTACACATCCAAAAACCATCAGAGAGGAAACAACTTCAGTCGAAGCTCATACTGTGGATGCCCAAGAATAAGAATTCATCCTTTACTCTGCTATCTGCTTGGTCAGCTTAATGGAGAGAAAATATTCTGAAGTCCAGGCGCGCGGGGGGGGGGGGGGGGGGATATGTTACTTTTCACATTCTCCATATAGTCTTCTACTCAGACCTTTGGCTTCATTGTACCCTACTCCTAGGTAAAGTGGTATGCACAAGTGAGTATGAATGTGTGTGTGAGCATGTGTGTATGTACAGAACCCAAGTTTGTGTAAAAACAATTTCACTCTTCCATAAGCACATTTCAAAAGAGAACCTCAGAAAAACCTGAAGCCTTACAGAATTTTCTAACTTTATGTGATTACTTATCTGTCATTTGCTATGACTAAGGATCTTGTGACTTGTTCAAGGTCATTCAATTAGTCCTAAACCAGACAGTGCAGCAGCAAGCAAGGCTGTTCAGAAGCTAAGCATGAATAGGTCTATTTCCCAGAAAGGAATTCTGTCCTTTCAGCCTTGTAGGTAGCAAAAACATGAGATCAGACACCTTTGAAAGAGGAGCTGGCTAAAGTCTGAATAATGTTGCTCTAACTTTACAGTTTTTAGCATACACATAGATTAACAACAGACTTATGAAGGTGAATAAAGTGTAGTTACAGCTTGGAAAATACAAACATAAGTCTCTTAAATTTGGTGAGCACAAACTATACTTTATTAGTACTACAAAAGATACTGGCTTCCAAGGGACTTAAAATTATGTGGTTTATCTTGCAGCAGACACACAAAGTTTTGCAACAATGTTATATTTTTCCCTGTGACCACACCTGTCCACCTTTGCCTAGACTCAAATGAGGAGCCATTAAAGCCGAATTCCCTGAGTGACATCCAGGAAGGAACAATCTTTATTAACACTAAGAACATTGTGTGAATACATTATCTGATCTTTCTAAGTTAATTAGAAGTTGTAAGTTATTAACACAGCCAAAACAAATGGATAGCTACTTACTGGGACCAAATACACTTCAAGCACGGCATATAAATGGAGAGCTGTGGACTCTATGCTTTAAAAATAAAGTAAAGCATTATTTTTACAACCAAAGTGTAGATGGAGGGTTGGAGAAATGGCTTAGTGGTTAAGCGCTTGCCTGTGAAGCCTAAGGACCCCAGTTCCAGGCTCGATTCCCCAAGACCCAAGTTAGCCAGATGCACAAGGGGGCGCACGTGTCTGGAGTTTGTTTGCAGTGGCTGGAGACCCTGGCACACCCATTCTCTCTCTATCTGCCTCTTCCTATCTGTCGCTCTCAAGTTAAAAAAAAAAAAAAGTTTTTTTTTTTTTAATGTTGATGGATATAGATTTGGTGAAAAAAATGTTTGTTTTCTATTCCTCCTACAGAAAGGTGATGCACTGGTCACATATTCCAGACAAAGTCAATAACAGGAAACTTTGAATCAATCTCCAGAGAAGCACACTAAAGGTTTATATTCTTTTCAACAATTTATCACTCAAAGATGGAGCCAGAGAAGTTATTGGGGGGTCACAGAAAGTATTGGTGGTAGGCCTGGGCAGGAGAAACTCACCTGTTAGGCCCTCTCCTCTGCCAGAAATGAGCAGACTAAAACCTTGTGGTGTTTGGCTGCTATGACTAGTCCCATAGGTAGTTACTACCAAGCATAGTAGGGAATGGATAATCAGGAACTGGCCATCTAGTCTAAGACTCTGTGTTGACTACACAAAATGGTAATAGAGAGAATATGCTTGTTTTCCTGGCTAAACAATCACAGGACCACAAAGTAACTATGACCTAAGGGAAAATTCAAGAGCCTTTCTAGAAATGTGAATATAAACACTACAAAATTAGAATGGGATAAGATACTAACAATTGCTTGTGAGAATTTCGGAGAAAAGATGGATGCAGAGACTTTTATTTTGATCACATCTACAGATAAGGTAAATTAATAATTAGAAAATTGTTATCATATAATAATATACTGAAATATTTAATTTATCTGAAGATTAATGAAAAGGGGGCTAGGGAGATGGCTCAGCACTTACTGCACAAGCATGATGACCTGAGACTACTTGAGTTTAATTATGTGCTGACTCACATAAGAAGGGGGGAATGGTCATGCAAGTCTATAACCCCAGTTCTGTGGGGAATAGAGACCAGAGAATAACTGGAGCTAAAATGGCAGTTCCAAGTTGAGTGAAAGGTTATGTCTCACAGAAACAGGCAGATGAGACAAAAGAGGAGGGCATCTGACATTCTCCCTTGGCCTCCTTATGCTTCCACTTATGTACATACATGACCAATACATAGCACACCACATCATACCACATTTAATCTGCAATCACACTGGAAAAGAAAGAATAATGAAACATCAAAAGTTAAGTCATATTAACTTGTGACTAATTTTATTAAATCTATATTCCAACCTTTTTGTTCTAGCTATGCAATCTGAAGCACAAGGAGTACTCTTCAATTTCACTTAAAAAGTCATATTGGGGGGCTGGAGAGATGGATTAGTGGTTAAGGCATTTGCTTGCAAAGTCAAAGGATCCTGGTTTGAATCTCCAGGACCAAGGTAAGAGAGATGCACAAGGGGCTCACGCATCTGGAGTTCGTTTGCAGTGGCTGGAAGCCCTGGTATGCCCATTCTCTCTCAAATAAATAGATAAACAAAATATATATATTTCTAAAATAAGTCATTTTAGGGCTGGAGAGATGCCTTAGTAGTTAAGGCACTTGCCTGCAAAGCCAAAAGACACAGGTTCTATTCCCCAGGACCCACATAAGCCAAATGGACAAGGAGGCTCATGCGCCTGGAGTTTATTTGCAGTGGTTAGAGGCCCTGGTATGCCCATTTTCTTTCTTTCTCTCTCTCTCTTCCATTCTCTCTCTCAAAAATAAATAAATAAAAGTAAAAAAAAAAAAAATAAGAGTCATTTTGTCCCAAACTGAAAGTGCTTTAGATTTACTCTCAAAATGATGGTGATCAGTGATACATATGAGGCTGGCAAGATAGCTATAAAATCAAGGATACTAATGAAAAGCTATTCTAGGGCTGGGAAGATAGCTTCATGGGTAAAGCACTTGCTGTACAAACATTAGGACCTGCATTCATATCTAGTGTCCACATAAAAGGTAGGCTTGACAAGTGCACCTGTAGTCCTGGCACTGAGCAAGTGGACACAGGGTCACCCCTGGGGCTAGGAAGACTGCCTTCCAGCTGACTCTGTGAGGTTCAGTGAGACAACGTCTTAAAAAACAAAGTGGAAACCGGGCATGGTGGCTCACGCCTTTAATCCCAGCACTTGGGAGGCAGAGGTAGGAGGATCGCCTTGAGTTCGAGGCCACCCTGAGACTCCATAGTGAATTCCAGGTCAGCCTGGGCTAGAGTGAGACCCCACCTCAAAAAACCAAAAACAAAACAAAACAAAACAAACAAACAACAACAACAAAAAAAAACAAAGTGGAGAGAGATTGAGGAAGACCCCTGGCATCAACCTCTGCACTCAGCCCTTTCACACATGTCCATGCACATATGAACATGCATGCACACACAAAGATAAACAATAACTTGAAATCAATCTACTCTTTAATCTTATATAACATGGATATAACAAGTCTTCTAATAAGAAATGTAAATGACAGAATTTTGAAACTTAAAGGGAATTAAGACAGAATGTTTTTCATTTTACAGATTCATACTCTGAGGTCATAAAAGGTTAAGTGACAAGTTTGACCACACACACAGCTACTTAGTAAGACTGCTGTAACTCTAACCACCATCCTGGAGTTCTTTTCACCATGGCAAGCACTTCAAATTACATCCAGAATAGAAGCAGTGCTCTCCAAAAATGTGTCAAAGGCTATAGATGGGCAGAGAACCAGCTATCAGGAATGACGATCATTACCCCCAATAAGGGGGGGGGGGTGTTTAACTTTCTCTGACATGGCCAAATTATCCAATCACATTTGCCTTAGTTTCCTCCTTGAAGTACAGATATTTTTGACATATGCTATGTTGCAAAGAGTAAAAAAGCCGATGTTTTGCAAACGTTTGTGGCTATAAAGTGCAATTAAGTTCTGTGGAGATAAGCAATCTGAAAAATACTGAGCTCACTGATTGATTATGATTGATAATTACAAGCTGGAGCTTTCTCCCTGCTTCTATCTTACTCATCTAAGCAGAAACAGTTCTGTCTGAAACTTCGGAAAAGTAATAAAATTTTTAGGAAGCTAACTTACCAGCTAGGATGTGGAATGCACTAAAAGTCTAAACATGTGTATGCACTGGAAGAAATACAAAAAATATAGAAAAGGTAGAATTTTGAAGAGGACTGTTAGCTAACTTAAAAGTTGTAACATGCATCAACATATTAAAAGTGCCTCCTTTTTTATTGATATTAACATTTGGTTGACTATATAAAAAGATACAATTCTACCTCCACACCATTCTACCTTCATCTAGCATACGTTGAGCCAAAATTTAGTGCCTAAGTTCTTTTGAAAGTCTCAAATGTCAGAGTCTTGCATATTTTTTTAATCTTTAAAGACACTCTCAGATGTTTTAGTTAATGGTTCCTTTTTTAAATGATGATTGTCACAAAGAGAGAAGCATAGAAAACCCAAGGTCACTATAGCTCTCACAAAGAAGGAGCAATAGGACTCTATACACTGCCTCCTAATTGTACAGAACCATGGCTAAGAGAGAAAAGTGCTGTTTCCACCTTTCATTCAATTCATTCACACGTTTAATTCTACTGCCAAAAGTGTTTATGTGTTTTATGTTTTTGTAATTAGCTAACAGTAGCATTTAGATCTCAACCTCAGAGAATATTGTGTTCAGCAAAAGCTTTTCTTTAACAAACGTAGCTACAGTTCCATAGGCAGATAAAGAATGAAGTGCTAGACAGCTCTGCAAAAATACTGGGAAACTATTTAAACAAGTACACAGCATAGAACATTCTCCTTGTGCACTGCATCAGGCACCACACACACTGCTGTACCAGAAGAAAAGCCCAGGGCAATACCTTCTTGAGATGGGGAAACCAGGCTCACCAAGCTCACCTAAAATGCACAGTTCCACAATGAAGATACTTATGGTCTACTTAGAAGTCACCTACAGAGGAAAGGGGCAAGTACATGCTGCAGACTGGTTGTACTGTGGACATAAGCCATAACAAACAGATGCCATAGAGCAGGTAGAAAATTATTCCATATTACCAACATGTGTTCTATACTGCTGTTTAGTAGGCTAAAGAGAAGAATGAAACATTTTCACATTATTTAGAGAAATAACATATGTATATTCTACTACAAATTCTTAGAAAAAGTAGGAGCAAAGTGTATTTATAAAACCATCAATGAATTACAACCCTTCCATAACATTATGAGTGAATGTCACAGCCATGGATCTGCTTTGTGCCGTCAAGTTGGGAAGGCCATCCTCTCCCTAGACGCAAAGTCAGATAATACAAACAAGAAGTCCAAAGTATAATATTAGTTTATTCAGTATCCTCATTGAGTTCATAAACCAACAGCCCTTTTTTCCAGAAATTTTATTAATATCATAAAAAATTAAGTCATGTCTTATTTATATACATTATATATATATGTATGTGTTGTTTACCTACACCTATGTATGTGCATCTATTTAGGCATAGCTTATATGCTAAAATTTTTGAATGATTATCATACTAACAGTGTCTGGAGTTGCGTTTTAACCTACTTATAAAAAGGTATAAAATCAGCCGGGCGTGTTGGCGCACGCCTTTAATCCCAGCACTCGGGAGGCAGAGGTAGGAGGATCACCGTGAGTTCGAGGCCACCCTGAGACTCCATAGTGAATTCCAGGTCAGTCTGATCTAGAGTGAGACCCTACCTCGGAAAACCGAAGGAAAAAAAAAGGTATAAAATCTAAATGTTATTTTCAATTTTCAAACACAGGAAGCAATTTTGACAATAATTTCCTTTGCAAATTTTTATTCTGAATGAAAAGTTTTCTTTGATCATTTTCAGTATGTTTTACTGTTCAATGTATCTGAACTGCAAGAATTTATGTAATATGAAAAGAGAACGTAGTAAATTTTAAGTCAAAGATAATGCATTAAAATGTCATTGACAATACAATTTAGATGTTTATTATATCATATTTTCTAGCACAATTTGGCACTCCTAAATTTAAAAGCTCTGGATCAAATAAGCCCAGAGAGAAGAACATTCTCTAGCCCTCTGTGCAGCCTACTGCATTCATTTATTGTTCAGTTCACAGTCTCTGAACACAACACTATCCACCAACAGAGTCAGCTTTCATAATTCAGCAGTACAAAGTCTGCAAACACATGTAACCTAGATCCATATTTCCCAGTGACAGCATATGATAGCAGAATGTGAAGTATTAATGCTGGTGTCACTACAGTCCTACACTCTACTGCACTTTAAGAGAAAGCAGCTGCTGAGATGAAATGTGTGCCAACTGTCTAAAGACAGAAACATAAGAAACATTCCTTCTGTTACAAAGGAAGAGACACACACAAACAGACTTGCTTTTAGGCGTAACATGCACAAAGTTGTTTTTTTTTTTTTTTACTTTTGCCTTTTAAATTTCTCAGAAACACTAATTCTGCATGTGTGGAAAGATATGCATTTAAGAAATCCCAACAAATTTCTCATGAACTTAACCTTGAAAGAGAGTTATGATTATGCCTCTGCAAGACAGAGGGTAGAAAAGATGCTTTTTACTATATACAAAATATATACACTGAGTTCACCTATGTAGGGAAGTATAATTGCTATCTATAGAACAATTAATATTGTCCAGCTGAATATTTTTATACTAACAATATACAGTACATCTTGGGACTTCTAATGACTACTTCCTTTAGCATTTCCATAAAATTATTATCCTGAAATAATCATGTGAATTTTTAGTTTCAACACAAACACAAAGAAAGCAGGCTATTTCCCTACCAGAAATCTGGTAGGTTTGTCAGTTTGGATAACAAATTTGTAAGGGGTGAGGTCTACATATCCTAAAGCGGTACTTTTCTTTTCTCTGGATACCCAGATAGGTAATTTGTTGCAAAACTACAGTGTTCTGATTGGTACAGGATACACTCTTGATGAAAGAGCACAAAATGAACTAAAGTACTATACTGTTGTCTTAAATACAGCTCTATTGTAACAAGTATGTGGCATCCTCATCAACCTCCTTTATCAAATAATTTATTGTGCATTTGCAGACAGGACAATGAAACAGAAGAGGTAAAGTATTAACGGTGACACTATTTGGCAAGCTTATGCTGCAGTTCATTCAGAAGGCAATTTTAAAATTGAATGAAGAGGTTTGACTAGGCAATAAAAACAGCCACAATGCCAGTGAACAGTACTTAGGAGGAAAGCCTCTAATTATCCCATTTATAAATCAACAGCAATTTTACTGATGACTTCTTCTTGAAGTTGATTAAGATAACTTCAAAAAATTAAACCATATGTATTTTATTAAATAATAATTTTAAAATATTATGGATTGTTTGAAACTGACAAAAAAAACTTGAGAGCAAGCATGAGACAGCATTTCTGAAGAAAAACATTCCAAGGATGCTCTGCAACATAATTATAGCACTGCCCTTGGGGAAGGGGATTTTATTTTATAATGAGAATGTTTACACTGTTATGGGGTTCAATCTATCTGGGAGGGAAGGTTAAACTTCTTTCCATTAAAGACAGCCTTATAATGAAAAGCTCTGAAAGGAGAATGGAGTCTAATATAGTAGATGTAATGGCCTATTAAATGATTCACACACAAAAAATGAATCAAATTCATTGTATCTCACTGCTGTTTTATGACAAAATTGTTGAAAAATAAAACTATTGTCAAGATAATTGCATATTACATAGGCTGTATTATAGTACTAAGTACTCTCATTGGATGACCTAGAGTCTAATTTTTAGGTACATTAACAGGACATTACATTTTAAATACTTTACATTCTTGGAGTGTTTTAAAAGAATCTCACTTTTACTCTGTTTGCAAAATCAATTTAGACTTAAAGTCATACTGCAATTGTGCATCATTCTTTTTCAATTAAAAATTTCCATACAACCTTTATGATGTCATTCTTACATCCCTGCAACAGATGCTTGTTTATACACCAATTTACTAAACGACTGCTGTACAGGGAATACACAATTGAAGATGTAACCTCTCTGTCTAGCTTACATTCCCAGATCTCCTCGCAATAAACGTATATTTTCAGAATTATTTGCCTGTTTAACAACAATGTCTAATTACCAAACAATCCCCTCCATTGAAAAAAAATTAAAAACAAAATGACTTTATACTTTTACAGTGTACAATTAAATAAACAATTCTGGAATGAATGATACCCTAAATATTTTAAGAAAATGGGTTTCCATGAATGAGTTCAAGCTTAATTTTAGGACAGATTTGAGAAGGCATAACTCTAAATGAGATTCATTAATTCTTCTGAGCACCTAACAAAAAATGTATGACATACTATTTATTAATAACAGCCTAAACAACATTAGCTGTTTTAAAGGCAACACCAGAACAATGCTAACCAAGTAATAAGTGTAATCTATCAGCATTGTTATTATGCCTCTGAATGGTTTCAAAATATTATCAAAGTTTCCTACAGCTCACTAAGTTAAAGAAATTCATCCATTTAGGGGGGCAGTTAAAATTACACATTGTTTCAGATTTTCACCCTATTGACAGTCTGAGAATTTCTTTTTTGAATATCATCAGAGTACTTAATTTGAGTGAAGTGATGCTATGATTCTGTTAATGGAAGTGCGGCATTTTAGAAACATTTATCTCTGACAATGTATGTGTGAAAGTCTGGCAATGCAACTTTCCTTAGAATCCTGAAGGAAAATTGTCATGTTGGATCAAATACTAAACAGCATCACCACCTTTTCAAAATTAATTTTCTATTAAAACTGAAAATAATTGTGACCTGCATATAAACAAATTTCTTTTAATGTTACCACCTTATATTAATCAGGGGATTGTCTATTGTTAGCAAATTCTTCATGCCTTAGTGAAATCATGAAATATTTCACTGTTTTAAATAGAAAAATACCTCCATTGAAAAATGTCTAATGGCTTACTATTGCTATTTATGTATAGCACTTGTTTAAATTCTTACTCTAACACAAGTTTTTGTACAATTTGCAGATAATACTTGTGAGTTTCATTTCTTCTCTCCCTCAGATGAAATTGTAAGAACTCTTGCTGGACTTTCTAGAAGGGTGCCTGGAGGATGAAGAAGGAGAAAATAAGGTGAATAAATTATTGTGTTTTGTAGCAAACAAAATTCAGAAATATAAGTAAGGAAATAAAAATGTTCCCAATATGTGGAATGGTGCTATTTGGTTAAGTCTGAGTTTTTATATAAGAAAAGGAAGCTATGCAATTTGTCAATGTACCCAAAAGGACTTTCTAGGAAAGGGAGCAGTCCATGCAACTACTACAGTTGGCAGTGATATGGCAGTATTAGGGAAATCAGATAGGAGCACTAGAAAGCTCTTCAGAGAAGATGCAGATCAGTTCAGTGTTCACTTCTTTCTTCCACCTAACAGTGCACAAAGAGAAGATAGAATGTGGGGTCAAGTGCAGCAGAAATCAGAGCAAGGAAAGCCTCTTATGGGAATCTGTGTTTGTCACAAATAACTGTATCCTCCCAAAACAATCTGGAAGAAGCCTAGGATACTGGAAATTATCCCTGAGTAAGGATCCAGGGGTGCAGAGAAAGCCTGTCACTATCATCTGTGTACCCATAAATAATACTACTAATAATCTTTAAGGCTATTCAAGGATAGATTTCTAAATTACAACAAAAAGCCCTTGCTGCTATTTCTGTATTACTTTATAGCAGAAGATTTTCCCAAAATATAGGGGTGAAGAAGAAACAAACAAAAGGGAGGTTGTTGCTGTAGACACGTTTTTAGAGTGCTAAATAAATGCAAGTATCTATGTAAACTTAGTCAAGACCAGTAATTGGCTATCAAAAGCCTTATTCTAAAGACATTAACTACAAAGCAACACTATTACAGTCACTTGACAAAGGAGGAGACCCCTACTCATAAGAATAGAACTGTACAAAGTTCATGGTGGGGGATATACTACTTTGTCTAGTGTGGAAACAGAAATTTATCACTGTGCCTATCATTCTTCCCCTGCCTCTACTGCTGTTTTGGTTAACAGGTGGTAGAAGTAAAGCAGGACAAGAAAGGCTGAACATGTACATTAAGGCAAAAACTATGAGCCAGGCATGTTGGTACAGGTCTAGAATCCTTTTGGAAAGCTGAGCCAGGAAGATGAGAGTGAGTTTAAGGACAACCTGTGCTAAATAGCAAGTCAGGACTATACAACAAATAGCAAAAATTATGGTAAGTATAAGCACAGCATATCACAGCTCTCAGAAGCAAATTTGTATTCCCCCTGCCCCTACCATATCAGGAAAGGTTTCACTGTAGCCCAAGCTGACCAAGAATTCACTCTGCAGTTTCAGGCTGGTCTTGAACTCACAGCAGTCCTTCTACCTAGGCCTCCGTAGTGCTGTGAATAAAGGTGGGCACCACCATGTCCAGCCAGAAGGAAATTTGTAAAATACATTTTAAAATACAGGTGAAGACATTAATATGCATGAAACTGATCTGTCTAAGACATCACATGGCAATGAAGGACCAGAGCTGGGAACTTGACTCAGGGTTATTGGCTCCCAATCATTGTAGACTTTGCCACCCAAGTTACAAGTGCAAAACATTTTCACCTAAACTTTATGACATTCATCATGCCTAAAGGAAGCCACTGACTGACACACACACACAGGCATAATACTCCTTAAACAGAAGGAATTAAAGATTGTTTTTTTAATATATAGACAAAGAAGCTATAGTGCAATCCTCCCTTTTCCTTTCGAAAGAGGCCTGCGGCTACCTACAAGGTAGGCACTATATAAAGAAATATATTATATTGTTTTAGACTCAGATCTATAAACAAAATGCCTGACTAATGACAAGAAAGGTATTTCCTATCCCCACAAACCCACTAAGAATGCTGTCTATACATGGAACCAAAGGCCAACTGCCAGTTAACTAGTTCAAAAATGGTCATGCAGCTTCCATGTCCTTTCTGGAATATTTTCTCTCGGTTTTTGAGTAGGTATGAAATGTCTGTAGGTTGGGAAAATCGCATAAAAGATGTGTCCTAGCCAAAATTACCAGCTGAGGCTAGACTTCATGCTGTGGAATCAGCCACCTGAACAGAGTGTGTTTTACTCTTTAGATCTTATTGCCTACTGTCTAAGGACCACTAATGCCACAATTCAAGAGTTGCTATTAATTTCTGATTCACAGGCTCACTTGAAGTACAAAATAGGAACTGTTTAAAGATACTAGGGTTTGTAGCAGTTTTCTATGTGCCAATGTATAACCAGAATAAAACCTCAATTTTGCCAACTTTAAAAATTAGGAAATATGAGAGTTGCTATAATGACTAAATGAAAATGTGCACATTGTCTACAAGCACATCACAGAAGAGGTGGAAGAAAGAATGTAAGAACCAAAGCTGGGCATGGTGGCACACGCCTGTAATCCCAGCACTTGGGAGGCAGAGGTAGGAGGATCACCTTGAGTTCAAGGCCACCCTGAGACTACATAGTGAATTCCAGGTCAGCCTGGACTGGAGTGAAAACCTACCTTAAAAAAAAAAGAAAAAGAATGTAAGAGCCAAAGTAAGGGTAGGGCTCCTTACAACATGCTCCCCCAGATACAAAATGTCCTAGATATCCATGACCTCACAGTACCTGACACTACCTACACAAGACCATCATAACAGGAGGAAAAGATCATGATATCAAAATAGAGACTGACTGAGAGGGGGAGGGTATATGATGGAGAGTACAGTTTCAAAGGGGAAAGTGGGGGGAGAGAGGGAATTACCACAGGTTAGTTTACAATTATGGAAGTTGTCAATTAAGAAAACAAACAAGAAGAAGAAATTCCGACATAGTCATAATGATGGCCATGAAAAAGAAAGCTTCTCCCAACCATATGAATACTGTGCATATCCTAGACTGGCATCCAAAGATGCAAGCTCCAGGACTGGTCCTGCACTCATGACCAGTCAAGGAACACACTGACCCAGCCTGTGCTTTTGTGTGAGTCAGACAGGATAATCAAATCAGTGGAAAGGCTGACATAAGCATAAGAAAGGATTTATATGGCCACTTCATTCAAAAAACAAAATTCAGACATGTATTTAAATTTTACATACATATACTGTACTGTCTTTGACTAAATGTATCCTTTTCTTATTTTTTTATTTATTTCTGATAATAATAAATAGGAAGAGGAAACATTTCTCTAGTATAAGGGAATATCTGTACTGCAACTAAAACAATATGAGGGTCAAAATCATGATGATACAGCTGGGCATGGAGTTATACACTTTTATTCCTAGCTCTAGAGAAGCTAAGGTATAACAATCCTGAGTTGTGGTCTGGTGAGTTCAAGAACAGTGTGAGCTATGCAGGGAAACTCCAAACCTCAAAGAGAGAAAACATTTGCAAGGTCTAAAGCTATATAACTCTGTGGAAGAATATGGGCCCTGGTTTTGAACCTCAGCACCACAGGTGAGATGCTGGATAAATCAGAGGAATCTTACTCTTGGAAAAACAAGAGCTATCAACCTCAAAACTGTAGTGTGACATAAGTAAGCCATGGCAGTCAGGATTCCCTGATCTTTTGATTTTCCTGTGAATCCAGAAGGGTCTAGCCCATAGGCAACAACTGACATGGCCAGTGTGGTAGAAACTAGATTTCTCAGCTGACACTTTGTTGCTGTTTGTTTGATGAGTCATTGGTATGACATGAACACTTTTATGACCTCAGGAAAATTGTTATTTTTCAGTCTTTATTGCAATACTTTCTTTTCCTGAATCATTGGGAGGTCAAAACTAAACACAGTTTGGGGGCTAGGGAAATGGCTCAGGGGATCAAAATGTTTGCTATGAAAGCATGATGGCCTAAGGCAGCCTAAGATCACGTGGTTCAATACCCATCATTCATGTATAATAGTACCCATGGTCATTAATGCCTAAAAACCCCAGTCCTGTAGGAAGCAAAGACCAAGAACCACTAGGGCTCACTGGTCAGCCAGTCTGACCAAAACCAGTAGGTTCAGATTTAGTGAAAAACTCCAACTCAAAAAACAATGCAAAACAACAACAACAACAACAACAACAACAACAACAACCAAAAAAAAAAAAAAAAAGCAGACGAATGATAGAGAAGGTCATAGGACATTCTCCTCTGGCCTTTGCATGTGTTTGCACAGAGTGTGCACATTTGCATACATAACAAATCACACATCACACAACATACACCACACATAGTACACACAACAGACACACACAAAGTAAAAACAGCTAAAAAGGATGTTTCAACTCTGTGATAGTTAAGGTGATGTCAACTTGATCTGTTTAGTAATCCACAGAAATCCCTTTCAGGTGGGTCTCAGAGGTTGCTTCCAGGAAGGATCAACTAAAGGAGGAAGTCCTTACCCCAGAGTGTGCCCTTCCCCCAGAGCGGGTGGCCCCGCTCAGAGGGGGACTTCATATAAGGAAGCTCTGGGTGAAAAGAGCCCCTTTCTTCCTTCCACTTGGCTGCTGAAGCTGCTTGCTGCCTTCCAGCGTGGATTGACCAGCACGGACTGAAGACCAGCTTCAGCTGAAGACCCAAGGCTGCTCAGGAAGCCTCCAGGCTTTCAGGCGCTGTAGCAGACAGCTTCAGATTCACTGAGATGAAATTCCAGACCAGGCACAGTTATGGAGGAAGGGATTTATTGAAGCTTATAGATCCAGGGGAAGTTCCATAAAAGCAGAGGAAACTGGCCTGCCTTCACAGGCCCAAGCAGAGAGAGAGAGAAGAAGCACAAGCCTAAAGGTCAAAAGCCAGATCACACTTCAGGAACTCCAGCTAGGCACACTTTGCATATCTTTAGATTGAAATCTCAAACCCACCACCACACCTTAAGATCCACACAATGGCATTGCCTCCAGCCAGATGGCTAGAGATGCAAACTACAAACAAATAAACAACTGAATATATTGGGGGCCATCTATTCTATTGAAACCACCACAGGCGCCATCTGCAGTGCTGGATGGGGACCGCTGAGGCATCTGGCCACGTGGACTGAGCAACTACCAGGTTCCGTGATTTTTGGGCCTGCAACTGCTATTGGACTACCTTAAGCTAATACAATAAATTCCCATTTTAAAATAATTCATTCTAGCAGTTTTGTTCCTCTAGAGAACCCTGACTAATACAAACTCCAAAGTTCTAAAACTCATTTAATTCATCAGGGGCGAGCTCATAAGAATAGTAGATTTGGAAAAAAAAATACATAGTGAATCTTTACATTTATGTCACATCTTATCAAAATAAGAAGGAGTTTGTCTACATTCCCCCTAAATATTGGTCATGAGTAATCAAATATAGTTTAAATCAGTCCTTACCATGCTGGCTCACAAGGGTTACCTCCCCTGCAAAATTCTCAATTATTCCTTTTATTTTATTTATCCACATTTCATGTCCCTACCATCTAAGTGATAGGATACAAATGGTAGTAATATACTGTACCTCAAAAAAAAAAAAAAAAAAAAAAGAACAGAAAGATGAAACATATAATGTTTGTCTCTTTTTTTACCATATTTTCTAGAAAATACTCTATTTGTGAAATGCATGCTCTGTAGAAATAATATAGCTTTTATGTCTCATCTCTACTATATGTTAAAAATGGAGGTTTCCAGGTTACATTCTGAAAGATTCCTATTCGGTCAATCCTTGATAACCATGAGAAATCTAAATTTTTAAACAAGCCCCTTGTGAATTTTGGTCTGTGTGGGCAATGGCCCACACTTTGAGATTCTGATCTAAAGCATAAAAGGTAGACGACAGGGATCAGCAAACTTTTTTAAGTAAAGAACTAGGTTATAAATAATTTTAGACTGTTTGCCACATGGTTTCTATTGGAAAAACTACCTTATACTATGAAAACATTCGGTGATGACAGTATATAAATAGAACAATGAATATGGCTATATTTCAACATAATGTTATTGACAAAAAAGAATGGCCAGCCACTGGCTACTGTTTGCTCATGTCTTTTCTAGAACATGCAATAAAACTTGGTTTTTATAGGCATGGTGGCACATGCCTTTAATCTCAAAACTCAGGAGGCTGAGGTAGGAGAATCTGTATGAGGCCACCCTGAGACAACATAGTGAATTCCAGGTCAGCCTGGGCTAGAATTGAGACCCTACCTCCAAAAAACAAAACAAAAAAACATGATTGGATGTACTGAAAATGAAGAGCATACACAGTAAGACAAATTTCATCCACTATTCTTTTACAACCAAGAAATGGGACAACAATGGCTTAAATGCTATGGGAGTAACATTGGATTTGAGGCCCATTCCACAGGACTGATTTTATGCCTGGTACTGTAAAAATGGCCCAAAGTGTATGGCTAAGGACATAGATCCTGGGGAGGGGAGGGCCTACTATGGTTATGATAAATGGGCAACATGACAAACGACCTTCTAAATATCTGCGTATGTTCCCATAGATTATTGTCGCTTACAGCCTTGATCACAGCCAAGTTTCTTATTACAGTGAGCAGTGGTTAAAATTGCTAAAAATAGGTGACTACTGTGTGCTTTGCCTTAATCAGGACATTTAAACCATCCCCTCCCAAGGCTCAGAAAACCTCTTGGAAGAGGGGATACTAAGAATATAAGTAGAAGAAGATGGGGTGGAAAGATGGTATGTTCTGGATATGACATAGCCATTGCACTCATGAATTTAGAGCATCTGTGATTTCCTAGAGAAGATTGAGCCTGTCAATACATCAACAACCATGGGAGAAGGATAACTCCTAGAGTAGCTAATAGCACCTAATGATTCCTGGAAGACTTGGAGTCAGGCTTATCAGTGGTGTAGCCACTGGTAAGCTGACCTTTCAGTTGTAAATAACCATGTACCTCAAAGTAAGATGGGTATTAATGGGAATGGAGAAGGATGTTAATGGGAGGGGATAAGAGAAGATAATTGGGGGCCAGAAGATTGAAATATTTTATATACATTATAAAAATATAAAAACAGGGAAAATAAATAAAAATAAAAGGGGATGTGAAACCCTTATGGCTCTTGGATGTCTCGATTTTCAAAAGCCTTTTACTAAAGAAGCCAAAACAGGCTTTATTATAGCTTAAAGTCTCAAGTCCAAGTTTTATTATGGCAGGGAAAGAATGACAGAGCAGAAGCTGAGCATCAATTCTTGCCATAAGAGTTGGCAGAAAGCAGCAAGACAGCTGAGTTCTGAACACTGACAAGTTGGGCTAGTAAACCTGCCTTCAAGTGACACATCTATAGCAGGCCACAACCTCCCAAATTGGCACCAGTTACAGTATACAAAACACATGAGGCTTTTTGCCATAAGGATCTCCATATTTAATAGAATACTCAAATTATATTGAATGATACCAATTCTAAACTCCAAATTGCTATCTCTCAGGAAGCTAAGGTGAAAAATAATGTAACATTGAAACAAAGCAATCATCTGTGGACAGCTTATTGAACAAATTTCAATAAATATACTGACTCAATGCAGACTCCTGCAATACCATCCTATAGGATTTTGGAGAAGTAATGTAGATTTCCAACTGAAACCCATTCTTTTTAAAATAGACTTTTATTTTTATTTCTTTCAGATAGACAGATGCAGAGAGAGAGAAAGAGAGAGAGATGGAGGGAGAGAGAGAGATAGAGAGGATGAGAGAATATGGGTATGCCAGGGCCTCCAGCCACTGTAAGTGTACTCCAGACACAAGTGCCATCATGCATCTGGTTTACATGGGTGTTGGGGAATCAAACCTGAGTCCTTAGGCCTCACAAGCAAATGCCTTAATCATTAAGCAATATTTTCAGCCCATTAATTTTAAAACCTAATTTCCCATGTAATTTGTGGCCCCACTGTACAATATGTACTGACTGTCACATACATTTACAAAGGCACCAACCGTACACAACCACTAAAAATTTCCAGGAACCCTAGTTTATTGGCTTCCATGTTGCTTAGAACTAGACTAGATTTTAATGCTGCTTTTGCTTTGTTTCTTCCTTCACTGACTGTCAATTTGTTCTAAGCATCTTGATTAGAGAGCAGCTAGGAAATAAGAAGTGCAGAGAGTGGAAATGGAGATACAGCTGGAACTATTTACGAGTCTACATTGTACCGACAATGGCATAAATGTTACTTCATTTAAACATAACATGGTGTGATGAGTATTGTCATTCTTATTTTCAAGGAGGACTCAGGGTTGCTGAATTTCATATTATATAAGGAAAGATGTAGATTTGGGGTTGGGGTTAAAAACCCACTATTTCTAGAGAGTTATCTTACTTTACTGACTTACAAGGAATGCACAAGGAATACTACCAAACTGCAATGATGCTCATCTTAAAAAAGAAGGCACCTAGATGAAACAGGATTTTAAATATATCAATACATTTTCTTTACTGAAAATTTTCTTATTCAAATTATCAACCATAACAAGATACGACCCAATTCAAACATGGTATGACCAGTCATCCAGACAGTGGAGTAGAAAGAATACTTTTTGGTGCATTTTGAATTACTCTTTTTCTCCTTTCTAATCCATTCATCTATCCTGATGTTTATTTCCATGGTTTAATTACTTTTTATTGTATTTTTTTTATTTGAGAGAGAGACAGACAGAGGGAGGGACAGACAGAGAGAGAGAGAGAAACTTGGTGTGCCAGGGCCTCAACCACTGAAATCTAACTCCAGACACTTGTATCATCCAGTGGGCATGTGCCATCTGGCGCTTGCCTCATCTTTATGCCTCTGGCTAACGTGAGATCTGGAGAGTCAAACATGGGTCCTTAGACTTCCCAGGCAAGTGCCTAAAATGCTAAGCCATCTCTCCAGCCTTCAATGGTCTAATTCTTATCTCTAGAATCACTTCATGTCCATCCTCTCCAAGTCACAAAGATGACTTTCATTTTTATTTGTTCTAATACAAAATAACTCAATCATAATAGGTGTTGAAGTGACAAAAGTAACCCTTCAGTATGACATCAAAGTTTGTTCTTTTTGAAAAAGATTCTTGTGTAGCCCCAAGCTCACTATGTAGGTGAGACTTAATGTAAATATCTAATCCTCTTTCTTCTGCTTCCCAACTACTAGGATTACAAGACTGTACTACCATGTCCAACAAAGCCTGTTCTTTGATGCAACACAATAGATAAGATTGTAGAAAGATCAGGCAGGATAAAAGAGAAGACCATTTGTGTAACAGGGATTTATCAGATTTAACACACACTAAATGATGCTGAGAACTTTATATAAAAAATTAACAAGATAGAGAAAACAGAAAATTCTTAGAGAGAAACCAACTTCCAACTCTTATTCAGCAAGGAATACTTGAGTCTGCTGAAGAAACTAACTTTGTGTTTGTAACCAATGTAACCAGTGATTCTACCTAATGTTCAAGAAGAAATGATATAATCCTGTCTCAGCCAGACACAAAGTTAAGATAAAGGAATACTCTCCAGCTCATTCAATGAAGTCACCATTATTTTGACACCAAAACTAGTCTCATGGTACTAAAAAGTAAAGCTATTGATCAGGATGTGAGAAAGCTCTTTAAAATGAATAAAAATGATTAAGGGTGACATAATGGTCAACACTGAAAAAGCCATTAATGAAAAATCTCAAAAACATACACTAAAGAAATACATGTAAGATTATCTGTAGATGGAAGAATAGGATTTAATGAATGCCAATACCTACTCTTCTCACCATGCCAGTAATAAAAGGCAAGTAAGAAAACATCTGACAGTCATACTTGTAAAGAATACATACTTTGCCTTTGCTTCCAAATTTGAGAAAAAGGCAAAATGAATACACACACACACACACACACACACACACACACACAAATTTGTACATTTTATACCAAGCATAAATATTATAAAATTTACCATAAAAATACTTGTATGAAATTAGAATATAAAACCAAGGCATGATGGTGCATGTTTTAATCTCACCATTTGAGAGGTATTGGCAGTAGGATTAGAGGCTTGAGGTCATCTACAGCTACATCAAAAGTTAAAGACCAACCTGGGTTACATGAGAGCCTGTCTCAACCCTTAATTTCAAAATTTAAAAAAAAAAAAAAAGTAACAGTAGGTACCACTCCATAGCAAGGTTTACTCCCAGATACAGGGTCAAAATATACAAATGAGAACTATGAAAAACACCATGCTAGTAATAAAAATGAAATATTTTTTAAAATAAATCTTTTTTCTTTTCTTTATTTATTTACTTCTTTTAGCTTCTTAAATTTTATTTATTTATTTGCAATCAGAGAGAGAGAGAGAGAGAGAGAGAGAGAGAATGAATATGGGTATTCCAGGGCCTCTAGCCACTAAAAACAAACTCCAGATGCATATGCCCCTTGAGCATCTGGCTTACATGGGTCCTGGGGAATCGAACCTGGGCCCTTTGACTTCGCAGGTAAATGTCTTAACCACTAAGTGATTTCTCCAGCACAACAATTAAATATTTAGGGATATATCAGATGAAAGATACATGAAACCTATCTATCGAATACTACAAAATGTTGTTAATGCTTGAATATCTTAAGGGAGAGATGCAGAACATTTATGAGTAAGAAGATTCAATGTTGTTAAATGTGTCATCTGTTAAATTGATCTATTGAGGAAAAGCAGAAGGACACTAAGGGAACGGAATAGTTTAGAACAAAGTATAATGACATATGTATGAAAATGTCATCATGAAACCTAGTACTTTATGTGTTAACCTAAAAAAATATATTAAAAATATGCATTCAGAGTAATTATTTTCAAAATCTCAGTGACCTTTTCCATTTGTTTTTAAATGAAAAGCTGACTTTCAGATTTGCTTGGATATACAAGCAACTGAAATAGCTAAACAAATATATGTTTTAAAAAAAGAGGCTAGGCATGGTGGCACATGCCTTTAATCTTAGCATTTGGGAGGCAGAGGTAGCAGGATCGCCATGAGTTCAAGGCCACCCTGAGAATATAGAGTGAATTACCGGTCAGCCTGGGCTAGAGTGAGACCCTACTTCAAAAAAAAAAAGAAAACAGAAACAAAATCAACATAAGAACCTCTTGGATGAGGACACACTGAAACCCAGAAAAGTTAATTACATTAAATGTAATTTACCTTTAATGCTGGAGAGAATGCTGGTGTCGATGAGCAATGCATTAAACCCAGGCATGATGGTTTAAGAACAAAACAAAACAAAACTGTCATCTCTTTTTCTTATCCATCTTCATTTTATTTTCTTTCCCATCCAAGTCTTCAGACAGAGCTCTGATACCTACATTTACCATTTACTTTGTAGTGTTGCAACTTATTTCCTATTTAATTTATTAAATCTATTTAATCTAACTTTAAGACTCTACAGACACAAACACACATATAAATGTATGCACATGCATGTACACAAACACAAAGCCTCTAAGATATATAAACTGGTTTCTTAAAAGTTATTTTAAAGTTTTTACCTACTTTGATATTATAAAATCAATCTCCAAACAAGTGACTTGAATCTTTTAGTTACAGGGTTTACAGATGAGTTAAGTGTATTAGAATAAAACAGCACTCTCTCTGATACCATTTGAAATACATAAATACCAGACACACACACACCAGAAACTCAAAAGCTCAGCATATGCAAGAACAGAACAGTTCCCTTGCAGTTCTTCCTACATAATTATTATAGATGTCTGAAATTTACCATTCTTAAAGAACATTTATTCATGGTTTTGAAAATAGGTCTTTAAAACAATAGAGTTTGAATCAATGAATCATAATATTTCTAATTTTAAAATCTGAATTTCTTACAAGTAAAACAAACCACAAATGAAACCACTTGTACTAAGCACAGCAAACCTTTCTTCTTCTATTAGTATATCAGTTTATAATCATATCTAGATAAATAGTGAAGATATCTGCTTAAAAGAGAGCCATGTTTTCTTTTGTCAGAAATTCATTACTTTTTATTAGGGTCATTGCTTGAAAACTTCAAAACACCATATGGACCTAATTGTGGTTTGTTTTGGCAAAAAGGAAGACACTGTAGAACAATTGAGGCATTACATTCTACAATTCCATTACTTTCATCCCTCACAGTTTTATTACTGTGTCATTAAAGGCAACTTGAGTGAGTGAAGAATTACAGTGTCATGTGTACAGGCTAGTAGATTAATAACAAAGCACACTCCAATTTAAAGGTATCTAACAGCTGTTTTCATTATTTTGTGTAAATACGCTTGAAGCATATCTATCTGATTAGTGGATAGAGTATGCTTCTCTGTCACATGCCACGGGCACTGCTATGTGCAAGTAATCAAAGTGCTCAGAAAATGAGTTTACATTGTTCACTGCTGAAATACACAAATGTCAGAGAGTGACTGTGCATCAAAGCTTAGTCAAATCATCTGTTGCAAACAAACAGATTCCAATGCACATTTCAGCTTAAAACATTCCATAGCAGCACACTGACAGAGCTGGACTTATTGCTGGCCAAAGTGAAGTGATGTGCGAAGAATAGTAAGTCTCTTAGAGAGAAAGGCATAGTTTCAAAATTTGATTTATTCACACAGATTCAAACATTCATAGTAAGTAAAGTCAACATCAAACTTGCATTAGTTCTATCCCTGGAATATTCATTAACTTTAACATACTTTGAAATGTGAACTGCCAAATATATACATCTTCTGTTGTTACTTAAGATCTATATACATGTAACATCAAACAACATACTTGTGCTTTTTAATCCACTGGTCCTCAAATCCAAACTTAAAGGCTTTCCCTGAATTCTGCTTTGTGATGCTAAATTTTCCCTGCAAGTACATTCACTTTAAATTCCACTATCCAATTATTTGCTACTAAAAATATTCTAAAAACATTTATCCTCACCCATAAGCCCTTGACCTTTTACAGATATCCTCTTCACTTGACCTCTAGTCTTCTTCAACAACAGAAACAACTCGACTCCTGTTCCATTTTGAGGTGACAGGTTCAGCTACTGTAGTAGTGCTTGCCCACCCAGTGGAGGTTTTCACTTCATCACCATCTCTGCTTAACTGTGGTTTCTTGTCCCCTGTGTGCTATGTGTCTGCCTGATTTTGATGTTCCAAGTCAGGCTTTCTTTCAAACCCTATTCAAAATTCTTCCAGTTATGTTTTGAGAGGAGAGAGAGACAGAGCATCATCCTGGTGTTATATCCATGTACAACCATCGCAATACCATGGGTACTGCATATTCTCAACAGTGATGAGTGCAACTTCCTTCTTTTTCCATTGCCTAGCATGAAACATGTCCCACCTCCCATTTAAATCTTCTGTCAAGAAAACTCTGTTTTTGACATATCTGGCTTCCTCAGAAATGCTTTTAAACAACTTTATGCTTGCCCCTCCAATCATAGAAACACTTGTTTCAGCCTCCTCCAAGATTCTCATCTTTTCTTTCAATTCATCCACTTGGTCTTTGGGGATGTTTACATTGAAGCTCATATTTCAAGATTCATCAAGTTTTCTTTCAAACATCTCTGAAGTCCTCCATACGTTTTGAAGGCTTGCCTTGTCATCAGTCTGTTCTCTCTGCACCTTAGCTTTCTTCTTACTCTCTGGAGAGAAGCGGAGGCACTCCAGAAAGTGAGTGTCTAGTAGCACTAACGCAAGCCAGACCTCACTGCAGAGGTGTTACTTATGTAAGCTTCTCCATGCCGAATTGACAATGAGTTTCTGCACTGACCTTCTAGTTCCAACTTTATTCTGTTCTATCCTAAATCAGGCTCAGGGTGAACATCAAACTCTGTATCTTCAAGTCCAACAACTCTAGTCAGTGAAGTGTGGTAATTCTAACCAGCAACAATTCCCTGGAGTTCCAATTCCGACCCTCCAGCTAGGCTACTCACAGTCCTGGAAAACTTCATCCAGGGCTAGCAGCCATTTTGTGGTCCACTGGGTCTCCACTGCAGCCCATAGTTCATCCTCAGGTCGCCATCAGAGCTCCATGCAGGCTTTCAGCAAACCTGCTTCACACTGCTCATGGCTGTTTCCAAAACACAAGATTGCACTGCAAACTCAATAATCCTCTCTTTCCTGCATTTCTTGTACTCCACAATACCAGGTGGAGTGCCAGTTTGTTAATCCGGGGTGGGAGGGGGTAAAGCATACTTTGAAGAACAGGACATTCATTGATCACTCAGGCCCCTTCAAAAGAGTCTATATTCTTCCTGTTGCCCCAGTGCAGGTCAGCTGGCCCATCCAAAGGCTGTAATCTCTCATATAATTGCAGCTGAAGGGGCAGAAGTTTCAGCCCAAAGATTTCATTTTTTTTGTGCCACATCCCTTTGCTCACACCAGTCTGTTTCTACACGAAGAAATCCTGCAAAACTTCTCAGGACACAGGCATAACAGCAAGCCTCTCACACACACTGCTTGTTGTCCAGTCCAAACAAAGCTCTTTCTCACCCTCATAAGCCAAACCTCACAGTCCATAGTTCTTAGTGCATTCAGGTCGTGCAACTCTGTCCAGAAGAATCCATCAAGCTGTACTTACAGCACTGTAAGGTGCCTCTTAGGCCAAGTTTTCAAATCCTTCCACAATCCTCTTAAAAATCAGCTCCAAAGGGCCAAAACCACAGAGTCAGGTCTCTAACAGCAATCCCACTCCTTAGTACTACTATTACCGTTGCAGTCAGGTTTGCATTGCTGGCAGAAATCACCCAAACATGAGCAACTTGTGGGGAAAAAAAAAGAGGTCTGTTTTGGCTTACAGGCTTGAGGGGAAATTTCATGATGCAGGGGGAAATGATGGCATGAGCAGAGAGTGCACCTCACCCCCTGGCCAACATAAGGTGGACAATAGCAACAGGAGAGTGTGCCAAACACTGGCATGGGGAAACTGGCTATAAAACTCGTAAGTCTGCACCCAACAATACACTGCCTTCACGAGGTGTTAATTCCCAAATCTCCATCAGCTGAACCTAACAAGAAGAACACCTAAGTTTATGAGGGACACTTGAATCAAACCACCACAGAGGGATAGCATTCTACCCTAATATAAACTAATTTAAGCAAATCTTTGATACATGTTCTGAAATGCTTCTTTGAAATTAAGGAGCCAAAATATATTCTTTGACTTTTTCATCTTACAAATTTATTCCATAAATTAAGTAACACATAAGGAAAACAAGACAGTCAGATACTAGGGACAAACTACTGCACTTAGGAGAAACAAAAATGGCATAAGCTGAGTGCTAAAGTAAGCTCAGTGGTGGTGCTACAGATTTTCCTTTCCAACAGTTAAGTGCCGCCTATCCACTACTAATAGTTTTTGAAAATCAATAGTAAAGAAATTTGTAAGTCGGGCGTGGTGGTGCACGCTTTTAATCCCAGCACTCGGGAGGCAGAGGTAGGAGGATTGCCACGAGTTCAAGGCCACCCTGAGACGACACAGTTAATTCCAGGTCAGCCTAGACCAGAGTGAGACCCTACCTCGAAAAACCAAAAAAAAAAAAAAAAAGAAATTCGTTCATGCTACAGAGTTTTAAGAGGAATTAAAGATCCTTATAATCAAAGGACTGAATGCACATAAATCAACTGACAATGGGCCATGGCTGTCCACATACACACATAATATATGCATACATAATTATGACTATATTCAATTTAAAAGCTTCTTTTTTGTTTGTTTGTTTTTTGTATTTTTGTTTTTCGAGGTAGGGTCTCACTCTGACTCAGGCTGACCTGGAATTCACTATGTAGTCTCAGGGTGGTCTGGAACTCTTGGGGATCCTCCTACCTCTGCCTCCTGGAGTGCTGGGATTAAAGGCGGGTGCCACCACGCCTGGCAATTTAAAAGCTTCTTTTATTCATCTGTGTAAGTTAAAAGTAAAAGTAAGCAGTGGTAGTAGGAACAAATTAATGGCAGTTGCCTAAGTTATTTAATAAAATAAATTATCTAATTAACTAATCCCAATGACTTATTAAAAATAGAATTTTAGGGTTGGAGAGATGGTTTAGCAGTTAAGGTGTTTGCCTGCAAAGCCAAAGCACCTCGGTTTGATTCCCCAGGACCCAAGTAAAACAGATGTGCAAGGTGGCACATGTGTCTGGAGTTCATTTGCAGTGGCTGGAGGCCCTGGCACATCCATCCTCCCTCCCTCCCTCCCTCCCTCCCTCCCTCCCTCTCTCTCTCTGCCTCTTTCCCTACCACTCTCTCAAATAAATAAATAAAATAAAATAAAATAATAAAATAAAATGAAATACAATTTTAGGGCCGGGGTAGTGGCACACGCCTTTAATCCCAGCACTCAGGAGGCAGAGGTAGGAGGATTGCTATGAGTATGAGGCTACCCTGAAACTCCGTAGTGAATTCCAGGTCAGCCTGGGCTACAGTGACATCCTACCCTGAAAAGCTGGATAATTAAATAAATTAAATTAAAAAAATACAATTTTAAAATAAAGATAATAGTAAGTGATGGTTTTAGGATGCAATGGCAGCAAACGAAAGAAGAAAGACTATTACCATATCTAAGTAGGAAGATAAAAGGAAATACTATAGATGTCAGAGGCAAAGGCTTATAATCAGGACATAAAGAGACATGTACTATCTCTGTTCAGAATAAAAACAGGGCCAGGACAGGAAGAGAAGGCATGCATTTGGTAGGGAAATGTCTATTCACTCCTTTTCACTACTGATAATGCACTGGACACCTAAATATACTTGGCAGGCTCCACTGTCTCTCCTTTTTCCTACATTATATGCTTCATTAAGTCTTTCCTATGCCATGATCTTCCCCAAGCCTTTCTACATCGAATCCCAGCAAAGGGTCTAGTTTATTTCGAGTTGGAATTTTCTTTCTGGTCAGAGCATTTTGCTATGATAACATAAGCTTTATCTTATAATTATTCAATAAAAAATATAGACTCAGTTACCTTCAGGGAAACTGTACCAGACACTTTTCTGCATCACAGGATCCATCACTCTCCTGGGAGTAAAGTTTTGCTCTCTTAGGAGCTCTGTAAACTTGAACAAGGCATATAAATGTAAGGCCTGACTCAAACTGCCATTACTGTCACATTACCTTTTAGCCTTGCTTATATTTAAAACAAGCAGCACCACTCTTAGAATTGTAAGGATGCAGAAAGCACATAGCATGCCAGTTTTACATTTTATGCAACACCTGGCACACCACATGCAAAAAAAAAAAAAAATGCTGTTGCTGATGACTCTAATGTTCACTGAAATTAAACTCTATCTTCTCATGATCACATAATAGCTGGCAATCACCTTGAAATGGGAGTGTATTCAGCCCTATAAAATACAGCTAGTACCTTTGGCCCAAGTTCCACTCTCAGTGAAACTGGAGAGCTACAGTTCACTGCTCTACTTAAAGTACATACATTTCCAAGCACTTAACCTTTCTATCATTCCCAAGAAGATTCAGAGTATACTAGCTGGGTTATTCAAATGACTCTCAGTTTTCCTGCTCCTACCTGCCACTCAAATGAGATGTATTAAATACACAGTAAGTTTCTATGGAACACTAGAATAAGCACAGAAAAACAAGTTATTCTTTATTCCTATAAGTCATACATATCACAAAATCACTTTGCCTTTTATTAAATTAATAGCTGAGTTTAACTGGTGCTACAGTAACCACTGGGACCTCAATTTCCTTACACATGATATTTGGAAAATTCTTCTTCCTAAAATGCTTAGAGATGAGACAATGTTAACTATTTTCAGAATATTTTGACCTTATTTGCAGTATTATAGCATTTTCCAGTACTAATTTTCATGATGGGTTTGCACATTGTGAAATCTCATGAAAAGATTCGGTTATATATTCTACCTCCTGATGGTTGAATTCTTTTTCATTTTGACTTTTTCCTAGGAAGAGGAACAGGTAATATTTGCAACAGAGGAATTCAGGTGAGACGAAATGAGACATTGCTCTTTGCCACATCTGCACAACAATCTCAAATTTCATCAGTGTAGTAGTTACCCATTCTTTGCTAGGACAAAATATCGACCACAGCAATTTACGGGAGGAATAAATTTATCTTAGGCTTACACTTTCATGGTGTTTTGGTGTTGAGGAAACTGGCTTGCTTTATCACACATCCACAGTAGAGAGAGAACTGCAAGAATGAGCTACCCTCACCATCCAGTAGGTTAGCCTAATAAACCTCATGGTCTGCCCCTACCAACATACCTCTTCTATCAAGGCTCCATTTTCCAAAGGCTCTACAACTGGGGACTAATTAGGAAGTTTAATCACAAACATGTGAGACTATAGAGAACATTTTACACTTAAGCCACCATGATCAGTAATGTTTCTTCTAGTTATTTAAAACAAACCATACACATAAACATGTATACACAGACCCTCACCTTATTTTGTTAATGAACATATTTAATTATTAGAACAATTTGTCTAGTGGATTGATATATTTAGCTAATTCTCTGTTTAAGAATAATACAATCCAAATATACACACATTTTCATAGAATACTTGTTTAATTGTGGAGTTCAATGATTCTGAAATATAAACAGTTATTTTAGCCTTGCCACAGAACTCACCTGCTTCAGGTTAAGTAGCAGTAACTCTTTAATTGTCTAAGTTTAACTTACATGCATCCCTCTTTTACTGGACAGGAAATTAGTATGACATTGTCATATCAGTAGATAGGAAGTAGACGGAGGGGGAAACTGCAAGTGAGGTGGGAAGTAAGACCTCAAGGTCCACCCTCAGTGACACACTTCTTTCATCAATGCTCAACCTTGTAAAGGGTCTGCAACCTCCAAAAACAGCACCACCATCTGGGGATTAATTATTTAAACACATGAGTCTATCGAGGACATTTTACATTCAAACCACCACACTAATCGTGAAAGGGTTTGTGAAATATTCTACTTATATTACATATCTATATATTATGGGAGAGAATATATATGCATGCGCTTATCCTATATGTAGGTAATCCATGACATAACAACTTTTGACATTTTTGAGCTAAGGAAAATGAGGCCCATGGTATGCAGTGGCTATTCCAGGTCAAAGAACCAGTGGGTGATATAGGCCCTACCTTTTCCAGTGCCCTAGTGGTTCTATTACAGCAGAAAGTGAAGTTGTTATAGTCAGACATACATGTGCACTGCTGGATATGCTGGTTTTGACTGAGCAGTGTATTCATTTTTCTAATCAATTAATTAACTGAGGCAGAGTCTTGGCATAGGTTATCCTAGAGATTGCTATATAGATCAAGGTAACCTCACCCTTCCAACATTCTGAAGGTACAGGCATAAACTATAAAGCTCAGCTACTACATTATTATAAAGTTTACATAAACTATCTGCTTACTCTGAAATGTATTCAGGTATTTTCATTGTCATTGCCACTGTTATCTGTGCATTTCCAAGAAAAGACTCATATTCATCTTATACTTTCTAGCAACTATCACTACAGTGATATTTGAAGATATATATATAAGCAGTAGAATATTTTAAAAAATAAAATTTACCACTGACACAGCTAAGTATCCGATATAAAGGCATAGGGTAATTAAGACTTAAGAAGGCATTTTGGGATGTGGAGGTTTGTTTTTTCTCTTCATGTACATTCTCTTCCTGTCACCAATTTTCCTTCATTATTATCTAGTAAAGGTTTTAGAACCTTAAGAGCACCATGGAATAAATCTGACCACCAGTGACTACAGTAAAGTACACTGCATGAGGATGAGGACAGCAATGACAGTGGCTAATATTTGCTGAGTGGTTCCTGTGAGGCAAATGAAGAAACTCCTTCCTAGCTTACTTGTTACTACTCCACCATTAGCTGTCAGTTTAATACCAATTAGAATATGGGAGAGCCAGACTTCAGTTTCCCAGATGAAGGGAAACTTGGGGAATACACCTAAATGCTGGTTTGGGTCTGAGGGAGTCCTCTCATAAGTGCAAAAGGACAATGTGGTCCAGTCACATCCCTTCCCACAATCATAAGATAAAGAATTCTGGACTGGCCTTTAGATGCTCTACATTGAGCTCTATAGTGGAACAGGAAATAGGACTGGTGGCAAGAGGGAGAGGAATATGAAATTTAGACAGACAACCTCTACAAACTTGGAAATGTTGAAAATGCTAGCCACACTGACACTTAAGAAAACTATTTAGTGAGGTCTACAGTAATTTTACCATGTTCTTAGTAGCAAGGATATCATTATCAGCAAATGCTATTTATAGTTAACAAGCCAAAAAAAAAATATCTTGAAATGCTGACACTCAATTAGTAGAAAGAATACAGAAATGGATAATTTGAACAAAAATATGAAAAAATATCTTTTGTCACTGTCCAAACCTTCTAATGCTCACATAGGTCTAATTAAAACCCCAGGATAGGTCTATCCCAATGCCCATAAACTCATTTGTCTGCATTCATTTTCTGACTAAGAAAGGTTATTTTTTCCTACATAATCAAACAGAAAATTAGACATAAAGGAAGCTTGTGCTTGTGGGAATGCATAATTAAATATTATATCCCGAAGAGTTTTGTGTTATAATTTTCACTGCTGTGATAAAATACCTGCAGGAAAATGCTAAGAAAGGAAGGATTTATTTTGTCATACTTTCACAGTTTTCTAATTCATCCTGCCCAGGCCAGGTTAGCGTGGTAAAGCAGAACAGTTCGCATCTTGTGGAACAGTAATCAGAGAGACGAGAATGCCTGTGATGGCTGGATTTCTAGTTGTCCTCTTTTATATATTCAGCTTGCCAATCTCAAGTGCCACCCCCTCCCCTGCAGCCTACGTGATGGCGCTGTCCTCATTTAGGGCTAGTCTTCTGCATTTATTTTTTCCTGTCTGTGAACACCCACACAGGCACACTCAGCAGTGTGCTTAAATGACATAGAAAAGACTCAGTCTAAACAAGTTAACAATCAAGATTAACTATCATAAAAATACAGTATGTAAAACTTTTTCCTCAACTTATTTCAACTCAAAACCATTTTGTGAGTTAGCAGAAATGATATTATTTTATTCAATCTTCAATGAGGTAGAGACACACTTGTCTGCAATCCTCCACTGTCTGTGATATTTATGTCAAGGCTGTTCTAGTAAGGACACTATTGCTTTCCATTCAAAAGGGAATCATATACATTAAGAAAATTTCCTAAAATTCCCACTGTCTTTTGGCTTTAAAAATATAGGAAGAGATGCTAAAATCCCAAAGAAAAACAGGTTAGAGCAGTTTCTCTACCAACTCCATTGTTTCTGTGTATGAATCTGTGCCTTCTCCAGCCTGGCTCATCGGTAGCTTGGTACATGAGCTTGTGAGATGAGTACTATCTATGGACTGAATAAGGGTCACATAAGAGACTCTGACTCCCACATCTAGGGCATGTATATGCTCAGAAGCTCTGGATACAACTATCTTATTTTCTGCTTCTCCACCAGTACGTTTTCCTCACCAATCTCACATCACTGTGTCCAGCCTATCCAAAAGAATTTTCCCATAGATCTTTGGTGCTAACTCACTGCCAGATAGAATTGTATAAATAATCAGATCCTGAAATACATGTGGAAGGAAAAGATGGTACTGATGTCTACTTTTGATTAAGTTTCTTTCCTGTGACAGTTTGAATGTGAATATATGTCACTGACACCCTGGGTATTTTTAAAATCATTTATTTATTTATTTTTATTTAAGAGAGAGAGAGACTGACTGACCAACCCTCAGGTATGTTCAGAGCAGTGTGGCTCTGGCTGTTCATCCTTTGTGTACTGTTTGACGGTGTCTCTCTGCATGGATCAATGGAAGTAAGTCAGATCCTTCTACCATTGACGGTGTTTTCCCTGGATTTTATAAGCCTGAAATAAACTCGTTCCTCCTATTATAAGCTGCTTCCAGTTAGGTGTTTGTCTAGCAACTCAAAATCAACTGCAACAATTACCAAAACTGAGTCTACTTCTGACAGTATTTGAACTTGGCTCAATTTATCTGCACTAAGCACTAATACTTAGAAGCCTTATAACTGCACCTCAGCCTTAGACAGGATGCCTGATCTACCTGGTGAGACAGGGATCTCTTAAACCTCCAGGTCTTAGCGATTCAGACTGCTCAACATTATCATTTACACATTAATCCTCATTCATTCATTCTTTCTCTTCATTCTCTCTTTACTTTACTTTCCTGTACCCCCTTTCTGTTTATTTGTTTATCTGTCCCTCTGTTACTAGCATGCCAAACAGCTATATCCCTACAATACAATACCAGACAAATGAAATGCTCTTATAAACTTCTTATTCATTTTCTTGAATATCTTAAAAATTCAGATGTTTGAAATGTTTGAAAAACAATGAAATATTTTCAGAATCATAAGTATCAGGAAGCAAAACAAAATGAAACATATTTTCTAAACTATCCAAATGTTCATCAGTAGAGAGGAAAATATTTTACTCTGGTTGTAAATAAAATTTCAATCTTAAAGAAATTTGTGTATGAAAAATCTACTATCTGTCAATTGTGTTTAAATAAAGACTAACCCAACTGGTTTCTTATAAACCAAGAAAGTATAACACTAACATATTTTTATACAAGACTGAAAAGAATAATCTGCATAACCATTGCACAGGGCTTTTCAGTTTACAAAAGTTAAGCACTTCAAAAAATGATGCCAATATCTAGAACCTCTGCTAGGTTTTGAGCTGCAACTGCCAAAGTGTATTAGTAGAAATGCATTTAGCAAAAATAGTACCTTTTCCTTTCCTTCCTGCTACGTGCCAATAAAAGTACTGTACATTATTTATAAAATGAACACAAGTAGATTGAGAGGTGCAGCAAAGAAGGCAGGCTGACTAGGGAAACTATAGCCTAAGGAAAGGTTCAATGGTCAGTTCCCTGCATTATGTTTTCAGCCAGCTTATCCCAGCTATTCAAATAGTAGAGGAACCCAGCAACTTGGAAAATTCAATGCACATTGCCAAAGAACAGCTCCAAGAAAAAAGTTTTTCTCTTCATAAAAAGGATCAGAAAAGGGGCAACAACATAGCAAAAGAGAAAACTTCTAAACAGTAACTGCTTTATTTTTTCCAAACACTATTATAAAACACACACCCCAACCCTGCCTGCAAAGAGAAGCCTAGCAAAGAACAAAGAAAAGCCTAGCAAAGAACCTAGATTTTCATATGTCCTGAGCTGAAACAAGTTCTTTTCCCATTCTTAGAGGTTTCAAACAAGGTGCAGATACACAACTAGAACTATCCTCCCCCATAAGACACTAGAATGGTATTAAAGGTGGGATGGTGACAAATGGGGTCTATCCCTCAGCTCAAGTGGAGTAAGTTCCTAAGAAACCCTCTCCCCACATTGGTGGGTACAGTGTCAGAGGAAATCTGTAAAAATACAAAATTTAATTAGATCTGAGTCTAATAATATGGGACCCCAATGTTCATGTTTAAAGAGAGAAATTTCTCATTATATCTGAAAACTAGTATGTCTCAAACTACTTGAGAAAAGAAAAACATCAGATGTTAACTACAATCACAGAGGTGTTGAGAATTACAAGGATTTAAAGAGGCTAGCATTAAAAAAATCCAAGGAAAAATTACTAATACCATTGAAGCAAGTAAAACAGTGCTTCAAAGAGAAAGAGAGAGAGAGAGAGAGAGCGAGCGAGCAAGAAAAATCAAATGGAATCTTTGTCATTAAACAGCATAATATATTCAATGAATGAACTCATCTTTAGAAGGAGAGGTCAAAGGAAGTATCAGTAACTTTGAACAGAGAGTCAGAAATTAGTCAATAGTAACTGCCAAAAGAAAACACTGTCCCCCAAAGCAAAGCAAATGGACAGCACAATAAAAATTATAACAATATGTAAGGTATCTTGGGTAGATTCAGGTTAGGTGCTGTAGATGAGTGAGACTATGTGACGATTTTTTTTCTGTGATTGGGTAAGTTCACTGAGAATGATCTGTTCCAGGTTCAACCATTTTTCCTCAAATTTCATTGTGTCATTTATATGTCTTTTGGAATCCCATAGGTTGACAAGAGTTGGGGGTATGGGGCTGAAAAAAAAAATGCCGAATTTGGCAAATCCATAAACCTTTAGATTCAAGTAGTGGGGCAAAACCTAAACAGTAAGATAAATCCTCCAAACTTCATGTTAATGGATGTCAGCCAAACTTATGAGAATAGAAGATAAAGAAATATGTCTTGGAGAGAGAGTTCACATCAAATGAAGGACTGTAAGAGAGGCCATGTGAACTGAAGACAATAATTTGAAGACATGATCTTCCTATCCAGAACGGTTAATGCACTGCATTTAAAATGTCACCTCCTTAACCCTCCCTATGTGCATCCAAGTGGGTGGTCCACCACACATTCCTAAAGAGGAAGAACTGTATTTTCAATCAAGAATCATCAATGTTCAGAAGCATTTTCAAAAGAAAGGCTCCTAAAGAGTTAATGTTTACCATTTGGGAGATTTGGGAGTGGTTTGGGGCTTGGTGCCATAGGATTTGTCCTTTCTGGCTTCTCACATCCTAGACTTGGAAAATGTAAGCTGCAATACAGAGAAAAGTAAGAAGTTTAACAGAGCCCCTTAGTGATAAATGAGTTCGTATCATCTGTCATTCAAACTTCCTGCCAACTGGGTCATTCCCTATTAAATTACCACTTGTAAATGTTTAAAACAGTGATTGAAAAATGACTGTGCCAAAACTGATAACACAACAGCTTTTATTTTCTAATCATCCTAGCTACCACAGATTGGTTGTCAAGTCCTTAATGCTATTCTTTTTTCTTTTATTTTCACTACTTTACTAAAAGACAATTCAATCTAATGTGAAGCTAACAGGTATAATGGCTGCCCCCTCCCCATGTTACCTTTATATTCATTCTACTTGTCAAAATAAACCTATTGGCAATTTAGTGATACAGGGAAACTACAAGTTTCACATTTCATCAAGTGCTAGTAATCTGTTTTATAAATATAAACTACATTTTAATGAATTTTTTTCCCTCAGAATAGTTCACTGCCAATACCTTTGAGTATAATAATTCGTCCACACTGTTGAACAAGAATGTTTTACAAGACCTTAAAACTCAGAAGAAATTTCTGTGCATATAAAATGTGAGTTATGTTAAAATTTACTGCATGCCCATGAGTAGTGGCTAATATTACAAAACAAAAACCCAAATAGGATGCAGTTAGATTTTGCTTAAACACTCTTCTGGAATACTGTACACCTAACTTATTACTAATACTCAGCTTCATTGAGTATGTCAAAGGTAAATAGAATGTGATTCATATCCCTGATGTCTCTGAATCAGGGGGGAAAAAAAGAGAACATAGTACAAACAGAAGCAGTTATAGAGATCCACAGTTGTTTTAACAATCTGAAAAGTCCATAGTCACTGTCTATTTCTTTGTGTTCCAAACTGAAAAAAGTCTTTGAATAAATTAAATAAGGCTTTGGAGAATCAAAGCTGTGGACAAACTGATATACATGGCAGCTGGTCAATCCTGACTTTTAAGAAAAGTCCTCTTCCCTACCTACCAGCGTCATCTCTCCAAAGGTTAGCCCTTGCATCATTTTAATTCTCCTTTTTATATTTCCTACTAAATGTAGGCAAAAACAACTCTAGCAATAAAAAGTGCAATGATACTCCAGGTTATAGGTCTATGTAATTGAAAAAAAATTTTTTTGTTCATTTATTTGAGAGTAACAGAGAGAGAAAGAGAGAGAGAGAGAGAGAGAGAGAGAGAGAGAGAGAGAATGGGCGCGCCAGGGCTTCCAGCCACTGCAAACTAACTCCAGATGAGTGCGTCCCCTTGTGCATCTGGCTAACGTGGGTCCTGGAGAATCGAGCCTCGAACTGGGGTCCTTAGGCTTCACAGGCAAGTGCTTAATCGCTAAGCCATCTCTCCAGCCCGCTCTATGTAATTTTAAATACCTATCAACATCCTGGTCACCTGGCCTTTGCTCTGCTTTCTCTTATCTTGTTTGTTTATTTATTTTTGTTCTTGCCTTGATCCTTTCACTTCAGAGTGTCCAATGGCAATGTCACTCTCAGTGGTTATATCTTTCTCAGGATTTGCGTGATGCAAGACTACATGGTCAATGTTGAGCAAAATTTAATAGCAACTGGTATTCAGAGGCTAGGCACTAAAGGTGGCAGGGTAAAGCACTTTGGGGAAGAACTGAAGATACAAATGCTTACAATAAAACTCATAAGCAAGGAGCTATCATTTATTATAACTATAACTCTGATCCTTGTAATTGCTGCCACTGAGCAGTGGAAAAGAGAAATGTCCCAAGAGAAACTGCCCAAGAGGAGTTAGTAATACAAGGTAGTAGCAGATGCGAAGCACACTCTATGAGTAACCATGTATATCATGGCTTTCCTTTACATGTGATGATAATGTAGCCTCACATTCTCTGGTATCAGTAGCAACTTCTACAAAGTGTTTTGTCATCCGATATATTATTAAAAGCATAGTAAATCCCACATTTGCATATATATTAGTCAATCTTAGGCCAGTAATTAGGGCAAACAGGGAGATGTCAAATTTCTAAGTGAGATTTTTTGGTGTGTAGAATTTCTATGTATGTAATTAATGAGATTTTAACAACATGAATAAACAAATATAGATGAAAATAAAATCTTAATGACCCATTTTACCATTCAAATATAGTTACAGGTAATGGTTTGGTGTACAACATTCTAAATAGATTGTCTATTACAATATATGTGTATAATATTTACACATCTTAAAATGTGGGACTTACATAAGGGGCAAAAAATTTCTAACACAGACTTCCATATACATAATGTTTTTAAAGACCAGAGTACTTCCATGTGCTATCCCTAAGAACTGGGTTCTAATAAGCTAAAATTGAACCATTTATGTGGTTCCACTCATTTCTAGAGAGAAAGAAGATGGATAATAGATATAAGCATGCCACTATTATCTCAGATATTATATTGTGACTTTGGGGTATCATAATAATACTGGTGATACCATCACACAGTGTGGTGATTTAAAAAGTCCTTTCATGATTAAAAGGAATCCATTCCTTTTCTCCATTTTTTCAGGTAAGATAATTAATCACAATGTTCTGTAGCTCAGAGCAGAGGAAAACAAGCCTTGAAGTGATGAGTTGAGTTCAATGTCCTGTCCAAATCTCTTCAGGATCCCGTCATTCTAAAGACAACTGAGTATACTTTAGAATGGTTTGCAACCTCATCTGTGAAGGAATGAATACTCAGTCCTACCTTCTAAACTATCACCAGGTGAGTAGGGTCTACCCAGCCTGACTCCTCAGAAAGTGAATTTTCCTTCAGTTTGGGCAGCATAGCCACACTGACATGAGACTAGGATTTGCCATTCTCATGCAGTTAATTGGCCAGCCACTGATCCACATAGCTCATATCCTCTCCTCTTTTAAAATTTAGTCTTACACAATGGAACACACAAGAGCCATAGATTGTTACTAGAAAATTTTCAGTGCCAGGGATGGGATACCTTCCAGTGAGTTGTTGGCCAGGGAGGTCCCTGATGTCCCCAAAACATTACACGCCATTGTCAAGGCCCTTGGTTTCCCACCAGGAATAGATGGTAAGACCCTATTGCTGAAGACTCCACATACTTGGGCTGCAAGGCCACTGAGAAATCCTACTGGATCTGAGCTGAAAACCTTCTCTATGTAGACCAGCTGACAGAAATCTGGAAAAAGCCATGCTACATGCAGTTCAGTAGGAGAGAGAGAAATCACCAGTGAAGGTACTCAACAGTGAACACTGCAAGCCTTATATTTGGCCAGCCAGGCCAAATGAGCCAACAAGTGCAATAGTGGCATATCTGTTATGGGGGAAACCAACTGCCCTCTAATTGGACTGGAGGCCTGCTCCATGGGATGGAATACATCCCTGATACTGAAAACCTACAACAGGGGTAGTCATGAGCCCTAGGGCTGTAACGTCTGCTGCTGTCTGGCTAAATGTATATGCTATGCTCACCAAACTGCTCAGTAAGCACTTCTCTTAATGTTCATGTCCATATATTAATGCTACTCTCACTTTTGGTTAGAGAACCTTCTCTTTTCAGATGGCAGTGACCTTGGGATGATTCAGAAGGCACCATGGTGCTGAAAAGAAGTAACAGAGGAGTGCTCAGCACTGCAATATCTCTATCACACCTTCTAAGGCTCAGGGTCCATTGAGGAAGAGGTGGCAGAAAGAAGGTAAGAGCCAAAGGAAGGGTAGAACTCCTTACAGTGTGCTCCTCCAGACACAAAATGTCCTGGAACATAGAGGTAGGGAAGGAATTATGATGGGATATTGTTTACAATTATGGAAGTTGTCAATAAAAAAACAGACAAACAAACAAACAAAATTTAGTCTTACAGAAGTGCCAAATAAAATCATCAATGCTGTGTGTATGTATGTTTTAAATCTTCTAAGTCTAACCATTACATGGCCTTCTATCTTCATTCCCATTTTCCTCTTGTAATCTTCATAATAAAGCCTATGCACGTCATCTAGAAATCAAAATTATGAACTACAAAAACTGTCAGTTTTTAAAATTAACTGACATCTGTAGATATATTTTAAGCACATCAAATGTCTAAAAGTTATAATGAATTAATTAATCAAACCATTAAAGGGTATAAAATCGTAAAATATGAGTAAAAATTATATTTTGTTATTGTCTTATATCCCTAACAATAATTAAATGAGTAGCATTTTAAAACAGGCCAGTGTGATGCTATGGTCTATTTGACAGATCGACAAGGGCATGTCTTCTAAATAAAAATGTAGTGAGTTTAAAAATATCAATTTATCCATATATATCATATTTTAGGATAAATATAATTTCAAGTCTCTTAAAGTACTCAAATTTGATCTAAGACCTACCGCGGCATTGATATTTTAAGAACATTTGTATCATAAAATCTGGTGACTTGAAATATGTTAATATCTTTCAGCATTCATATCAGCTGCAACTGGTATCAACTATTATTATTTTTTTATCGGTCTTCAGGTTTTGTAGCATGCTACAAAAATGTCAAAATGTACAAAAATGAATATGGTTACAGCCAATTACTATTATATATCAATCAGTTCTCTTATGAAACCCATTTTAAAATTCAACTACAAACTGTTAATTACAAAGATTCATGCACATTCCCCAAGACAGAAAACTTTCCTGGGTATTATCAAGATAAAGAACTGGAAATATTTCAAAAACATAAGATACGATATAGAGTAGGCCACACCCAAATATTCACAGAAATACAAGTATAACCTTCCTGGGATACCAAAGACTTAAGATCTTTGAATCCCCAGAACTTTTGAGACTTAGATACAACAGCAAGTCCAAATTAATGTTTCATGGATTATTTCTTGCAATTATACAGTACAGGAAACTCTGAAGAGCTAGAGAGATGTCTCAATAAATAAAGAGTTTTCTGTGTAAGCAAGAGGCCTTGAGTTCAAGTTTCCAGTATTCGGCATGTAAAAAGCTGGGCATGGTGTCATGAGTGTTTAATCATTGGTAGGCAAAGACAGAGGTATCCTAAGGGCTTGTCTGCTGGTTAATTAAGATTCAGTGAGAGATACTATCTCTAAAACTAAGGTGGGTAGAGATTAAGGAAGACACTTGACACCAACTCCTGGCCTTGAAATGCACATGTATACACATAAAGAGCACATATTTACATACACATGGGCAAAAAAAAGAATCTGAGTATTGAAATAGAGGCTGCTTCCATCTAAGTAGAAGAAAAGGCAGATGACTTGCAAAAACTATGCCTTCAGGAATTGACATTTATAGGAGTAAGTCCCAGAATTCATTGACACAATTATTATCCAGGACTTTTTAGAAGAACAGAATAGAATGGATATTATTACAGAGGAATTTACTAGATTGGCTTACACAATATGGGTTAGGTAGTCCAACAATGGCTGTCTGCTCCCTGGAGAGACTGAGAACCCAGTAGCTTCCTGTCCAAAAAGCTGGGTCCCTCAGCAGTCCCAACCTGGCACTGAAGGCCTGGAAGATTCTTAGAGGAGAACTACTAGACTTTAGGCCACACTGGAAGGCCAAAGAAGCTGTGTTCCCGGTGGCACCAACAGTGTAGATGCATTCCCTAGTAAAGGGTAAAGGCAGGCAGACAAAAACTGCACTGCTTTTCCATCCTACTTTTGTATCTGGGCTGACAACAGAAGGGCTACCTACTATAAAAGAGGGTCTTTCTCATTCAGTTACTCCTTCCAGGAAATGATCTCACAGACCTGCCCAAGAGGCAATGTCTCTTACTTGTGATTTCTGCTCTACTCATGTTAAACAGTTGAGATTAACTGTCACAAGTAATTATTACTAAAAGTGTTGAAAAGACAGTAAGGAAATCAGAATATGGGAAATTCTATCTTAGCACTACATTTGTACCTCGTGCCAAACCCCAAGATAGCACCCTAAACTCCAGCTTCTAAAAGAGCATATTCTATTGTACCTCAGGTTATCCCCTCAAATGAAAATATGTTTTTGCTATTTGAAAGATAAGCAAAAAATTGTCACCCAACCTCCAAGACATAGACACAGTGTCTCCTTGTGATTCCTGGCTCTGCTCTGATTCTGATTACATCGTACATCCAAACTGTACCCAACTCAGGGTACAAGTGACTAGGAAAGCCATATAGCAGACAGAGAAACATGAGTTCTCCAATCTAAGGTCTTCCTACATGGGAAGACAACCAGCCTATAACTGACTGCAAGACCTCTGACAAGGCTCCCAGGTCTTTACACTTTGGATTGTCTATCTGTAAAGTAAGACAGTACTTTATTCATAGAACTGTTTCATGGAATAAATGGAATCATGACTGTAAAAATATACACTGTGTAAACATATATACTCTTTTTGTTTAACATTAAAAAACACCTCTTTGGGCTGAGGAGATCCAATTTATTTTAAAATTGTGGTACTCCCAGGAAGTTGGGGAAAAAATGGCACAAAAGTGTTCTGATGATAATACTTTTCTGTTTTGTTTGTTTTTATTAGAACTGGAGTCTCTAAAATATAAGCATCTTGTACCTATCCTAAAAGCTACACACTGTTACTTAACATATAAAACCAAGTCACAACTTGAAGTGGCATTAAACATTTTTAAATGTTACTCAAATGTAATGTGACAGTTACTGTTGTAATAAATCAAGATATTAGAAAACAAAATAAAATCTACTTGGGCAAAAGAAGCCACCTGACATTCAGAAATTCTGCAAAATTGAAAAAGACTGCAAAAGTAAAAATCCGAGATTTTTTATGTAATGAAAATTGGTTAGCAATATAATCCCAATTTCCTTGATTATCAGATGACCTAAAAGTTGTGAAAACTGGCTTAATAGAAGCTCAATGTTGCCACCTACCCTTATCTATATATCATCTTTTTCATATTCTGCCACCCACATTCATGTGCTGAGCTTTCAACATGTTACCTTCCAGGTTGGCACTGAAAGTCTGGCATGCCTCACCTAAGTCAACCACCCCAATAATGGCATTTCACTCAATTCCTTTGTCTTCTTGATTTCTGGGGAAAAAATTGAAAATCTTGGGATGAGATTATTTAAGATGAAATTTTAGATTTAGAGGTTAAATTTTCATCCACAACAAAGAAAATGAGTTAACTATTCTTCATACTGTTTTAAAAAAATAAATGAGCACATTATTAAAAACAAAACTATACTCCACAGGTACTTTTAAGCAGAATCCTTGTGGACAATCTCACAAAACTTAAATATCCTATTCTAGAAGCGATTTTACAGCCACTCCAGCTCCAAAGAGGGATTCCAGTAAGAGCTGCTCCTCTCACTCGTTCAGGGAGCATCTTGTGATGGTGGGAAGAGGGTTGGGATTTTCTCAGCTACTTATATATCATTCTGATAGTTATATACTAATGTATAATTGGTTCTGCCTTTCACTAACTACAGTTTCATTATGATTACAATGAAAGTCTTTGTTAAGTCCAAGGTATTTACTTTCATTTTTTCCTACTGTACTTTGCAATTTCTAAGGATGAGCAGCTGAGTCAACATCTTAGTAATAATGATAGTTCTCATACTTAAATATGACCCTGTGAGGGCATACTGTTTTTTTTTTTTTTTTTTTAACTTCAATCACTAGGAGGAAACAGCAAAGATTCTGCACGAGCAGGCTCTAGACTCTTCCCAAAGACAATAGTATTGTAAGAGGAAGAATGGGAAGAATAAGTATGAAGGAAAAAGGTATTGTGAAAGAAAAACAATGTAATAACTATAAGAATTCCTCTTGGATTACAAACACAGCTTTATAGGACCTAACTCCATCTTAACAAGATACATTCATAGTGAATCATCCATAAAACCCTATAAGGAAGTATCTGCAGAGTTGTCCCGGCACCATAATTTTAGTGATAAATGTAAGCTCTAAAGTCAGTCTTTCAGTAAAGTTGGGATGTTTTTAAATGCCCATATACAGTGGGACAACATGCATTTTCATGGTTTTCTAAGTTCCATTTGATGGCCATTTCCTTTTCCTTAACATACAGATGATGATGAATAAAATTAAATACTATTTCATATTCCTAACTTATAAGCAAACCCACCAGATAAAAATGATATTTAGTATTTGAATAAAAAATTTCCCTAAAAGGATATTTATAAAACATTTTAAAATAAATGGGTTGATAAAACTATAAAACTGACTCTTTTTAAATTATTATAATAATGAAAATAGTAAAGGAGCCAGAGAGTCTAGATAAAAATTAGTGGTACCTACCAGTGTTTAAAATAAGAAAATAGGAAGATATCCCATGTAAAACAGGTTTTTTTTTTTTTTAACTCCTAATTCCATTTAGCTCAGAAAGACAAGGAGAAAGAGAAGATAAAGCTACAAATTTAAAACTGACAAAGGGCAATACTTCTATGCAATTTATAATTAAATCTGTGGGCTCATGTGTCAGTAGAATTTATTGAGAAAAATAGTTTAGTGCTGTTTTGTAAGGTTTGGACATTAGAAGAAAAAGTGTTGCAATTCAAGTTACACTAGCTCAGAAAAATAGTATAAGAGCTATTAATCATAAAGATTCAGGTTTTAAGTTGGCTACCAGCTGAAGTCAAGGAAAGAAAACCTACATACGTGGCCAGGTGAATTGTGGGTGTTTTCTATCTTTCTGTACTTGCTCCACTTAAGATATTCCTGACAAAAAGAATAACAACTGAAATTGTATTTCTGCTTGCAACATACTTACTATTTTGACCTACCTAGTCCCCTCATTTCAAAAGTCATCCTAATAACTCACTCTGCCTCTCGTCTACATTAGCAGAATACAATTCTTTTTTCCTCATTTTTATGCTTTTATTTTTTTAAAGATTTTACTATGTGCAAAGAAAGAGAGAGAGAGAAAGATATGAATCAATGAACATGAATGATTGTGCCAGGGCCTCTAGCCTTTGCAAACTAAATCTAGATTCATGTGCCTTATTTATGCATCTGGCTTTACATGGATAGTGGGAAATCAAACTGGGATTTTTAGACTTTGAAGCAAACACCTTAACCACTAAGCCATCTCTCCAGCCCACATTTGTATGCTTTTAAAGTTACATGTGTACATGAAATAAATAGTCAACCCAAGTACTCACATGCTTTATCAGTAGTGCTCAACCCAGGAAGCAGATACCTATATTCTGACCTCAGAAATTCAGATTATGCGGCATGGGGTGCTGCATGGCCAAAACGATTTTTAACTTTTAAAAGATCCTAATATGTGGCCAGAGATGAATGGCAGTAGGAGAGAGAATAGAAAAACATCAAAATATTTAAAGTGATCACACACAGACACACACACCCCCACACACAAATTTGTCTCTAATATTCTCCAAAACAAAGACAAATATAATCAGCATAAAACTGATTTATATCTCATTTCACACAATAAAAATTATTCGGTTAGATTTTAATTACTTTCTAAAACTCTTAAACTTACATATAATAAACATTTTAAAATTGCATAAGCAGACATTTTTAAGGAATGAAGTTAGCTTTATTCGCTTTTTAAATTGTGCTTGCTGATGAGTGTGAGTTAGTGGGATGAAATCAACATCACTGAGCTTACTTTGGTGTTGACATCTTCCTTTCTCCCCAGTTGCATCATATCTCCTCATATTGAGGTGCACTGTCTACACAACAGATTTTAAAACAGTCACCTGATATTACAACATATGGCACATTTATTAGTAATTTGTCATGAGACCTGTTAATGTTATAATTACTCAATTTCAATAGTTCATATATAAGTCATATAATCTTAACAGTTGTGGATAGGAATTTATCAACTGCATAAACAAATTCTGTTTCAGAAACTAAAAACAAGGCCTGAAGACATATCTTAGTAGTAGGGTACTTGTTTAGTATGTCCAAGGTCCTGGATATCACCTCCAAAACTTAATATTTTTATATGTGTTATTTTTATATAAAATATAAACATTTAAAATATAAACATATGGCAAATTGGCTGTATTTCCATCAGTTTATCCTCCTATGTTCCCTCTTCACTTCAGGGGCTCCCCTCAATGGGTTACTAGTAATTACTGTGGAGTCATAAATTTAACAGTCATTCTTGTTGGCTGAGACAAGACCTTCCCACTCTGGGGCTCTTACATTATTTCTGGCCCCTCTTCCACAAAGTTCCCTGAGCCCTCAAGGATGTATTACAAGTCTCCTTTAATGTTGAGCTCTCAGCAGCCTCTTATTTGCTGCTTTGGTGAGTTTTGAGTCTCCTCAGCATCTACTACCATCTCCCTAGAGGAGGTTCTTAGGCTAGCCTTGAGATCAGCACTACTATTTAATCTGCCATTTCTTCTTTAATGTTCCTTGGGCCCTAGTGTTAAGCAGTTGGCTTTCTCTCCTTATCATTTGTATGGGTCTTAGGTCTGCCCAGTATTTGCCACTATCCTGAACCTGAAAGACCTACTCTTTCTTGCTCAGGAGGGCACTACAAGGGCAGTCTCCCAATGGATCTGGGCTGGGTAAACTGGAGAGTATGACCAGTTCCAAGAGGCCCTGGCCCTTACCCTGGGCAGGCCCCAACCAGTGGTCTACATGTGGGACTGGTGATGGGGAGAGCTCATCCTAAGTAGATCTATGATGCAGTGTTGTTTGAGCATAATTATACGCAAGTTAAAAGAATGCTTTTGGCAAACAAGTGTCCAACTAACTGTTATCCACATGCCCTCCACAACTTCCTCAATCATATTAGCAACACTGTTCTTAGACTAAAAGGACACTAATTTTTCTATGATAACTTTTTTTGAGGTTATGGCTGCTATCATGTTTTGCCATGCTGGGGATTGAACCCAGGGCCTTAAGCATGTCAGGTAAGTGTTCTACCACACAAGTATATTCCCAGTTGATACCACTACTTATAAGTGATGTCATAGATTGGTAGTGATTAAAAGTCTATCAATTCTGGTACTATAAGGCATTTTTAAAAATTGTATTACACATTTGAATTGTCTTTAGGCATAAACTTGACTTAAAAGAGCATAGAGGGGGATGGAGAGATGGCTTAGCGGTGAAGGTGCTTGTCTGCAAAGCCAAAGGACTCAGGTTCAATTCCTCAGAACCCACGTAAGCCAGATGCACAACGTGATGCATGCATCTGGAGTTCGATTTCAGTGGCCAATGGCCCTGGTGCGCCCATTCTCTCTCTCTCTCACTCTCTCTCTGTCTCCCTCTCTCTCTCTCTGCCACTCTCTCTCTTTCTCTCAAATAAATACATAAAAATAAAATATTTTTTAAAAGAGCTTAAAAGTTAAATTGAGTTTGTCTACTGTTTTGGAAGGATTACAATTATTTTCAAATGTGGGAATTAAAAATTCATTTTTTTCTAGATAGACCACTATAAAATGGAAAAACATTTTATTTAAAGATAGCTTTGAAAAGGCCAATTTAATCAAGTAGTGCAAGTAACCTTTAAATCTCTTAAGACTTCAAAGAATATGAATGCCCAGGAATCCAGATTCAGTACTACAGATTGCTTTTTTCTTTTTCCTCTTTTTTTTTTTTTTTTTTTTTTTTTTTAAGGTAGGGTCTCACTTTAGCTCAGATGGATCTGGAGTTCATTCTGTACTCCTAGGCTGACCTCAAACTCATGGTGATCCTCCTATCTCTGTCTTCCAAGTGCTGAGACTAAAAGTGTGTGCAACCACACCTGACTTCAATACTAGAGATTTAAATTTGAAGTGTCTCACTCAAGCTCAGTTTGACCTGGAACTCACTGTGCAATCCCTGGATAGCCTCAAACTCATGGTGATTCTCCAACCTTAGCATTCTAAGTGCTGGGATTAAAAGCAAGTGCCACCACCATACCCAGCTATTTTTATACTTTTTATTTTATATTTTCAACTTATATTTAACAATATCAACCTTGCTACATAAATTATGGAAGTTACTTTACAACTCTTTTTATGAGTGTGTATGAGGTAGAATTAAAAAGGGAATAGGACAGAAATAAAGGAACTAGAATCAAAATGGTGAAAAATTTAAAATAATTTAAGATGTCACACCAAGATGAGGCATAGTTCTACTCAAATAATATCCACCACACCAATAGAAGGGACTACGGATAATAATAATAATAATAATAACCTGTAAGCTCTAACATCTCCATTTAGTGTTAACTGTAGAGTAGAAAAATGCACAAATTATATTATTATTATAAATATTCAAAATTTCCATATCAATTGTGCTTAAAAGAACATGGGAATGCCTCAATGGCTACTCAATGTTATACAAATAACTGTTATTCTCATTGACTTTGTAATACACTTAACAAGGAGAAAAGCTTGGAAGCCAGAAAGATCAAAGTTTTTACTTACTACAGAAAATTAACTTTATTCCATATGTAAATGCTATAAAACCTAACACATAAAGTTTTGTGAATTAAAATGTACAAAATGAATCATATAGAACTACACTAAAAATGTTCTTTTTTTTTTTTTTTTTTTTTTTTTTTTTTTGGTTTTTTGAGGTAGGGTCTCACTCTAGCCCAGGCTGACCTGGAATTCACTCTGGAGTCTCAGGGTGACCTCGAACTCACGGCAATCCTCCTACCTCTGCCTCCCGAGTGCTGGGATTAAAGGCCTGCGCCACCACGCCCGGCAAAATGTTCTTCTAACATAAGTATTACTAGGATGGAAAAGATCCATTTCCCCGATTTTATAGCAATAGTTGCACTGCAGTGCTAGATGCTCAGTGGTGGGGAAAGAATTGAGAAGCCCTAGTCACTGGGAGCTATCCCTGGTGCTGGTCTCAGCCCTTCTTAGCTGGTGCTCCCAACCCTCGACAAACCGAATTGCAACATACAGTTCTCTCCTTGATCTATTACCATGTTTCTAAAAACCTATTACACCCATCAAGATTGAAAAGGTAATCAAAAACCTCCCCCCAAAAGAAGAATCCAGGACCAGATGGCTTCTCAGCTAAATTCTATTAAACCTTCATGGAAGAACTGAAACCAATTTTTCTCAAATTGTGCCACATAATCATAGAACAGGGAAATCTCCCCAACTCCTTCAACTGCTGTTTTTATCTCTCAGATTTTGATCATTTTCTCAAATTAAAACATGAAATTACATCAAACTGTTTTCTTTGTTGGGAATTTCTGCATTAAGAATTTGGGGCTAGACTTGTATCTTTAATTTTTTCTCTAATGCTAATAATAATGTTTACGAAAGAAATAATTACTGGTATTTTCTGTGGAGATTTTCTTAGGAAACCTTAAATATACCTTGAAAATTAATCAAAAGGAATAAAAAGCATTAAAAGTATTGAAAAATCATCTCATAAGAGCAGCAGCTAATATTTAGTTTCAAACTAAGAATAAATACCATTTTTTTCCTGTACATAAAAGAATTTCGGTTTCTTTTTTCTTTCTTTCTTTCTTTCTTTCTTTCTTTCTTTCTTTCTTTCTTTCTTTTTTTTTTTTTTTTCTCTTGAGATCCCACTCTAGTCATGACCTGGAACTCACTATGTATTCGTAGACTAGCCTTGAATTTTCAGCAATCCTCCTAACTCAGCTTCCCAAGTGCTGGGATTAAAATCATGTGCCAACTATTCCATTTTTTAATCCCAAGTATAGCCTCAGAAAAAGCCTCTAACATGCCAGAACGACCCTATAGTCCCTCTGACTCAACAGGCACCCAACAGTTGTCAGGTAGTGTGCACACCGAACTATACATCACCCCTGAGTGAAATTGAGCAGGTAGATGTTTCATCTTCTTATTCTACCTCAACAGGAGCACTGCTAAGTGCATGTAGTATTGACCTGAAGAAGGCAGAAGCACCACTTGCATTTCAGCCTCATGGAAAGTACAGGGTTATTAAAGAATCAGAGTTTTCTCTTCTGACACCGGAGGTGTTAAGCCTTGTGTTCTGGATAAATTCCAACTTAGGTAATTATATTCTGCTTACCTCAACCCCCTAGCAATCTTTTTCAAGTGAAGCAAGTATTATTCTTCACTTCCTACCCTAACCTGCTGTGTAGTGTTGAGATGAACTGTTAAACAGCTGCCATGCTTCTCTCCACAATAGTGACTGCCTTCACTGTATAATTTGTAAGCATTCTCAGTGTGCTCTAGAATCTTTTAGAATAAAAGTGCTACCCTAAAATGCAAAAAGTCATCATAATTCTAAAGGCATATAGTACAATAGCTTACTTCAGTTAAATTCAGCAGAACATATTTAGATATTGCCTTATTTTGGGAAAAACCATAAACTAGGTTAAAATACCCATGAAAAATGCAATGAAGATTATATGAAAAGGTATTTAAAGTAAACAAACTATTTATCAACTATATGAATATTCTTCCAAAGAAAGGCATAGCACAAAGAAGAAATGGTTAAGACATTTTTATTTGAAAATGGATCTGCCTTCATCAGATGGCAAAAATTCCCAATGTCACCCATGAAAAACAGTGAAGAGAAAAATTGAACATTAAGTCAATGGGAAATGGAGGAGTGCCAACATATATGGAGAAAGAGATCAAAGATAAATATAATTTAACATTTTCAAAAAATTCTTCATCAGGATAGAGAACAGCATATACTCATTTTTATGGAGACATGTAATTCTCAGTATGGATTAACTAAGGATATTTGCAGACAGGCATCATGGCAAGAAGTGTCTACAACAGGTACATGCACCTCTGGCAAATTATCTGCTAGTGCTTTCACCCAGTGGTTCTCAACTTTGCCTATACACTGACATAGAATGGGAAACTTAACAGGTGAATGAATGGAAATATTGTTCAGAGGTAAACTTTCCTAGCACGTATGAAACCCTAAATTTGATCTCCAGCACCACTAAATAAACAAGTGGACAAATAAGGAACACAAATAAATTGTTTCCAACTTAAAATATTTACATTAACTTGGTGATGATACCTAGGTTCTATTTAAAAAGATTTTTATGTGATATATGTGCATATTAAAACAGAAAACCACTCTTTTAGGTAATTTTTAAGAGTTTTTAAAATTTTTTTTGTTTATTTTTACTTATTTATTTGAGAGCAACAGACAGAGAGGGAGAGGGAGAGAGAGAGAATGGGCACACCAGGGCTTCCAGCCACTGCAAACAAACTCCAGAGGCGTGCGCCCCCCTTGTGCATCTGGCTAACGTGGGTCCTGGGGAATTGAGCCTCGAACCAGGGTCCTTAGGCTTCACAGGCAAGCCCTTAACTGCTAAGCCATCTCTCTAGCCCTAGACAAGTTTTTACCAAGTTAGTTATAATTATGATTTAGATATCCCTCATTTTTTTTGCTTGGAGTTTATTTAAGGAGGAAATCATGTTACTGGAAAGGATGTGAGTCACATCCTATCACATACATTACTAGTTCAAGCTGTTTAATTAGACCTCAAATACATGTTTCAAGAAGTAATTCTTCATCTACTGGGCAGTGATCACCTAAGGACTAAGCTTCTGAACGGCTATCTTCATAACACAATTATTTCTCTAGTAATGAAAGCTTCTGGACCAGAAATAAAATTGTAAAGATTGTTGAATTAACAGCTCTAAAATATTATCAGTGCTATATCTTGTCTTTAGTAAACTAAGAAATCTGCATTTGTATTTGTGTACCCATGTGTGTGGGCTCACTGTGGGTGCTTGTGCACACACATGCATGCGTGTACTGTGCATGTGGAGGACACAGGTTGACACTGGGTGCCTTTTTCAAATACTTCTTACCTTATTTTCTTTTTGAAACAGTATCTCTCACTGAACCTGAAGCTCACAGATTTGGCAACACTAGTATTGCCAAATTCCCATGTCCCACGCCCCCCCCCCCAGACTGGGATTATTGACATGTGCTATTGTACCTGGATTTTACATGGGTACTTAGGATCTAAACTCAGGAACTCATGAATGAGCCATCACCCCAGCCCTAAACTATAAAAGTTTATACTACCTTTTCCCTACTCTGAAATACCTTTTTGTCTTTAGAAAACAAGTAACAATCCATTACCATATCAATGCTTACCTGTCCTAGAAGTACTAGTACTATCTAGAAGTACTGTACTCTCAAGCAACCTGCACATTCAGAAACAGAAACACTTGCAAGTAGGAACAGAAGCAGGTTGTGGATCATAGCCAAATACTAGAAGATTATACATAATGATGTGAATATCTGATTCTCTGTACAGAAAGTAAGTAGTTTTACTGACTTTTATTGATTATAATAGCTGCGTTCCACCAGTGCCAACCCTGAAAAATACCCATAAAATAAAATATAACAAAGACAATCCAAAGAACAGCCAAACAGAAGGGAATAAGCATGCCCATAAGCATCAATAAGGAAAATAAGACATTCTAAGTTCTTTAAATGGAGTAAATAAGGACCTACTGTGCAAAAAGTGTTTGAAATGAATAAAGTTAGTCTGGAGAGAGGAGATGGGAAAAGCATTTATTAAATATTATAGTGGTGTGTAAATTATACATACAAGAGCAAATTTGATTTTACATGTTTTACTAACTTTCCCAGACATTCAAAGTTGAGGTGCAAATTCAAAGAGGTCAGTTCAGATGTCTGTGAATGACAGTTATATTTGGAGAAAACGACGTACAAGAAGCAGATACAGTCTCATATGGGGGAAGGGCAAGGACAAGTGTGAAAGATTAATACTATACACTGTATGAAATACCTAGTATTCTCGCATAATCTTCATCTCTTGGTACATTAGTGAATTTAGACATGTAGGCTATATTTATGCACTCAGAAATAGACTATAGGAATAGGAAGTGTTGGACCTAGGACTAAATTTAAAATACAGAAGACATTTCTATAAGTATATAAAAATTATGAGAGGAGAATTAATAAAATGTTATTCTTATCTTTATAATATCAATTAATAGGTAAATTATAGTGGGTGGCCAAGGGGGAAATGAAGAAAGACTGTCTCCTTTCATAGGTCCTAAAAAATACAGCTAAGACTTTAGCTTCAAAAAGAGACAAGACAATAAGGACATACTGAAAGAAAGAAGTATTTGTGCAACTACTATCAAGCCTAAGTTTGATTAAAGAAAATTATAACCAGATTTCCAGTATAACACTCAATTCTTGATATTAGCCTGACTAAACATTTTAAAGTATCATAGTTAAAATCACCAGCACACACAAATGAAACCTTTCAAAGTAAAGTGACAATTACATAATTGACAGCTAATTCCATAGAAACATTTCTTACTAAAAAAATAACTTTTTTGGTATCATTTCGTCAAATATACTGACAAAATAAATAGTTACACTTAGGGAAACTCATCCTTTCTATTCACTAGGGCCCATTGGCAGAGAGTTGGTAATATTACAAACCATGGCAGACATGGGAAAGGATTATGATTTACCACATATCAGGCTAAAAGTACAGATGACTCAAAGATGTATGATCAAAGTTCACATGTAGGACAGAACTTGAACTTGAATTTAATACTCTCAGCAATATTTCTAAGTAAAAGGTTAGTACTCAGTTCTGCATGGTAAAGAGTTAGCACTATACAAACAGCATTGCTTAAAACAAAAATAAGCTTATAAATTAACATAAAGAAAATATGCTGTTAAAGTTACTGACATTATAGAGTATTGATATTTGGGGCACAGTTTGGACTGCAAAGTAAATTAAAGAAATTACATATAGGTTAATAAAAGTTGACTATTTAGTGCTCACTATGCTCAAATATTTTAGTCCTTGTAACAAGCTGATGAACTTGTTATTATTTAACCTACTTTAAATGGATGAAGAGGAAAATAAGGTGGGTGTGGCAGTTGGAATGAAACATGCCCCATAGGCTCATGTGTTTTGAAAACTTTGTCCTCAGCTCAGGACAATTTGGGAAGGATGTGGAGCCTTGTTAGAGAAGGTAGGTCACTGGGGGCAGATCTTGAGATTTATTAGTCTAGCCCACTTGGTGTTCAGAGCTGGCTTATCTGGACTACTTGTTTCCTGCTGCTGTGGAGATAACCTACGCTTCGTACTCAGACCTGTATTGCTCTCCCCACCATGATAAACCTTACTCATGAGATGTAAGCCAAAATAAACCCTTTCCTTCCATTTGGTCTAGTGTTTAGTCTGAGCAACAAGAAGGTAACTGCTACAGTGGGAAAAGTAAGAAATGTTCTTAAAACTGGCCAATGTGTTAGAAAAAGCAATGATATTGAAACAGTTCTGTCTGCCATTGATTTTCTTAGGCATTATATTACACCGCCTCAACATTACATAATACTTGTTCTGACAACACTCAAAACTCCATGGCATACATAAAAGGACTGCAAGTTTAGTTGTAAATAACAAGAAGGGAACACTTCAACATATTCTTGCTTTATCCAGACATAAGGAGGTAAAAAGATCTGACGTAATTTTCATGAGAGAACAAGAAATAACAAGCAGCATTCAGGCTGAGAAGTTAATCTAAGCAGAATTAAACATGCCACAAGAATCAACTCTAGGGCTCAAGAAAATGGATCAGCAGTTAAAGGCACTTATCTGCAAAGCCTAACAGCCTAGGTTCAATTCCACAGTACCTATGTAAACTCAGATGCACAAATTGGTACATGAATCTGAAGTTCATTTATAGCCTTGGTGCTCTGCTCCCCACTTCAAATAAAGAGATAAAAATATTTCTAAAAAAAGAAAAGCAACTTTAAATAAAATTTCTCCAATCACAAATCACCAAAACAATTAAACTAATTACACTAAGTTTCAAAAGGTGACACTGAGGCAAGAGGGATTCTTAGTAAATACAGATGTCTTTAAATATGTAAAATGAAAACTTTTCTATTTAGGTCTATATTAAAACTATGGCATGCCTCATACAATACAGGTAGTAGTCTTACTAATATATCTAATACTAAAATACATGCTCAAAATATCTGAGAAATATGGCCACATAGTAAAGAAGAATAAGGTGTTTTCTGGCAATGCCACCACCAGTAGAACTCAGGATGGTAAAAGAACAGTTTCTGGGGAAGAGACAAGAGGCTGCCTTTTGTCCTATCAATCACAAACTCTTGAATTACAGATCAGTTGTATTCTTATACATCTGTTTTGCAATGTCAAATAGTGTTTTCTTTAATAAGAATTCTCCACAAAACCCCTAGGCTCCTTGCCTTTGTTTGCACAGCCTGAGAGTTTTCATTTGAAGTTTTCACACCGTTTTTAAAATTCTCCATTTTTGTTTCTAAATTAGTTGGTAAAGTCCATAAACCTGTTTGACTTACTGGTTAGTTCATAGAAAGGCAGTGAGAGAAACTTATAAGCAATTCCTAAAATTTCAATAAAATGAGACTAACCCAAGTGATCAGCATGTTTTCCCTTTCTCCCTTTGTTAAAGAAATGTAGGAAGTAGGAATGTAGAGACCCTCTATAGAATCTCCATTCCAAGAATGTAAAATATACTACAAACTATAGCAACTTGCAGCTTTAAAAAAAAAAAAAAAAAACTTCATCTTTGTTCTATGGCTGCTCTGACTCAATATAGTGAAAAATAGAAATACACAATAAAATAGTTAAAGAAACAAAAGTAATTTATCCTCCCTAACAATCGTTTTGTCCTACAGATCACTGAAAAGCTGTCAGTAGGGAAATCTGGATCTGAAACTCAGATAAAGCATACATCACTGAATCTAAAGTATACTTTATAGTTTATTCAAAGTGCAGGTTTATCTTTCTAAGACTACAGCTTCCCATCATCTCCCCATTCAGAAAAAAATATATATATAGGAATGATTTTTAGGTCTCTACACTTTTCATTATTTATGCACAATCATAATGAAGAAATTTAACCTTGCTTTCAGAATACAATAGGATTGAGATGGTAAGCAACTGATATATGAATGCAGGCCTTGGGTCCATAAGCATGTGTCTCCTTACACTTTAATCCAGCTGAACATTATCAGAAAAACATAATATCCACTTTAACACACCCTTCTCCACAATAAATTCCATCAGGGAACCACAGAAAGATAGATTTACTTTTTATTTTTTTATTTTTATTGGAGACAGCAAGAGTGAGTGAAAGAAAACATTGGTGTGCAAAGGCGTCCAGGCACTATAATCAAACTACAGACATGAGCACTACCTAGTGTGCAAGTGGGACCTGGAAAGTTGAACGTGGGACCTTAGGTTTCGCAGGCAAGTGCCTTAACCACTAAGCCATCTCTTCAGCCCTAGACTTACTTACAGACTACAAAGTCACCTAGATTTTCTGTCTGAATTTCTTCAAATATGACTAGGAAAATCTTTTTAAGAGTTTTCAGAAAAAGGAAACACTAAAAGATGTATATATAACAGCGCAGGGCATAATTACTCTTATGACATATGTACTAAAAATGGCATTGTCAAAAACTGCCTGAAGGGCTGGAGAGATGGCTTAGCGGTTAAGTGCTTGCCTGTGAAGCCTAAGGACCCCGGTTCGAGGCTCGGTTCCCCAGGACCCACATTAGCCAGATGCACAAAGGGGGCACACACATCTAGAGTTCGTTTGCAGTGGCTGGAGGCCCTGGTGCGCCCATTCTCTACCTCTCTCTCTCTTTCTGGCTCTTTCTCTCTCTGTTGCTCTCAAATAAATAAATGAATAATAAACAAAAAATGTAAAAAAAATTAAAAAAAAAATTAAAAAAAAACTGCCTGAAAAAGCCAGGAGCGATGTCATATACCTTTCATCCCAGCACTGTGGAGGCAGAAGAAAGTAGTTGCACTGCTGTGAGTTTTAGGCCAGCCTGGCTGAGATGCTAGGACACTATTTTAAAAATGAATGAATAAATGAATAAAATAAGCAACCTGGAAACCCCTCACTTTTTCTGAGGTCATAAAAGAAAGAATCACATAAAGGTCTGGATATCTGAAACACTCCTAGTACTACTGGTCTTTCCTTTATGACAGTGACATGACCTGGAGAACACTGACCTCCAGTACTAATGAACTGAACAGGCTACAGGATCCCTTCCTTTTATCTCTAATGCACACCTATAAGCACCCTGGAAATCCAAGGGAAATTCGTCTTCCAAAACTGCTCAGTAAAACTAACATTTTGATCTAGCTTATATCCTTTACCACAGATTAGTCTTCCTTTGTAACATATTCTACTTATTGGCTTCATCTCATTAAGTTCAAGAAAACCCACTTTGTTGACCACAAATCATTGGAGAAATCCTGAAAAGCTTCAGGACCAAGGAGGCAAGGAAGGTAATCCACCAAAAACAGAAACCTAGTCACTGGCAATGCGCTGGTGGGATCTGAAAAGACAGATCACTGAAATGTCCTATGGCCACCAAAAAAGGCAATTATAACCGCATAAGAAAGGGCATAAGATGTACGTTTCTTTCTTTATGTAAAAAAGGCTCATGGGTATCATATAGGCACCTCCATTCGATGTTATTTAGAATTCCTGCCAATGCATTATCCCACAATAATGAAATTTTCTGGCTACCATTTGTTCATATTTCAATGAACAAGCTGTGTTACTTTGAGGAGATATCTACCGGGTTATCTGATATGAAGATGCCTGCCCTACCCCAGAATGGCTCCAGGCTGCTATGGCTTTCCAGTTACCATATATTTTTTGACAGTTTACCTCTCTCTTTCCTTGCTATCAAACTGTTAGTCAGTTGTCACATTTTGCTGCTGTCTGTGCCTGCCTTTATCACACCCTCAATCCGAGACTGCTAATCTGCTGTCAGATGAAACATCAGATAATCAAGACCTCTTAAACTGCATTGACATTAGATGCTGTGCTGAGGACTGAATGGAGACATTGAGGTATAATTTCTAGTTATTATTCTCCCTATGTGATAATCACAAGATATCTAACTTCTCTGGGCACCTTGTGTCTTCATCTATAAAATGAAGAGGTGTGTGTGTGAGAAAGAAAGAGAGAGAGAGAGAGAGAGAGAGAGAGAGAAGTAGCTATGAATCCTAAATTACTGTGTCAGGAAAAAAAAAACATTTTTTTCTATTAATTTTCAGGGTGGGCTATCACTGGATGCTTTAATTGTTGAAGACAAGTACACTTTACAATCATCAACTCACTTAACTTCTGTGCTCTGAATTAACATCTGATCATCTCCGTAAAACTGTCTTCCCATTGTTCCACAGTATAACTGATCTCACAGACTGATTTCAATCTAGGACTCCTCTTCCACCAATTCCTTAAGTGTCAAGAGCACCAATGGTGGTGACTGTTGAAAGGTCAAGATTAGAAGGAGTAATCACAGAGGGAGCCTGAGAAATAGCAGTCTACACGTAAGTCAAGGAAATGTGTCTTAAAAGCCAAGGAACAATATGTCATGGTGTGCCACATGCTGATATTATGTTAAGGAAGATGATAGTACTGATGATAGGATTGAGAAGCATTGAACTCACTGAAACTTTGTCAGAAATAATAATAATAGAAAGAACACTAGAATATACTATGGAAGCAATTGGCATAAACAACATTTCCAGAGGCTTTGCTACTAATAAAAACAAATTACAGTAGCAGAAGGGAAAAGTCGAATAACATTTTTTTTTAAAAAGCATGTAAGACATAATGGCCTTTTGTATGGTAACAAATTCTCCAGAAGAAAGGAAAATATGAATAATTCAAGAAATAGCAAAACTAACCCTGGGATGATTGCATACACCTGTAATCCCATGTGTCTCCACATTTGAAAATGTGGAGACAGGAGAATCCAGAGTTAAAAGTCATTGTTAGCTAAATAGTAAGTCTGAGGCAGTAACATCTTGTCTCAACCCACCTTCCCAAAAGAAGAGGAAAATTAATAATGCAATAAGAGAAGAACAGTGGTCTTTCAGTATGTGAGATGGCTGGGTTCTAGCAAAGACGTATAGATGGGCCTTAGATAAAAGCAAAGGTAGCTCACCCATAACAGCAACAAGTACAAAGATGAAGAACGGGAGCCCAGAAGCACATCATTGGGTAGATGTAATGGTAGCAGCCTATAAAAATTCCCTCCTGGCTGCTTGTATGCTTAAATTATCAACTGAGAGTGAGTACAGGTGACTTACTATAGGAAGGAAAGGACAGAGGGAGGGGGGATAAGAAAAAGGAAGAAGAGAAACAGAAAAGCAATGTAAAAGAAGGTATGATCTACTGTCTAAATGATGGAAAACTTGGTAAGCTTGCAAAGGTAGCACCAAGAACGTGAAGTTAGGGAGTATAAATTTAGAGTATGTTAATAAGGATGGAAAATTTTCCTTTAGGCATTTGATGAGTAAGTAGAAAGTAAGTGTAGAAATGGATTTACTCAGATTGGAAGATCTGCTAATCTCAGCATGAAACAAATGATATTGTTTTTTTAAAAAAAGGATGGGTTAAAGAAATGGCTTAGCAGTTAAGGCACTTGTCTACAAAGGCTAAAAATCCAAGTTCGATTCCCCAGAACTCACATAAGCCAGATGTACAAGCTGCTGAATGCATCTGGAGTTTGTTTGCAGTGGCTGGAGCCCTGGCACACACATTCTTCTCTCTGTCTGCCTCTCTTTCTCTCTCTCTCTCTCTCTCTTAAATAAATAAATAAAAGCTTTGAGAGTCCATTATATACCAGGTATGACCCCAAACACTTGGCCTATATAATTTCTTTAATCATCACAACACCCCTATGAGGGGAAAGGAAAATATATTCATAACCATGAAAGAACTTAGGCTCAGGGGTATCCCAAAGGTACAGGATAAAGAGCTAGTATCTGGGGTCCACGAATCAAATGGGTGCTCATATGACCACAGCATGTCAGAACTTTCCCATTTTTACATGTATAATACTATTATGCAATAGCTTTCAAGACAATAGTCTCTTTTATTCTGGTCTTTAGGAGTTGAGCAATAAGGATGGCTGAGAAGAGCAATAGGTAGCCTAAGTTTAGTGTTACCAACCTGATAGACATGTTATGAATTAAAATAGTTACTTTATTAATAATTTTTGTTGAAAATATTTCCCTCTTTTCTTATCTACTATATAACATTACAATAAAATGTTATATTAGTATATCATCTTATATTAGTAATACAACTTAATTTCCTGCTTTACTTTTACTTAAATTCATTTCCTCCATAAGAAAATAGTATGTTTATAGGGAAAAAGATATAACATTCAAGTGTTGGTCATTTTTAATCACCTTGGTTATTTTGCCTTTGGAATTACTAAATATTTACCAACATATCAACAAATTAATATGCTTTTAAAACTTTAGGCATCAGAATGATTGTCATTCATGGAAATAATCACTTATACTCTATAAGTCTGTCTCATATAAAGCAAAATACCATTTGAAAATAATTCAAATAACACTCTAGGCCAAAGACCTGCTCATGAATATTATTGTGGCCACAATATTTCTTAACCTCCTTCTATGTTGCTGGATTCCTTATGGTAATATGGTCTAAATTAATAAGCTATTGAATTGCCACAGGTAATCCAAGCACATGATGTTGTAGGAGCAGATCTGATGCAGATGATCTAGAAAACATTAATTTGAAAATATGTAGCACTAATAATTAAGATGACCTCTAACCATCTATTCACAAAAGATGTATATTTGTCTAAATATTACATAAGGAACTTAAACATAGTTCAAAATATAAGGCTTATACTTTAAAATTTCAGATATAATTGTGTTCTAGTTTTATAGTTTTATATTTATTATTTATATTATATAAATTATTATATATAATTATATATATATATATTATATTATTTTATAGTTTTAGTTCTACTTTTATAGTTTTATATAGTTTTATAGTTTTCAAAAGCTGAAAATCACTTATCACACATAAAATAATCTATGTATTTTATAGACTAACACACACATAGTGCTTCATGAATTCCCCATTAATGGATTCAACTATCAAAAGTAAATGGTAAGATAAAATATTTCTGTTTTCCACATGTACATATTTTTCTTGCCATTATTCCCTAAGCAATATAATTACATTGCATTATGCACTATAAGTTATTACAGATGTCTAAAAGTATACAGGAAAGTATTTACAGGTTATGTGCAAATACAATAGCATTTTATATAAGGGAATTAAGCATGTTCACATTTTAGTACCTTAGGTGTGTTGTGGACCAAACCCCACAAGACATGTCTGTATACATACACACACACTCATACATATATACATACATACATATACACACTATACAATGAATATACACATATTTGAAAATTGATTGTGAACTTAGTTCCACTTAGTTTTTCAGTTTTCAAAGTAGCAAAAAATCATTAAGTGTTATTGAAAAATGACTTCTAATTGCATGAAACTTTAATGATAAACAGAAATTGGAATCAGAAGTCATAACATCTAGTTAAGGACAAGCTGATTGAAATGCAGTCTCTATTTCTCTGGACCTGTTTTCTGCAACTTAAATAGTAATAATAGTAGTAATAAATAGGTGACCTAACTTAAATTTTATGACACACTAACTTTATTTGGTATGTGACAGATTTTGTTTTTCATCAGTGAAATACTGACTTCAGAGGCACAGTAGTAAGTTAGCATTAGGAGTACAGATAAGGTGTAACATACCTGCAGCAAAACCTGGGTAAACTCAGAAGTGTAGACTACAGCAAGCAATGCTAACCTCTGCACAACATATTATTACATCATCAGAAATGCGAAAAAAATGGCTACTCCAGAACTCCTTTAAAAAACTCAGTTACAAAATGGGACCATCCCTATCTAGCGTGTTTCTCAATTAAGGACACCTGCATTTTTCGTTTTTTTCGGTTTTTCGAGGTAACGTCTCACTCTAGTCCAGGCTGACCTGGAATTTACTATGTAGTCTCAGGGTGGCCTTGAACTCATGGCGATCCTCCTACTTCTGCCTTGAGTGCTGGGATTAAAGGCATGTGCCACCACGCCTGGCTCAGCTAAGGAAACTTTCTATTCACACGACAGAAATATTCCTAATGGTAATAAAAACAGTATTTCTAAGTTTAACCAAAAGTAAAAAGGAATTTCAAAATGTTCCCTTTGCATCACATCATTTACTACTAATTCGGGGTGGGCCCAGTAACAAGAGTAATAAAAATGTCCCTAGTAATTAAGAATGAGAAATGACAATTAAGTGCATTTGCAACCCAATGTGGAAAGTTTAATGTGTTATTAAGATAATACAAATAATGAAAAGGAAGGAGAAAGAAAGCACAACAAAAATAGCATGGGGAATTAAAGTAATCCAGTAATTTTACACTGATTGAGGAGGGCTACTATTATGCATTATAAACAACAGGCTTAAGTTGAATGCATAAGTTGAGAAATATGCTTGACAATGACTTCTGAAAGGATAAATCAAGAAACAAAATAGTAAGTACTACAAGCTAAAGCATCTTACTTTGGAAAAAAAAATGGAGAAAGGAAGAGCTCAATATCTGAGCTAGCAAAGGTATACAGATGATTATTCAAAATCTTGTAAATCATACTGTGGAAAGATAGAACTCAATTCGCTAACCACGTTTATGCTGAAAAATTTAAATTGCAAAGAAGAAAATCAATTTCTATACTTTTGAGAAGCAATTTGTGTACAGGGAGGAGTACAGATTCATACCCACTAACCTGGCCACATCAGGAAACCTGATGGGAAAGTAAGTAACTTGGCACTTGGGTCTGATGATGCTTTGTAGATCCGTGGGTCTGTGATCAGGAATCTGCTTCATGAATTTCCCAATAGAAGTAAGAAATGACTCCATATTAAACACTGAGTTGAATACTACCACATCAGCCACTAAGCTGTAAAGAGAAACGACAAAGGCCAATGGTGAGCCCAGATTTGTCTGAAGTTATTTATAGGCCAAAGGTCTCCAACAAGTCATTAGTTTATATGGTTTCTTAGGTCTGCAATGAGTACTTCACATTAATATCTGTAACAGAAAAGACAGAACTCTATCCTAAGAAGCTGGGTAGGTGGCATCAAGGAAATTACATAATTTAATGGGATCACATAAGACTTCAAACCAAAGCCTATTTCCCTTTAATGCCATGAACTTTGCACAGTATTGGCACCAAGTATGAGAAGTCCAAGTACCCACTCTGAATTTCTCTGTCATAGATGCATATCACTGTACTATTAGGAATAGTATGTTTGCATATTTCGCACCACCTTTGAGAAGACTAATTCAGATCAAGCTCTTTTCATACTAGCTCATGATATCTTCAACACTACTTAGATAAAGTTCATTACCTAATTAAGTTTTGTGTGTGTGTGTGTGTGTAAATGTTGGCACTACACAGAAAGGATGATGGTATCTGTACAAATAACTATTATACCATATTTCGGACAGTCAGAAAATTAAAGAAATTAGTAGAAATATGTGTAGATATCCATATCATTCCTTACATAAAGGAAAATATAAAAGACCACATATCATAGATGTTCAGATATAAACAAAACCAATGTAAAGCTGGAAACTGATTTTGACAAACAGACTGTGTTCCTTTCCTGAATTTTTTTAAAAATATAAAACAGTATAAAAATATGAAAGCTAATTTTAGGTGACATAAATAATGCCAGAAGTTTTCTAAAACATGTGCTTAGGCATCAATGGACAGCAATGATAAGCATGGAAAAACTAGATATAACCTAAAAGTGGGCTGGAGAGATGGCTTAGCAGTTAAAGAGCTTGCAGGACCCGGGTCCAATTCCCCAGAATCCATGTAAGCCAGATGCACATGGTGACACACACCTTCTCAAATTCATTTGTAGTGGCTAAAGGCTCTGGTGCACCCATTCTCTAACTCTCTCTTTAATAAGTGAGTATGTGAAAATAAAAAGGCATTTAAAAAACCTAGAAATATAGTACAATCTCTTTATATTTTATGTTTCAAAAACTGATTAAATAAATCACTTTGATTTTTTAAAAATGGTGTTTGTACCAAAAAAAAAAAAAACAATGTCAGTGGATCTCAATGAAATGCATAGAAAAAGTTCACTAAAAAGATAAAGAAATATTAAATGGACAAAGCAGTTATCTTAATCTCACCCTTAAAAATTGATTTATCAGTTAGATGGAAAAATATAGCCCACAGGACTGCAAAACACAACAAAACAAGAAGAGCTTATAAATACGGTGGAACATCACAGGTACCCTTAAGCATAGTTTACATCATAATTACTGAGACAGGCAGATTTGTTATTATAAATACATGGTAGAAAGAAAAATAAATGAAAGGAATGCCAACCTCCCATTCATATGCCTTCCAAAACTGCTTTTGCATACAAGGTTTTGGTTTTTGTTGTTGTTGTTATTAGTTTTTTGGTCAGATGCTTTATGGACAACTTTGGGGAACAGGGGTTATTATAACATGGATAACATAAAAGAATGTCACAGAAGTGCTGACACAACACTAAGCCAATATAATACACCAAATGTTGAAGGACATTTTACAGCAACCCTGCTTTCATCATATGTCACATATTGTAAAAGCAACTCAAAGGTTATAATACATAGTTATAGCATGTGTTCATAAGCCAGAGGGTTAATGAAACCTCTGTTTAAGGTGAATGTTTATGTCAGTCATTTCTAAAATCCTTAAGTGCTATAAATATAGCCAAGAAAGAAATCTAACAATGCTAGCAAAAGCAGAAGTCAGCAAGAAAGCTAAGGCAACATTTGAGAAGCAGAAGCCATACTTTCCAAAGGATCAGAACAGGATTGCTTTCTGACACCCTTATTTTTTCTCTAGACAACTATAAACTATTTTTTTCCCATTAAGAAGCCAAATGATGATGTAGTCCACTTCATTCTTTACAAGCTTGTCTATCAACTTACCATGTTGAGAAGAGAAATGCTTAAAAATCATGTTTATAGAATCACTCCTTATAAGGAAAAAAATTTTTTTGTTATGAAAAAGGAGAGGGGCATTGAGTTTGTTTTGTTTTGTTTTGTTTTTTTACTTTCTTCAAATGGTGTAAAACCCAACTACTTACAATCTCAAAAATTTAGTTTATGCTAAGTTTAGTAGCCAAGATGGCTTACAGAACATATTCCTTTTGGTATATTTCTTCCCTGATAGGAATGAGTATAACTCCCATTAACTTTAAAGCCACCCATAAAGGGAAAAATAAACTTATTTTTTTTCCTTGTGATTTCTCAGGGGTAATAAACACCCACTTATCTGAAGAAAAGAAAGATGCTAATTCAAGAAATCGTAAGGATATTACAAATGTCTTCCATATTGATAAAACACAAAATCATTTCATTTTCATTTTTAAAACATATTTCCACTTGCCATTTCAGGATAAAATAAGGTATTTTAATTTTATTATGAAATGTTAAGATGGTTCTTTTTTTTTTCTTTTTTTATGAGACAATTGATGTGAAGCAGTTCCACTGTTTTGATAGCACTGCTACTTTACAATTGGAGCAGCTTGTAAAAATGATGGCAAAGAAACATTTGCAAAATGCTCACAACAGAATTATAACCACATAATTGTTTTTCTATATAACCTAAAGAAGAATTGTACAAAAGGGTTTGCTTAAATGCATTATCAATCTCTGTACCTAATAACAATTAATACAGGTAAATAAAATATATGGAATCACTTCCAAACTGACTCCATTTGTTGGGGCAGTTACATGATAGGATCCTATAGTAAAGCTGGTATGGAATACTATTAACTCCTTTCATTAAGTATCAGGAGATATTGAAATAACAATAGAGAAGGACCCTCACCACTAAAATGTCATGGTACTTTTGGCTATTTAATTTCAACTGGGGGGACACTGAAAGATTCAAGTTCAATTTTCTAAATTTGTCTTAGAAATAAAAAAGAAACAAGCACTGAGAAACAGATCAGAAAAAAGCAAGAAACAAACAAAACATTGAGGGAGGATATTACAAAATCCCTTGCTTTACTGTGTTTTAATTTTTCTGTTAAATTTCCATTTTGATTTTACCAGAATACAGTGAAAGTAGCTGTTAAACACAAAGTACTGGCCTTTCTAGTGTCCCTTAAATAATACATCACATAATCAAAGGATGAAGTTGCCTGTTTTGATACTATTCAGAACATTATGAAAACATAGAGTTAAATACTAATATAATTAAAATGTCTATGTGTGTGTGTGTTTTATAAAAGGAGTAGTTATGAGATAGTATATATATATATATATATATATATATACACATATGTATATATATACATATATACATATATACATATATATATATATATATATATATATATATATACCTATACATATACAGACACATACACACACACATACTGTAAAGGTACAAAATTAATCGCTACTATGGAATCTTTAAATATTTTCATTTACCTTAACCTATTTATACATTTATAGTATGTCTCCAGATTTAAAATCTTGTCAACTATAAATGAAAGAATGGCAAAGGACCAAGTATCGTGCGCTATACCTACCATGAGAGAATCTGGTTGTATCCATATTGAAAATCTCTCTCCTGACATTTCTTGACAGGATATACCAATTGGTTTTCGTGGAAGTACAAAATCTTTTTCAGTTTCCCAAGGTCAGGCCGAAGAGCAACCAGTTCAGTCAGGTTAAGCACAGAGCTTGCAAAGAGAATCCTAGGAAACAAAGAAATTAGGGTTTTCTGTTTGAAACATGCTTGAAGGAACATCCTTCACCTGTCTTCTCTCCTTTTTCCTCTCCTCACCCCAAGAAACACATATCCTCTATAGGGACATAGCAACAGTTGAGCCTTAATACCATTTCAATCACTAAAAAGCAGCTGCTAAGAGCTATAAAACACTGAATCTGCTTGGTCTTCAGCTTATCTACAGATACTAAGAGATGCAAAACAGAGAAAAGAACAAGGAAAAGCTGGAATGATTTTATGGAAACAGCTAAAAATAAGCTCTGAAGGACAAGTAGAACAAAGATGAGACTGTCAAGGGGATACTTTGCTTACCAATTTCATTACACTTTACCTCTAGATGCAATTGATGACTAGAATTCAATATACAAGTAGGAAAGGCATGTGTTCATGTTATGACAAAATCCTTTATGATTTATGCAATAGACTTATCCAGTGTGGTCTTTTCCTCTTGCATGTATCTCATCCCCCCTCTCATACTTACATTAAAAAAAAAAAAAAAAAAAAAACAGGGCTGGAGAGATGGCATAACAGTTAAGGCGTTTGCCTGCAAAGCCAAAGGACCTCAGTTCGATTCCTCAGTACCCACATAAGCCAGATGCACAAGATGGCACATGCATCTGGAGTTCATTTGCAGTGAGGGGAGGCCCTAGCATGCCCATTCTCTCACTGCCTCTCTCCCTCTCTCAAATAAATAAAAAATTAAATTACATAAATAACAAACAGCACTTTCTTCTCTTCTTCATCACTAGATTGCTAATATCTGACACCAATATATAATCTCTAAAATTCCTAATATAATGCACCTATAAAATGTGAATAAATGATTGATTGTCTTGTAGAAGGCACAGAAAGCTTACCTATCCATTTGTATCAATAAAAAAAGTATTTACTCTTACTGCATAAACATTACTGAAATCACTACTATGTGAAAGGGGCAATCCCAGAACAAAACACTGAACCAGGCAACCCACTAGCTGAATTCTGCCTACAACAGTCATATGCAAACTACAAAAGGAAAAACAGAGGAATAAAGGATCTAGGATAGCCTGGAATGTTTCCCTGATAAGATGCCTACCATAAAGGGACCAGCTCCTAACATTCAAATGACCTGATTTTAATAGAGTGTTACCTTCATAATATAATGTAGCACCATTCAAGCTTCATGGTTTAATTCCCAATCTAAAAAGAAAGGTTAGGAGTTTTCTCTATTATCACACTTTCAGGCAGTGGTAAAATAGAGTCTGCTGGTCTAAGCTTGGAGTGCTTTTCATTACACCACAGCTATGTTGTGGACCACTTACACTGCAATTTTTTTCTGTACTTAATAAATACAAAATATCATCTTTGTTATTACCGTGATTACAACTATTATAAATCCCCCTTGCTGACAAGCCAAATGGCTAACTTCAGGTGTTTACATGATCTGTAGCACTAGCCTTTCACACAAGAAGAATGATTACATAGTAAGTGCATATATCATAAATAGGAATTCAAGTGCCTTCTTCATGGGCTATAAGTATTTAACACAAACAGCAGTGATCCCTCTTTAAACCACATTGCTGAATTAATGTTATAGTTTATTTCTTAAAATATTTTTTAAAAAACTTTCAAAGAAGATAATTTCATTTAAGCAAACAGAAGAATTACAGTAAGATAATAACCTTTTTTGGTCCAATGATAGCACCCACCAGTACCAAGTATAAGCTTTTTTTAAAAAGTGAAGATATATAACTACTGAAAAAAATTGAATAAAAGCAGAGAAAAATAACAAAAAGCTAAGCTACAAACAATATTCTCTGTAGGAATAGGTAACAACTTGGGGGTCTAGTTACTGAGTCATCCTCCTGTATCTTTTCCAATGAATTACATTCACCTATAGTGGTAGCAGTATTACTGTCAAAAATCCCTTATCTGAACTTGGCCATAAGGAAATAAACATATAAATATACTGCAAAGTAACTGAGCTAAATCTTTGAATTCATCAAAACCATAAGAGAAAAAAGATATTGATTAAAAGAAAAAATCAGATTAAAGGAAAATAAAATAAAACCCAACATATTATTTCTGAGTGGGTACTGAAGTAAATGGCGGGAAAGGGAAAAGAAAAAGCCTAGAAAGGCCATTAGCAAAACAAAAGAGAAACTTTAAACTCAGTTTAATACAAAATTACACATTTTTATCTACCTACAAATTCTTCTGTCATAGTTATGAACAATATGATTTTTCTTAGAAGATTCATTTTAAATTATTTACATGTGAAGTTCAAGATATCTGCAACCAATTCTTAGGTGGTAAGAATGCTACTAACACTATTCATATATATTGGCACAGAGAAATTTTATAATGGGTAAAGGCATTAGCAATTGATTAATTGATTAGATCAGTGAGTTAGGTATATGCAATTTTTCCTATTGGAATTTTTATATAGCTATAGATATTAAGAGATATTGACATATATGTGAATAATATTTTGAGAAATGGAACTAAATGATAGTAAATAAAAGGAAAAAGTTATTCCACATTCCATAAGCAACAAATTATATATCTACTTTTAGTTATTAACCAAATCTTAATTTCATACATGAAGATTTTCCTCTGGGTGGACCATCTGTAACAAAGTTCATCCATGGCAAGAAAACCTCACTCTACTTCTATTACATGTCCCCTTTCCTAACTCTACCTACCAGATAATCCATAGTTACATAATCTATACTGGAAGTTCATCCTTCCCAAAGAATATCTCTCAAAAATGAGAATGAAATACACTTGACAGAATTGCTGATGATTTTCACAATCATAATGTTCTGTCACTCTATAATAATTAGAAAGAAGTTAATTGTTTCTTACAACAAATCTTAAAACATCACTAATTTCCATCATTCTCAAAGTATTCCACCTTGCATTATTAATTGTACAATGGTACGCAAACTGGACTATGAGAAATTCCTCAAATCTTTAACTCAAACAACTCAAAAGTGATGAAGATTTCCACAGAAACAACGCAGGTATGACCCACATGCATGTCTACTTTGTGCTAAACTACCACTTTTAAAAGTTGATCATCACACAATGAATGACATCACTCAATTAGGAGCTAATCCTCAGCTACCAATGTTCATCTTGCCTCAGGAACCATTTAAGCAATAAACACTCAAAGGTGCATTCCATCATCCCCAGTGTGCCTCTGGCAGGAAAGGACATACGTGAGAGCAAAAACCACTAGGAACAAGATAATTCCTGACAGCTGCTTCTTGAGCACAAGTGAAACTGTTTATCTCAGCATGAAGATTGTTATAAGATTTTATGTTTAATATTTTTAAATTAACATAAAACCCAGAGAAAGCAGTGGGGCAATCTTTCACAAACATGACATACTACAATCACTGTATAAGCTGGATTAGTACTTATTAGCATACTACTACAGAATTAAGCTGTTTTTAGACCGCCAAAGAGCTTTAAATTACAACTTTTGTGTCTGTAAAAGAAACCTACATTTAAAATGTCTGCTAAATTCAAATTAATGGCTACATCATTAGCTTACCATTTTGCCCAACTACAAGTAAAATGCCATTATAATCATTTATTCAAAATGGTGCTATATTGCAAGCACAGCAACACATTTCATGTATTTAGAACATCCTATACATGTTTTGTTTGTTTCCAGTTCACACTGTTTGTATAATTTGAGGATTCTTTTTTGTTTTGTTTTGTTTTGTTTTTTTGAGGTAGAGTCTCACTCTAGCCCAGGCTGACCTGAAATTCACTATGTAGTCTCAAGGTGGCCTTGAACTCATGGTGATCCCCCTACCTCTGCCTCCCAAATGCTGGGATTAAAAGTGTGAGTCACCACACCTGGCTTAATTTGACACATATTTGCTTAAAGATTCAAAGACATTAAAACACAATGAACCTTAAAGTTAGGGAATTTACTTTCTTCTACTCATTTTGAACACAGGCTGTTTGCTTTTTATTCTATTTATTTAATAAATAAAGAGAGATGTAGAAATTTACCAAGCCTTGTATGAATGTGAGCATTATTATCAAGACATTTTTTATCTTAGATGGTAGGGAAAGATAGTGAAATATTTAATACATAAATACAGAAAGCATATGTACAGTATCCTACCCACTGCCCATCCATACATGCGGTTATCTAACACTTGTCCCGTAACATCTTTGTTGTTCCTTTCTGCCTCTGAAACCATTTACCAGGTAATGAGATAAACAATGCAGACACCAATTTGAGATCTTATTACTACTCATTCTTAAATAATTTTTTTGTAGACTCAGTAGGCCTCTGACAAAAGAGTAAATGCTTCTATTACTTTGATAAAAGCCTAAACTCTCAGTCAGGATTCATGTGCCCAACTTCATTAACAGTTTTCACCTTGCTTCCCTCTGTTGGGTTCCTACTCCCAGTGGAGTACTCTCCTGGATTCTGCAGTTTCAGTGACCAGATATTTCCTTTTGTGGGGTAACTATTCTGTAAGTGCCCCATAACATATGAGCAAGAACACTTAAAATGTAGCTTATGCAACTGAGGAATACAATTTTTATTTAATTTTATCTGATTATAGTAAGTTAAATAGCCATGTTTGGCAGTAGGCTACAGAACTGGAAAGCAGTCTCTGCATAGACCAGCTTTCTCTACCTCAACAATCCTTGTTGCATAAATGCAATGCTTGACCTGCTTGTTGACACCCTAGTTTCTAAATTCATCTGTATTAACTCAATTTCACCTACCCTGGCTACCCAATTCTGGATGGCACTATGTTTATTCCCCCACTTTCCTCCCACTACTCTTAATGATGAAAGGTACATGTCCTTTACAGAAAATGTTTTAAAGCAGCATAAAGTAAATATCACCCATTAACACTCCAAAGAGAGGCTCAGTGAGGGACAGACTATGGAAAGCAAAGATGAGGCAAGAATAAAACCAACAGATTGAAGAACGTAATGGAGACAAAGGCACTGGAGCATTTGGTTTATTAAACAAATGTGTACAGATGAGACAGAAGAAGTACATGATCCTTTATGAGATGTAAATATAACTCTGTATTTTACAGTGGAAGCAATAAAGAGAGACTGAAACACTTTTAAGTAGTGAAATAAGTTGGGTGTTGTTGTAGTCCGGTTTGCATTGCTGGTAGAAATCACCCAACCAAGAGCAGCTTCTGAGAAAATGAGCCTTATTGTGGCTTTTAGGCTTGAGGGGAAGCTCCACGATGGCAGGGGAAAATGATGGCATGAGACATCACCCCCTGGCCAACATAAGGTGGACCATAGCAACAAGAGAGTGTGCCAAACACTGGCATGAGGAAACTGGCTATAACAACCATAAGCCCAACCCCAACAATACACTCCTCCAGGAAGCATTAATTCCCAAATCTCCATCAGCCTGGAACCTAGCATTCAAAACACCTAAGTTTATGGGCGACACCTGAATCAAACCACCACAGGTGTTTTGTTGCTTTCTCTTTCTATTAAGTGTAACATATTGCATAATTTCATTTTTAGATTTTCCCTATTAACAGTGTTGTTTGATGATATTAAAATAATATTTATAGACAAGCATGGCATTGCATGCCTTTTAATCCCAACATTCAGAAAGATGACGTAGAAAGAGTGAAAGTGTGATGTCAGTCTGTACTTTGTAGTGAGTCTAAGGCATATATATAGGAAGACTGGTACCCACTAACAAAATAAACCAAATGATTCTAAAATATGTGATTTTTAATAAATTTCATTAGCTGGTATATTACAGTATATTTAATCAGGGCAAGATTTGTATATTCAGATATGTACTAATTTTGAAAATTTCTTCATGTAATCCCTTACATTTCTATTACTCTTACCTCTATATTTCATAAAATATTTTATATTACTCTTTTTTTTAATATCAGTGAACTTTTCTCAAACCAGTGTATGGAAAACAGATTTTAGAGAGGGATGTGAAGCCAGTAAGGGGGAAGTTGGGAAAGGTGGGAGGGGAGTCAGCAGAAAAGAAAGGAAATGACAGTGGCTACACCTGAGGTGGCAGGGCTGGAGAGATGCCAAGTGGACCAGGTACACATCCCGATGAACCACAGAGATGTGGTAAAGACTGGAGACTACAGCTTTCCCCCTTGATCACTTCCCAAGTAACTTGATGGTGCCTTTGGGTAACAGCACTCAAAGATACAAATGTCCATACATGAAAATTACTCTCCAACATTTAATTATTATTTGGTCTCAATGTATTTTTTAATTCAGGAAACCTGTATAGAAAGATAACTGATATCTAATAGTCATTAATCATTGATATACAGAATCCATTTTCACACAATTTGCCTGAGTTGTCAGATACTTCATCTTAATTAGAACTGCTCTTAGTGCATGTTAAAATGCCATGAAATTTCAAAAACCATCAAGAAACTGTAACAAAATTTTCCCTGTACTGAACAATCAAAATTTAAAAAATAGATAAATAAAAGTTTTGTCTGAAGCAAAAGGGAACATGGTCATTTAATTTCCTAAGTTCTTATAAGTAATTTGAATTCTGTACAATAAGAGTATCTAGTTTCCACAAAACTATGCTATGACAACATCTAATTAGGCAGTTTTGCTTTTCTCTAGTATGTAATTTTCCTCTCAAATGTTTATCATGGTGGCAGGGACTATACAAGAAGATTCTGGGGGCTGGAGAGATGGCTTAGCGGTTAAGCGCTTGCCTGTGAAGCCTAAGGACCCCGGTTCGAGGCTCGATTCCCCAGGACCCACGTTAGCCAGATGCACAAGGGGGCACACGCGTCTGGAGTTCGTTTGCAGTGGCTGGAAGCCCTGGCGTGCCCATTCTCTCTTTCACTCTCTGCCTGCCTCTCTCTCTCTCTCTCTCTCTCTCTCTCTCACTCACTCAAATAAATAAATAAAATATTTAAAAAAAAAAAAAAAGATTCTGTGTAAAGAACACTTTAGAAGGTAGGGATTCCAGGTGGAACACTACCACCAGCATAAGGCTTGTTTGTTAACATCTATCCATGCTACACTCAGCAGTAATATGCCTGGTTTCCCAGATGCTTATGGAGGCAAATTATTTAATACCTGTCGAGCTGCTTTAGCTAAAGGTGCCACTTAACTTCAGGTGTCCCTTAAATTATTCCTGTAGCCTCTTAAGTGGTTTAACTGCTGGGATATGGTATAGTGCTTAATCCATAAAAGACACAATGTAATTATGTTCATAGCAAGAAAGAAAGAGAAAGTAGGCCCACTACTGAATAAAATCTACAAATAGGTGGATTTTTATTGCACTCACCTAAACATTTTTTGATGCATTAGTTCATTTTGGGGGGAGACAGGAATTCATTACTGTAAGTTTTCTTGTAAGTCATATGTAAACAGCTTAATCAAAATATTAGTAGATATATCTGTTTTAGACAATCTATCAATAAGTCAGCAAATCAGAATACTGTGAAGTCTCTCAACTTAACAACTTAAGATAATACTGTTCTAAAATAGCTGACAGTACAGTTGGTGAAAACAAGTCATAAATAAAGTAAACATTAAGTAACTATAAAAATGAAAAGAATCCACCCAAGAAATGCCATGATACAGTCCTAAGACTGCTCAGGAATAAAGGTAGAGGCATTAAATATTATGTCAATTCAGAGGAAGGGAAAAAAAACACAAACAAACAGGTAGTCTTGGGAGTTGAATGTGTAAGGAGAAGTGTGGATCCTGAGATCTTCAGCCTGGAAGGATCAGAGATGTCTGATTAACAGAACCAAGAAGGACAGCCTGCAGATGTAGGGCTTAGTGACAGAGGGAGGGTGGGGATAATCAAACTATGGTAACAATGATGTTAATTTTTCATTTTACTATTGATTCCATCAATGATTGTTTTGTGTCTCATAAATAGAAATAGCATCAAAGAGAACCTATAAGAAAAGAAAACATGTATAAAAGAAGAAAAATTATCCAAATTTTGCAATAATAAAACATTACTAGGCAAAATTGAAAAATGTACTTCCCAGAGTAGAAGGTACCTAAATCCAGAGCAAATTCATACTTTACATGAAGCAACACAGTGACACACATCTTTACTATTACCCTAAGCATTATTTATTTTTATTAAAATATTTCATTTATTTATTTGAGAGAGAGACAGACAGACAGAGGAACAGCATGGATGTTCAAAGGCATCTAGCCAACTGCAAATGAACTTCAGATGTATGTGCCATCTTGTGCATCTGGTTTACATGGGTAGTGGGGAATCAAACCTGTGTCCTTAAACTTTGTAGACAAGTGCTTTAACTGGTTAACCATCTCTCCATCCCTTATTACTTATTCTTAATTAAATGACTTACAAGTGCTTATTAGCCAACATATGGTAAATAAAGACAGAGACTCAAAATATAACCAAATAAAGGATAAAGTAAGTTCATTTATGTCCATGTCTTTTTGTCTCATCTTGATAATGAAATCATGAAGTCATGATAAGATTCTAAAGGAAGGCAGGGAACCATGTGTAGCCAAGGCTCTTCACATACATCATCTCATTTAATTGTTACCACTACCACTCTAAGAGTTATGTAGTCTTATCCCCATTTTACTGATTGAGGTCTAATGGGCAATTTAGCTAAGATTCTAAGACAACAGCAGTCACTAAGCATCATGGGTGAGTTTCAAATCCAAGTGAATCTGGAACTAAAGCCTCTATGTTTATATTTTGCCCAGACTGACTCTGAATCATCTAACATTAGAATGTGAGTCCTAATGTTTGTATGTTAATTATTCAGATTATAGTCTACGCTTTATATAGGAAAGAATATGCCGTACTAACCTAAAAGATTTATTTTTTTAAAATATTTTATTTATTTACTTATTTATTTGAGAGACAGAGAGATAGAGGCAGACAGTGCAAGTATAGGTGCTCCAGGCCTTCCTGTCATTGTTAACAAACTCCAGATGCATGTGCCACTTAGTGCAACTGGCTTTACGTGGGTACTGGGGAATTAATTGAACCCAGGTGGTCAGGCTTTGTAATTAAGTGCCTTTAACTGCTGAGCCATCTTTCCAGCCATAAAAAATTTATTAACACCCTCCTTCATTATGTATTGAGTGAAGAAGTCAGTACCCAACATAATAATCTACAGAAGAATAACTGATTGAAACCAGAGAGCTGAAGAGATGGTCCAGTGGTTAAAGCACTTGCCTGCAAAGCCTAATGACCCATGTTCAATGCCCCAGTCCCCACATAAAGCCAGATGCATAAAGTTGAGTATGCATCGGGAGTTCCTTTGCAGAGGCTAGGAGCCCTGGCATAACCATTCATTCTTATGCATTCATTTATCCATTCTTTCTCTTTCCTTGAAAATAAATAAATCAATAACATACTTGGGGGAATAAAGAATAACTAAAGAAATGTGTTTGTCTTGGTTCCTGAAAGGGAAAATCCACCAGTGACTCAAGCATCTAGCTTGCATACTTAGATAGGTTGCTAGTAACATCCTTGAAAAGAAGATAAAATCAATCAGTGGGGGCAGTAGAGCAGAAATAAGGACAAAGGTCTTAGAAATGCTGAATGTAAGTAAATACCAATTTATAACTGAAGATACTAGGTAATAAGCTAACAAAAGAAAATGCATCAGAGATTTACTAAACCAAAGGGTATAGTCATCAAATATGACTGTTAAAAATGTGGGTTCCAGCCAGGTGTGGTGGCACGTGTCTTTTTAATCCTAGCACTTGGGAGGCAGAGTTAGAAGGATCACAGAGAGTTCAAGGCCAGCCTGAGACTACAAAGTAAGTTCCAGGTCAGCGTAGGCTAGAGCAAGACCCTACCTTGAAGGCCCCCCCAAAAAAGTGGGTTCTAGAGCTAGAGAGGTATCTTAGCAATTAAGGTGCTAGACTGCAAAGCCTAAGGGACCCAGGTATGATTCCCCAGTACCCACATAAGCCAGATGCACAAGGTGGTGCACGAATCTGGAGTTTGTTTGCAGTGGCTGGAGGCCCTGGTGTGCCCATTCTCTCTCTCTCTATCTGCATCTTTCTCTCCCTCTTTCTTACATAAATAAATAAAATATTTTAATGTGGGTTCTGTATTGTATATAATTGAACATGTCTGTTTTAAATATTTCTCCAATATTTCGTGTAATCCTGTTTCCTCCCATGATTCTGTTAGATATGTTGTTTCCTTTAGTATCTTCCAGTTTCCATGCCATGGCAGGCCTTATATTCCTTCTGTTTCTGTTTTCTACCCAGGTGCTTTAATAGCTATCTTGAAATATACCATTAATTCCCTCAATGACACAGAAAATAAAACTGGTTGATTCTCTGTGTAAAGTGTTCAATACAACAGTCATTCCTACCATTAAAAAAAGAAGTCAGGGGCTAGAGAGACTGCTTAATGGTTAAGGCATTTGCCAGCAAAGCCAAGGGACCCAGGTTCGATTCCCCAGGACCCACATTAGCCAGATGCACAAGGGGGCACATGTGTCTGGAGTTTGTTTGTAGTGGCTGGAGGCCCTGGTGTGTCCATTCTCTCTCTCTCCCCCTCTTTCTCTGTCAAATAAATTAATTAATTAAAATAAAATAAAACAGTTGAAGAAGGAGTCAGAAAGCTTCCATGCCCCATCATACTTGAGCACCCAACTTCTAAGAAGTGTTATTTGATGTCTTTTTCATGAAACAAATTAAATTCTTCTTAGGGTTTCTAATAATGTTTCAACTATTATCACCCGTTTTACTATCCTATTATATCAAGTACTCATGATACAATCCAAAGAAAGGAAACTCATGGGGAAAGGTGAGTGTCATCCTAGTGCAAAGATCAGGAATGTACAGTACCATGATAATACTTTCTGTCATCTTCAGGGATTCAAGATGATCAGCCTTGGGGAAGCAAGTCAATTAACTTGCAAAGAACATCTAACTTGCCAAGTGTGATAGGAGTACATTATACAGTGTTTTATCTCCATAAACTAATATAATTACTATGTGAAATATGTGTAATTCATATCATAATTAATCTACAGTAGAAGACAATTCCTTAACAACAGCATATTATTTCAGAGTAGAATGTTCTTTGTACTTTATAGTTTCTAGCCCTCATGGATCCTTAATTCCCTTTTTAAGCACTATAAAGACATATATCTGGCAATCCAAATTTATGGATAAAAGTCTTGTTATTATGGTACTAGTATTTTTTACATTTATACACACTGTCCAGTCAAGCCACAACATTATTACTTTGATAGATCAAGAAGCCTCAGTAGCATACAAACCCTGGGGTGGGAAGTGGGGAATTAAAAAAAAAAATACAGACAGACATGCAGAAAGTTTTAGACATGATCACATTTAGGCTTGAAAATTATGACATAATTAAAATAATGAGAAAAACTAGAATAACAATAATAATAATAACTGCTACCTGTCATATCCAGTACATAGTTCACACAATAATTAGAAAAATACACTTTATGCGCACATGGTTTGCTAGTTTTAGTCAATTACATCAACTACTAAAGTTATCATGCACAAAGCAAAATATTTCCTAAGTATTCAGACTTTTTATGTCTTAACTTTTTCAGACTCATGAAGATTGTTTTAAATGTGCTTCCCAGAAAGCTTTGCTCTATCAAGCTTTATACCATTTGATATATCACGTTTTTGTTATACTTCTCACGCAGATTATCCCTGTGTTTTCACTATCCCTACTATGTTTGTTTTGACAAGTCCAAGACAGTTTTCTGAAATCTTGAAAGTTGGTGCTTAACATGACATTTGGAGATGTACCTTTCACAAATAATTTAATATTCTGATATTTTGCTATTTCACACATAACCTTCATAAGGTGTCACTAGACAATTGATTACAAGTGTCAAAGCTGGTAAAATATACTGGGCACAGTAGGCATTCAAGAAATCGTGGACAGCAAAATATTCAATAATACATTACAGTTCTTTATAACAGACAAAAAAAAATTAGGATATGGGTTCCAAAACTGTTCTGATCCTTTATACTCTCATTTAAAAGAGAATCAATTTTTATAAAAAATTATTTGTGAAATAATCTTTGGGAAAGTTCTAACTAGCCAGACTATGTCACATAGGTGATATTTTTGAAAGTAGCCATTTAAAAGATCAAATGAGAAAAAATAAGAATTAAAAGCTCTGTGCCCATCCCAAATTTCACAAATATAAACATGATTTTTTAAAAGTATGATTCCCGTTATAGAACTGTTTAAAAATTGACCTTTTTACATAACAAATAGATATATAGTCATAGTGGAAAAGAAATACAGATAAAAAGTACAAAATGTTATGTAAATAATACCACTAAAGTTATCTAAAACTGCTCATCATCTGATGAATGCATAAAGAAGATATGGAACATACATACAATGGAGTTTTATTCAGTTTTAAAGAAAAATGAAACTTTATGACAATTAAGAACATGGATGAATATGGAAAATATTAACTGAGGTAACCCAGGCTCAGAAAGACAAACACCATGTTCTCACTCATATGTGAATCCTAAGTTTGTACTTTTAAATTTATATGTAAGTTGGAGTAAGAGTGAGTACAGGCCAAGAAACTAGAAAGAAGTTATGATGGGGGGTGGGGGAAGGTAGGGTTTTAGAGGAGAGGGCAGTAGATACATAAGCAAAGGAGCAAAATACTGGGGGTGGAAAGATTTAAGTGGGGACAAAGGAAAATGAAAGAGAAGAGGAGGTAGTGAAACAAACTAAAGATGTTATGAAAATACATATGAAAACTAACATCTTTGTTAACTAGTTAAAAATATAATTAACAACATAAAAAAGCTCTAATTTCAGCAGAACCTTCCTATATGAGTGACTAAAGCTGTTCAAAAGCCACAGGTGGTTGTAGGAAAACTCCAGTGCTGGGGTTATGATACCTTCCAATGAGTTGTTGGCCATGGAGACCCTTGAGGTTCCCAACAATACAGACTGTTGCTGGGGCTCTTGGACCACCACTCAAACTGGTAAGACCCTATTGCTGAATATGCCACAAGGTTTGGTAGCTAGAATGAAGCTAGAAGCCTCTTTCCACTTGGCTAGATGTCGTAATGCTAGAAAGTATTATGTAGCCAGTGAAGAAAAACGTATCTAAAATGCAGCATTAAACTCATTCAGCACAACTTACATCACATGGTAACATTTAAAATATGATTCTCTTGTTCTCAGCTACCACACCACACTATATGTCAGGTTCATCAACCACCACAATAAACAGGAACTTTTTCCTTCTTTACAAGTGACACACAATGAGTTCACCTGCCCCATGTAACTCAGGTAGACATAAAGCTAAGCTAGTGTAGACTCAACTGTGCAAAGGAAGTCAGAGTTGCTACTGAAAGCCTGGAATCCAAACTCTAAGAGAGGATACAACTTCAAGCTATAAGTTTGATGAAAATAATCTCTACGCACATTTAAAGAAAAAGTCATCCAAGGGGGAAAAAAGCGCCACAAAACCTTATCACACAATATACATGAGAAGTACTTAAATGTGATTTAAAACATGTAGTGGAAAGCCTCTACAGATATGCACCTGCCTCTCCAGTTATTTTATGTTTGCAGTTTTTCTTTTTCAGGGAGAGAGAGAGAGAGAGAGAGAGAGAGAGAGAGAGAACGAACTGGTGTGCCAGGACCTCAGCCACTGTAATTGAATGCCAAAAATTTGTGCCACTTCGTGAGCATGTGCAACATTACACTTGCCTCATCTTCGTATGTCTGGCTTATGTAGGCTCTGGAGAGTCAAACATGGGTCCTTAGGCTTCTCAGGCAAATGTCTTAACTGCTAAGCCATCTCTCCAGCCCTCTCCAGTTATTTTAAACTCCCATTGCCTCCACCTGTATGTCATATGTCTGAGGGTCATTAGTCATAAGTCACATAATGATAGTCAAAAGCCATGATCTGCTGTATATTTATATAGCACCCAAGGCATGGAGATTTCATTTCTGAGTTATTTCCATCCTTTTTTCCTGTTCTTCTATTTGTGCATGTAGTGTGCCAATACTAGGAGATATGCAGATAATCATTAAAAAAACAAGCGAAAAGGGGGCTGGAGAGATGGCTCAGTGGTTAAGGCACTTGCCTGCAAACCCTAAAGACCTGGCCTCAAGTCCCCAGTACCCATGCAAAATGAGTTACACAAAGCAGCCCATGCATCTGGAGCTCATTTTTAGTGACAGGAGGCCCTGACACATCCATTCTGTATCTACTTCTTTTTCTCTGTCTCTCTCAAATAAATACATTAAAAAAAAAAAGAAAAGAAAAGCAAACCCAAAGTTGGGTCTATAAAACTGAAAACACAGTAACCTGAAATGAGCATTAAAAGATAGTCAGAATTTCTAATCATGTGTTCATTGAAGCACAGTTTGGAATCAGAAGAATATGAGCTTTCATTCATCCTAAAATGGAAAAGCAGATACTTAATATCATAGTTTTCCAAATTCTACTCAAATAAATAAGTGCTTAGCATATAAATATATGAACAGCATATATATGATGACATTATTGCATATGTGTGACACACATGTATAGAACATAAAAGGAGCTAATAAGGGATAAATGGACAAACTAGATTTGATATTCTGCTCTTCACATTGGCATTTAAGATAAGTAAATGGCTGAAGTTAAGTAGAAATTAAAGATGCCCAAATTTGTTTTAATCTTAAAATTTACACAATTTATAATGTCACTCATTGTTAAGGTAAAGCAAATGAATTTTATGAAAATCAATCCTTCACTAAGTTGACAAAATTAAATATACTGCGGACATTCTAATAACATTTCAGTAATCACAACTTCTTGTGTTGACTCGTCTTAAGAGAAATGTTAGTTTTTTTTTCCCCCCACTCCATAGGAATCAGCAATAAAACAAGATACTCCCAAGAATATTCCAACAGTCCTTGAAAAACTAAAACTGTCACAAAACCTGAGCATCTGGCAACTCTGCCACCATGAAGTATCCATATGGAAGAGACCAAAATGTGTCAAAGTACCCAAAACGATTTTGGATAGCGTAGAAGATAGAATAAATAATTCAGTATCATCAACACTTGTAACAGCAGGTAGTAGATATGCTACCTGCTTCTGTAATGTGCCAGAATGTAACATAAGTTTGTGAGGCTGTGTGTTATGTGTATGTGTGAGTGAGATGCACAGAGACTATCAGCATACATGAGGCTAAAAACTATTTTTGAACAGAAATATTCCTTAGGTACTTTTTTGTAGAAACAACAGATCTTTGAGTATAGGTTTATATACAGAAGAAAAAAAGGAAGCCAATGAAAACTTATATTAATGATAAGTATAACACAAATATATTCAGAGTCAATGAAAAATAATTGCATTAACTTAATATTATGGTTGAAACTGTATATGCAGAAGTCCTCAGAAAATCCAAATTATGGTTCCCTTAGCAACTATAACTGTGTCCTCATGCACATTTTTGTATTTTGCATTACTGTAATAATGATACATTTCAGCCTTAATCGAAGTTTATGCAATGTGACTGAATTATGAGTTGTTGGGGAACCAGAATATAAAATCTAAACCATAAAATTCATTAAAACTGGGTGGGATTTTTGCATTTTATTTCTGGTCATTTTTTTAAGTCATTGAGTGTATGGTTGACACTGGTTAACACTACCAGAAGATTGGGAGAGATCTGACAGAGAACAAAACAATATAAAATAGACAGACTAAGGAAAAGATTCTATCCAAAATTAGTCAAAGAAAAAACAGGCAAGATATACTTTCAGGAATTAGTAATTTTACTTTCTAAATAAAAATTTAGTTTCTGATTGGACAGTAACTTCATTCAAAAATATTTTAAGATGAATATAAAGATAAAGATGAATATAAAATAATTCTCTCAGCACACAGTCCCATGTTTCATCAAAGAAAAGTGTTAAAATTGTCCCCATACTACAAAAGAGATGGTTGGGACCCACTTTTCCTTCTTGCACATGTAACATAGAGTAACAGACATTATACGATGAAATTGCATTACTGTCACCAATCAGTTTTTGTTTGTTTGTTAGCTTTTGTTTTTCAAGGTAGGGTCTCACTCTAGCCCAGGTTGACTTGGAATTCACTAAGTAGTCCAGGGTGGCTTTGAACTCACCGTGACCCTCTCTGCCTCCCTAGTGCTGGGATTAAAGGTGTGCGCCACCACGCCCAGCTACCACCCAGTTTTTTATTATGTGGCTGAACTGAATTCAAATATAGTTCCAAAATATAAAGTAGCAATCTAAAACCAAGTGAGGCTATAAAAGAAGATAAATACTAAGTATGCAATGATTCAAGGTTTATACAAGTGTAGAGGAACTAAGAGATGAACAGTGAGAGCAAAGAATCTGAAAAGGAGTGTTACAGTGACATTTGTTGGTGGGTGTTTATGGAAGTGGCCTTATCACCTAGCCTCACAAAGTCAGTGTTTCTTCAAAAAGGGAACAGATAGAAAAGTCTATGGAGGACTGGGGGGGATGGCACAGTTGTTAAGGTGTTTGCCTGCAAAGCCTAATAGCCCAGGTTCAATTCCCTAATATCCACGTAAAGCCAGATGCACAAAGTGGCACATGCATCTGGAGTTCCTCTGAAGTGGCTGGATGCCCTGTCATACCCATTCTTTCAGTCTCTCTTCTCTCTGTTTGCAAATAATGAATAAATAGAAAGTATATGGAAAATCCAGCAGTGAAAGTGATCAACACCCTTGTATACATCCTGGTTGAAAGGTAGAAGGTTCATGGAGGAGCTGTAAACAGACACATTGCAAGTGTTGATTAAGGATACAATGGCGAGTAGGTTCAAGGCAAGGTGTAATAGTGTAAACTCTAATGAGTAAAGTGGGGCATGGAAGTTTCAGGTTATATTTATTTGGGGAGAAGTAAAACAAAACTCAAAATTTTAAAAAGAATTTGAAACCCCATGTGGTAATTTGAAATGTAAATGTTCCCATGTTCCCCACAATATCATGTGTTTGTGATTAAGCCTCAAACTCAATCCCTAGCTGGTAAAGCCTTGCTAGAGGAGTGTGTCCCTGAAGTCAGACCTTGAAGTTTGTTAGCCCAGCTTCCAGCCCCAGATAGCTCACTCTTACTGCTTCCTGCCATGCTCTCCCTGCCAAGATGAAACTTCCCCTGGAGGCTGCAAGCCTCAAATAAATCAAACCCTCCTCCCATAAATTGCTTCTAGTCAAGTGTTCTGTACCAGCAATGAGTAGGTAATTGCAACACCCCACAACACCAAAACATAAGATTTTGAAAGATGTATCTACGCACTGAAGAAGGGGAATCATTTATGACACTGTGATAATTCTGTCAGGAAGCAATGAAAATCCAAAATAATGTTATGTCACTTGCGTATTTAAAAAAAAAAAGTAAGCCGGGAGTGGTGGTGCACTCTTTTAATCTCAGCACTCAGGAGGCAGAGGTAGGAGGATCACTGTGAGCTCAAGGCCACCCTGAGAGTACATAGTTAATTTCAGGTCACCCTGAGCTAGAGCAAGACCCTACCTTGAATCCACCCCCCCCCCCACACACACACACAAAAAGTAGAAGAAACTGAAACAGTCCATGTAGGATTTTTTTTTAAGCAGTGAAGATAATTCTTATTTTTATTTACTTGTGTGAGTGTTTGTGTACACAGGTAATGGTCCACAGGTGGAAATCAGAGGATAACTTATGAGTCAGTTTTTGTCACGTCACTGGAGGCAAGGTTTCTGCCGGCTAAACTTGGATAAGGATTCAGGAAATTCTTAAGTCTATGCCTCCCATCTTGACATCAGCTTAGACTATGTGCTGGGATTACAAAAGCCCATGATGCCTTCCAGCTTTTAACATGGAGTCAGCTAGAGCTGCAAGTGCTTTATCTACTGAGCCTTCTCCCCAAACCCCCCCATGCATAATTTTGAAGTTACTAAATGTTGCAAGAATTGTGTTATTAATAAAAATACAACATTCTTGGTGTCTCATGTAAAGAAAAGGAATGATTGCATAGTATTTAATAAACCCTGAATTTAAGATATTCCTTAAAATCAACTAAAAATATGGTCCTGAAGATAGTGATTTAAGTATTAAAAAGTATACTTATTTCTCTATCTCTTTTTAATATGACAGGGTTAATCACCCCAGCTGTGTAACTAATAAAAATGAGGCTGAGGAGTAGGACTTAATAAGGGGCACAATTTGTACATTTTTGGTACAGAAGTCATTTTAGAGTTAAGGCTAAGATCATGACTAAGGTGCTGTGTGAGCTGCTGGGGAAGAAAAGACATTAACAGTTCTACCCAGCTTGGGGCCCTGTGTATAGCACAACAAACCTGCTAGGCAACATATGCCCAATGGTGCAACAGTGGCATGAACTAACATTATTGGAGTAAGCAATTTCATAACAGGGAATTCATGTATGGTACTGGAATCCTGTCCAAAAGCCTATGGCCAAGGTCATAGACTCTAGAAGGGAATTTACTACTGTGAGATAGCATGTCAAATTGCCTTCTAAGTACCTATATTTGTTCCTATAGTTTAGTACTGCTTGAAGCCTTATCATAGAAGTCTCTTACTACAATGAGCAATGATTAATATAGAGATACATGGTTGGAAAAATTGCTAAGTGAATGACTACTATGTATTCAGCCTCAAACAGGACATCTAAACTACTCCCCCAGAGGAACCTCCTGGAAAAGGACAGAGAAAGAATGTAAGAAAAAGAGGATAGAAAGAACGGCTGCAAAATGTTGTCTTCTACATACAACATGGACATTATACTCACAAATTCACAGCAGTTGTGGTTTCCTGCACAAGACTGAGGCATCAATGCATCACCTTCGATGGAGAAAGGATGCATGAGTCCCCACACAGTGATGTAGCCAGTAACAAGCTACCCATTCCATGGTAAATAACCTTCCACCCATGATCATGCGAACATAGGGAAGAAGGGTGTTATAGGAAGGGGGAGAGGCAAAAAGATTAAAATACACTGTGTACATGTATGAAAATGTTAAAATGGGGAAAACTTTTAAAAATACCAAGAAATATGGAGAGAAAAAAAATCAGTGAGATGTGTACAGTAACACAAGGAAAACCTGACTGTTTAGAGGCTCAATTATTCATTAGCCAGGGTGCCTTGGAAAGCATTACTAGGCCCAATATTCAACAGATTGGAATGGTAAATGTCTATCACATCAACAGCTGATGGGAAGATAGTACTAACAAGGGTCTCTCAATCTGTGATGGGCACACTGAATAGGTCTAAAAGATTTCTTAAATAAAATTCTTCACATGTAAAAACATAAAATACCTTTGAGTATGGCAAGGTCCTAGAAGCTCACCAAGCTTAATCACTTTCTTCTTCGTATTGCAACACTTTCTTTATAAATATGGAGCTAACACTATACAATCCAGAGAATATGCCGCAAAGTCTCAAAGTAAGCCATTATGGTGATCTAATTAGGGACTTCTTGAGAATAGTATGGAAAAACAACTGGATATATCAAACTAAAAATCAACCATCAGTTTGACTGGACTCTCCATTAACATGTCCTTCTGTTAGTTTTTCCGATCATTACTGTATGCATTTTTGCATGCCTTCAGCCTTTTATTGTAATCCATACCACTGAATTTCCCTGGTGTTGCACATGAATGCAGTGAGTCAGTTGCCTACAAATGCTGTGCTACAGTACCCTGTTGCAAAACTGCATTTGTTGCGATTTGTAAGAACTGGCCATATTATTTCCCAAGTAAGGCAGGGAGAAAAGGAATGGCATAAAGTTAAGAAACTAAAATTTAGTAACTCAATGTCCAAACTTAACAACATAGATAAAAGGACATTCATATTCTAGTGACATTTCCAAACACATGACTGACAAGGGAAATGAAGAATACAATGTCCTAAGGGTTGAAATGATGAATGATTAGGCCATTTTTTAAACATTTTATTTATTTATTTATTTGTTTATTTATTTGAGAGAGAGAGCAAATGAGAATGGACATGCCAGGGCCCAATATGCCACAGACTATATAAAAAAAAGTTCCAGAAAATCAATCCAGCATCACAAACCACCCAACTCTTAAATAAGGCACTATGCCCACAAATCAAAGAGGAGCGACCCAATAAGTGGTGCTGAGTTAACTTGGTAAGCATCTGGTGGAAGAACAACCAGGGAGCCAGATTAGCACACACATACATCATGACAGAATTCAAAGATACAAATGTTTCAATGATAAAACATATAATAATCATCATAGCCTACAACATCACTGCTCCAGAGGTCAAGATTCACTTGCTGTCCAATGGAAATAAAAGCAAAAGCACAAATGTACCATTATGTCACTTTTAAATTTCCTACGAGCATCTAAAATTTCCTACCAGATTAGAAAAGGAAAGTAAAATAGGTGAAACTAATTTTAATAATGTTTATTTAACTCAATATACTCTAAACATTAACATAAGATTTATAAAATTATAACACAGCTTCCATTTTTTATTTTTAGTACATCTGTTAAATTCATTGTACATCTAACAATTATGAAACATTTCAATTCTGACTAGGCACAGTTGAAGTGCTCATATATAGGCCTGTTGGCTACCACACTAATCACCTATAGACATGTATGTTGAAGAACTGTGGCAAATTGGTCCATTCTCTATCCCTGATTACTGTCATTCTGATTAATAAAATGTGTGTTCAATATCTACTTGTACATTTAAGCAACTACCTTCAAACCAAATTCTCTCTCCACAGCTTGCTTGACAAGGAGAGGGTTTCCCCAGGTGCTTCCTTTGGTTTGCAGCATCCAGCCTGTAAGAGAACTCCATTTTTCCTTTCAGGACAGAACTCTTTACAATGGAATCCAAAAAAGAAGTTGAATGTGCAGAAGATCCTCAAAGGATTTAGAGGTGAAAGGATTCTATCCTAGTGATTATCTAACTGAAAGCAGAAGAAAGTCAGTAAGGAGCTTCTGATTAGCATTTCCATGGTGACTGTTAACCTACCTGGGAGCAGAATACTCCAGTCACACATTGCCCTCATCTTTAGTTGGTAACTTCTCATTGCATGGTAAAAGGAGAGTCAAAGAACTCATTATCTCACCATAAAGATTCTTTGATTATTTAAATCTTCAAAGTTAGCATTTTGAGTTTGAAAATAAGAATGACAAATAAACTTAAACCCAATCTTTCAGGTTACCCCCAATTAGGCAGAACATCTGAGCTGAAATAAAAGACTCCTAGTTTGAAAGCATTTTAGAAGCACTGGTAACTATATATCTTTTGAGTAAAATAGTTCTCTCATCTTCACATTAAAGAAAAGAAGAAGAAGAAGAAGAAGAAGAAGGAGGAGGAGGAGGAGGAGGAGGAGGAGGAGGGGAGGGGGAGGAGGAGGGGGAGGAGGAGGAGGAGGAGGAGGAGAAGAAGAAGCTGGGTGTGGTGGCACAAGCCTTTAATCCCAGGGAGGCAGAGGTAGGAGTATCACCATGAGTTCAAGGCCACCCTGAAACTACATAGTGAGTTCCAGGTCAGCCTGGGCTAGAGTGAGACCCTACCTTGAAAAAAAGAAAAAAGAAAAAGAAAAAAATATTCCTTAAAGAGATCTTCAAGGACATTAGTATTGGATACCCCAGAGCAAAGGATCAGACTCTTATGGAATCATAACATAATGACATAATTGGGAGGCGATGAAAGGTAGGAGATGAAGCAAGTTGGAAAAAGTAGATTATTAGGGCACATACTTGGGAGACATAACTTATCTTGTCTCCTTCCTGTGTCCTTTCTTTGTGTTTTCTGACCCTGTGGTGTGAACTATTTTGCCTCAGTACATCTTCATTACCACAAAGGAGTGAAACTTCTGAAATTGCAAAGCAAACTAAATCTACCATCTTTTATGGTATTCCTATGGGGCATTTTGATCACAGTGATAACAAAAATCTGATGAATATAACTATACCCTTGTAATTTTAGTTCCGTGTCATAAATAAATTGATGTTATTGGACCTACTATTCAAATTAGTCTCCTAAAACATAGTTTCATCTTTAACAGCCATATCTTACCGCACACGAATTAAACCAAAAAATTAGGTTAACATTTTTTACTTATTTTAAGATTTTTTATTTCCATGAATCTTTCAAAGGACAAGATTTTAACTTTTATCTTTTCATGAGTACTGTGATAAATTGATAGAAATTTACAAAGGAGCCTTTATAAGTAATTGGCACCAGGAGAATCTGGCAAATTATTGTCTTGATAACAAAATCCAGTTTTCTGCTCCTATATAAATGTAACTAGTTATTTCACTGAAGCTGCATATTCATAATGGGAAAGTTACTTTATTTCCCCATTTGATAAAATGAACAATATAAAACTTTTTATACATACAAAAAAAGAATCACCTACAGAACTCAGGGAACACTGACACATATAATAGCTACATAGTTTCTTCACTGCCTTCCTGCAGAACAGCTAATTTATTTAACTAATTTATTTTTTCCGAGGTAGGGTTTCACTCTAGCCCAGGCTGACTGGGAATTCACTATGGAGTCTCAAGGTGGCCTCGAACTCATGATGATACTCCTACCTCTGCCTCCCAAGTGTTGGGATTAAAGGCATGTGCCACCATGCCTGGCCAGAACAGCTAATTTTAATAGAGAAGGATTCCAGTGCTTTTGCTGCAACTTGCATACATTTTTCATAACAAATACACCAGTAACGCTGACTTAATAAGGAGTTCTTGTCATGAACAGCATGTGTCATGCCTCCAAAATGACTATGTATTTAATGTGTATGTGGGGGGTGGGCAAGTTGTAATCAGATTAAACTCAAGGAAGCCAAGAGAGATAGTATCAATTTGGCTCTGAGCTTTAGCTTTTGTTTTTTTATTTAGTCAAAACACTATTATTGCTAGAATCTTTAGAAAGACATTTGTTAAGATTCCAACACAGGTATAGCTTATGTTGTATGGTCAAAAAAAGGTATGCCCGTGGTCTTCAGGATCTGTGCACAAAGTGTATTACAGAATAATTAAATAACTTAAAGACAACTATTGTAAAAGATATTCTTTTCCCCCTTGAATGAGCCATCTACACATAACATCTGTATTTAGATTCCAAAATAGTTTCTTAGGAACTACATAGTCAAGAAGTTGGTACAACATCACTCATTTAAATATATTTACATAAAACTCAAATTTCTAATATTAAGTACAATGTTCATGAGAATAATTTCACTAATAAGCAATAAAAATATAAAACAAACTTAGAAAGGATGTAATAATACTACAGATGCTGTATTCCAGTGTCAACATTGGTGGACATAACAAAGTGAACACTTCAAAGAGCTCTGGAAGGCAAAAGATTCCTGTGCTGAAATTCAGACATGAAAAAATTACTACTTGACCCAAAAGCTCCATGACTGATTAGTAACAATCCAACACTATAAAAAAGAGCATTACGTAAGGGCCATAGAGTAAAGTTGTTTTTGTACACAAAAGATAAACTGGAAAATAAATCATAAAAGAAAACTTGTAAGGAATACTGGCCCTAAGTATTGCTGTACTGACCACAAAAAAATTCCCATGCTTAAATGACTAATAATAATACAACACACAAAACCACTTTACAACAGCTACAGCACTGTATATTTTTACATCTTTCTTTAATACAGACAATTTTACAATATCTTCTACAGTAGTAACTGAAACTTAAAAGCCTTCATCTTTATGCTAGAAATATGCTATATAGTGCAGGTAGGGCAGGCACTAACTACTTAGGAGTAGCCACAAGTTTGTCAGGTGCATTTGTATAAGCATAGATATTCTTCAGTTATTTGTAACCAGAATAAGAAATCGGAAATGATTATCCATCAACAGCAGGAATTCTACTGAAATCTTTCTTGTGGGCCTTCTAAGAGTAGATCTAAGAAAAATTATTGTTATTAATGAGTCACTTGGAATTTTCTGTGCTTCCATATAGATTTAGTCTACATTCTTTTGCTTATTTAGCATCAATGAAAGTATTTTAAAAACAATTTATAGATCAGGTTTCAGGTGAGCAGATACAAAACACTTTTATTAAACCAACTTTTAAATTTATACTCGTTCTTTCAACATTTGTTTGAAATTCTTGCAAGATATTCATCTATTTGTGGCATCATATAGGTCTGTCTCCCCATCTGTCTATGTTTTTCATGAAGAATTGTATCTGGTACATGTTTCTTTTTTCTGCCTCACTTTAAGAGTTGTTCATTGGCCCATTGCTATACCATTTCTGTTATACTTGTTTGACTGCTTTTATTGATCAATCTGTAATAAAATACAACCTTTCTGTTACAGGACAATGGGACAAGTACTTAATGTGGTTTATTTAATTTTGACTAAATTTTACTCTGTACTGTTAGATGAGTAATGTCATCAAAATATATTATTGTCTCAATAAATAATTACATTGGCAACATGACATAATTCTAAAATATAAGAAGAAATTTTGTGAGAATAACATGCATATTTATCTCAAACACCCTGCTTTATCTTCTCCAAAATAACCTGCTTATATTGCATGGCCAGATTTGTTCAGGAACCCACATCTTGCGTGTGATAGCATCTCAAAGAATTCTTTTTAATGGGATATCCAGACAATACCTTCCCACCTCCAAGTGGCTTGGTAGCCTGACTCTAGCCCAGACTTCTCTGGTTTGACTAAAACCATTGCAGTACTTGGCAATGGTTGCTTCATGCATGGTGCTTAGAGCTCATGGAAGCTCAAACAGCACAGGAAATGCAAATCATGCAAACCACCCTCATGAAGGCATTGTACAGTGGCGTGACTGAGCGGCAGTACGCAAGGCTGTGGGCCAGCCACATGAAAGGAGCCGTTTAAAGACCAGATGAGCGAAAGCTGGGATAAGTTAGTGAGTATGTGTGAGCTTCAAAGCTGGGAGAACAGCATCCTTATTTAAAATAGAAGAGTTATTATTATTTTTTTTATTAATAACACCTGTCCAAGTTCCTTACATCGAAGGAAGTGATGGAGGTAGAATAAGTTAAACAAGTATTATACTGAATTTAAGTGGCCCAGTATTTCCTTTCTTAATATCCAGGTATGGCAGAAGAATGGAATACATTCCATGTATTTTTTTTTTACAAGGTTTTCTACAAGTGGTAACAATTATAGGAAATGCTTGCTTTTCAGTCAGTTTTTTTTCTTTAAAAAATTAGTAACTTAGCACTGTGCTACAGTATAATTCCTAAGTGTCAGTTTCCTTACCAAATGTTAATAAAATTAATTTATACAACAAAAATTAAGGAGCTAAATACTCAGAAATTCAGCAACGAAAGAATAAGGCACAATATAGACTTTTCTGTTAAACAATACTGGGACAGATCTACAGCATAAAAACGAAAATAGAAAGATTTTGTTGTTGTTGTTTTTGGAACTGTTTACTTTTTAGATATTTCTACCTTGCCATCAAGGAAAAAAAATGCAACTATTAAGAGATCATAATATCAAAAAATATACCTGTTTAGTATAGTTAATCATTTTCCAAAGACTTTTACAAACCTGTTATTTCATTTGCATATAAGCTTGAAAGCATCAGGAACCACTAAACCACTCTGCCCTCTAACTTCTACTTACACAAGAATACCATATGAGAATCACTAAGTTTTTAAATTTTTTAACTGTACACCAATCAAACACAGGCAGCATAAATTTGCAATACAGTAAGTACCAGAGTAACTTCTAATTAAGAAAAGTCAGTGTAGAAACTTCCCAACAGGTAGTGTTCAAAGCCTCTGAGAAGTGATATCCACTAGCAGTTAGAAAATCCAAGTAGATGAAGCAATGACAAAGCCTAGAACCATGGGGTCAATATAGTTAGTAGGAATACAAAATTATCACTTCTGTCCTCATCTGTTAGAAACCATCAGGGAATGGACTAGAAATATACCACCTTGAGAAAATGTGAGCAATGAATAACCTTCAATCTGAAGGTTAGAGATATGAAAGCCTCTAGCTGCATCATGACATGTTTTAATAAGGATAACTGTAGCAGACAGATTCAGGTTCGCTGAGATAAACTTCCAGACCAGGCACAGTTATGGAGGAAGGGATATTTATTGAAGCTTACAGATCCAGGGGAAGTTCCATAATGGCAGAAGAAACTGGCCTGCCTTCATAGGCCCAAGCAGACAGAGAAGTACAAGCCTAAAGGCCACACAGCACAGCACACTTCAGGAACTCCTGCTAGGCACACTTTGCATATCTTTAGATTGAAATCTGAAACCCACCACCAAACCTTAAGATCCACCCAGTGACACTGCCTCCAGCCAGGTGGCTAAAGATGCAAACTACAAACAAATAAACAACTGAATATATTGGGGGCCATCTATTCTATTCAAACCACCACGATAACATAAAAATCAGGCACTGAGTGTGAGTTCAAGATTTTCAGAGTCTGTTATTATATAGGGGAATGTCCCTCCTTATAAGTTTAAAGTTATGTTCTGATGAGGAAACAATGATTTGAACTGATTCAAGAAATAAAGTTGAAAACAAATGGATTTTAAAAGAAAATAAAAAGATTTCCAGGTAATACCACTATTATGTAAATTTATGTGGGTTCTGTGTACATTTTATTTTGAGTAAGTCCTCTTTAAATTGTTCTTAACAATTCTACTGTTAAAACAAGGCTACATATTTCTCTTGCCCTCTGAGCCTTTTTTTCTTTATTTTTCTGAAAGAAAAACATCTATACCCTGTCCCACCTATAGGCCACAGTATAATCAACCACTCCAAAATTAATTTACATCTAAATATAGTGAACAGAGAGGTATAAAACAGCATTGCTATGCAATTATTTAAAATAATGCAAATTAAAATATAGCAATATTTCTGACCAGCATTTTCTTTAATTAGAAAAAATATTAAACCTCTTAAATATGCCTTTATGTGGGTGGAATGTTTCTTATCACTATAATTATCCTGTAAAGGTAACAAAAGGAAATTAAATGTACAGGAAGTAAAACAAAGCTTACAGAATTACTGAGTTATATTTATACTTACAATCATGAACTTGTAAAGATAAACTATGACACATACTTTTATTATTTATAATAAACCTGGACAGTATACCTTAGACCATTATTCTCATCCCTGGTTGCATATCAGAAACTCCTATAAAGCAGTCCAACACAAATGATAATGCCTAACAACAAACAGGGTTGCCCACCAGGGTAGCACATGAGCTTTGTACTATATCAACCAATGGGCACTATTCACATAATATGATACAATCTTTAAGATGGAGAAATTTAGAAGCAAGTGAATACAAAGCACTGAGATATTAAGTGAGCTGCTAAAAAACATAAATTACTTCTTAATGAAAAAAATACCACTCTGAGAGGGCAAAAGAGAGCTTATATTCAGCAACTACACAAACATGTTTTGGACCAACAGAGATTGCCTTTGCTTTTTTAAACTGCATAGTAAAGTCTAATTACTAATTTAGTAAATACCTAATTAGATGCATTTCATAACCATGTGGTGTGAGTGCAAAATGTCCCCCATAAGCTCATGTGTTTGAATACCTGGTCCCCAGCAGGTAATACTATTTGGGAAGGTTTTACATCATCTAGAAACGTGGAACACTGCTAAAGGAAATGGATCACCGAGGGCTGGCCTGGAGGTTTTATAGTCCTGCCTCTCTTCTTGCTCATCTATTTCATCTATTTAATGACTCCTAAAAATATGATCAATATGTTGTGCTCCTACTGCCATGCTTCCCTGTCATGAAGAAATGGATTTCCCTAGAACTGTAAGCTGAATTAAGCCCTTTCATTCCCTATTTTGCTTCTTGTTAGGTATTTGGTCGTAACGGTAAGAAAGTGGTTTTAATTTAAAAATGATTTTAAGAAATTACTTGAGATTTTTTAATAGGAATGATAATCGCATTACAATTATTTCTAAGTTTTTTTTAAATTTTTTGTTCATTCTTATTTATTTATTGAGAGTGACAGAGAGAGACAGAGAAAGAGAGAGAGAATAGGCACGCCAGGGCTTCTAGCCACTGCAACCGAACTCCAGACGCGTGCGCCCCCTTGTACATCTGGCTAACTTGGGTCCTGGGAAACTGAGCCTCGAACCGGGGTCCTTAGGCTTCACAGGCAAGCGCTCAACCACTAAGCCATCTCTCCAGCCCTATTTCTAAGTTTTAAGAAGCTTTAGAGATACCGAATACAAAATGTAAAGCTACAAATAGATACATGGACTATACTTCCTATAATCTTAGATAGGAAAGAGATAATCAGAGTTTAGACAAAAAAGAGTGGCTAGTTATTGGTTAATAATTGTAAAGGATAAACATGCTCATTATCATTTCTAATGGATTTTCCATATTGTGTCCAGTTGCCACCATTTCCACTGTAACAAACAGGTAATTAATTATACAAATATATTTCTACTGAACTAAACCCAAGATCAATGCAAACATTTTAAAAGTATTTATGCTGACAAGATTGGACACTGTACAGAACAAGAAAGAGAACAAAGAACTAGGGAGTGAAGAATATTTCACATCAATTGCTCAGTAACAAATCAGGAGTTGGAGGTATATATCAGTGGAACAGCACATGCTTATCATGCAAGCAACCCTGGTTTCAACATGCAACATCACAAGAAAAGAGCTACAAAATCAGTTACCATTACTTTTGTCATTGCACACACACACATACACACACAACTAATATATGCCAAAAGCTGAATATAGGTGTCTCACGAATTTTATTGATATTTCTTAGTGTCACCTTATTTATTCATTTATCAGCACCCACATAAAGTTAGATGCATAAAGTGGGACATGGATCTGGAGCTCATTTGCAGTGACAAGAGGCCCTGGTGCTCTTTTATTTTTTCCTCCTCTTTTTTTTTTCCTCTCTCTCTCTAGTTACAAATAAATAAATATAAGCATTTTGTGCTGGGTACAGTGGTTCATGCCTTTAATCCCAGCACCCACAGCACTTGGGGGAAGTAGGAGGATCACAGTGAGTTTGAAGCCACCCTGAGACTATGTAGTGAATTCCCAGTTAGCCTAAGTAAGAGCAAGACCCTACCACCAAAAACAAAACAAAACAAAACAAAAAACAAACAAACAAAAAAAACAGGGCTGGAGACATGATTTAGTGGTTAAGGAACTTGCCTATAAATCCTAAGGACCCAAGTTTGATTCCCGAGAACCCACATGAGCAAGACGACACGGTGGCGCATGTATCTGGAGTTTGTTTGCACCGGCTAGAAGCCCTGGCATACCCATTCTCTCCCTCTCTCTCTCTATCCCTCCCTAGCTCCGTCCCTGTCTGTCTCTGTCTCTCTCTCTCTCTCATAAATAAATGAAAATAAAGTATTTTTAAAAAAAGATAATTCCAGGTCAGCTTGAGCTACAGCAAGACCCTACCACACCTCTAAAAATAAAAGAAACAAACAACAAAAAAAATCACTGAATTTTTAACACACTATAAAAGTAACTTTTTGAAGACTTGAACAAATTATAAAGTATAATAAAAACATCAACTCCAACTAAAACTGTTCAACCTTTACAATATTTTACTCTAAACTTGATAAACAACCCTACGTGCACAGGCCAGTGATCCCATATACTTCATCAGTGAGTCAAGAGAATCCCAAGTTGAAGGCCTTCCAGGACTATTCAATGAGTTCAAGACCTACCTGGGCAAACTGAGATCTTGGCACAAAATTAAAGATAAAAATAAACTTAAGAGTAGTAAAGACCAGTAAGCTAGAAAAAAGATATAAAGGGAAGAGAAAGGAAGGGAGAGGGGTACTTAATAGGATGGTATTGTATATATGTATGTCAAAGAACAGATTAATGGGGGTGAAAAGGCCCAAAGTAAGGTCAGGGGAAGAGATTGAGTAAAGAAAAGGTGTAGGGAGGGCTAATCAACATCTGAAGAGGATATAAAAAAATCATATGGAAACCTACTTTTTTGGACAATGGAACAGTCAGCAGCCATAGATTGTTGCTAGAAAATTTTCATTGCCAGGGATGGGATACCTTCCACTGAGTTGGCCAGAGAGATACCTAATGCCTCCAAAACATTAAAGGCCATTGCCAAGGCCCTTGGTTTCCCACCAGGAATACATGGTAAGACCCCACATACTTGGGCTGCAAGGCCACTGAGAAATCCTGCTGGAGCTGAGCTGATAGCCTCCTTCATGTAGACCAGCTAACAGAAAGCTGGAAGAAGCCATTCTGCATGCAGTTCAATGGGAGAGAGAAATCATTACTGACTATACTCAATAGTGGACACTGCAAGTCTTATATCATGCCAGCCAGGCCAAATGAGCCAATGGGTGCACTAGTGGCACATCTGTCATTGTGGAAACCAACTGCCCTCTAATTGGACTGGAGACCTGCTCCATGGGAGGGAATACATCCTGATACTGAAAACTTAAATCAGGCGTAGTCATGAACCCTAGGGGTGTAACGTCTGCTGCTGTCTGGCTAAATGTATATACTATGCTTATCAAACCATCCAGTAAGCACTTCTCTTAATTTTCATACCCTTATATTAATGCTACTCTGACTTTTGGTAGAGAATCATCTCTTTTCACATACCAGTGACCTTGGGACGACTCAGAAGATATCATGGTGCTAGAAGGAAGTGACCACAGTGCTCAGTACTGCAATATCTCTATCACACCTTCCAAGGCTCAGAGTCTATTGCAGAAGAGGAGGAGGAAAGAATATAACACCCAAAGAAAGGTAGGACTCTTTGTGTCTGCTCCCCCCAGACACAAAATGGCCTGAATATCCATGACCTCACAGTGCCTGATACTACCTCACAAGACCATCATAATAGGAGGAAAATATCATGACATCAAAATAAAAGAGAGACTGAATGAGAGGGGGAAGGGATATGATGGAGAATGGAGTTTCAAAGGGAAAGTGGGGGGAGGGAGGGCATTACCATGGGATATTGCTTACAATCATGGAAGTTGTTAATAAAAATAAATAAATAAATTTAAGGAGCTAAAGAGATGGCTCAATGGAGAAGAATTCAGTCCAAAGCACCCATGCAAAAAACTAAGTGTGGCTATATACATGCCTATAACTTCATTGCTGAGTGGGGGAAAAAGACAAGAGGGCCTCAGCCAGTCTTACCAAAACAATGGCAGTTCCATGTTCAGTGAGAGACCCTGTCTCAGATAAGGTAAAAAACTGGTAGAAAGACTCCCAATGTTTTCCTGTGGCCTCCACATGTATGCACAACAGGCACACACAATTTCACTCACACACACACATATATATACACAATGGGAGGGGGGAATGAATGTGCATGCATTAGGAATATGGTGCAGTGATAAATGTGTGTCTAGTTTGCCTAAGTTCAATCTCCAGTACCAAAAAGAAAAAAAAAAATTACAAACCATTCCTGAAAGACAATTAATTTGGTCCTCACAAGATTTTTTTTTTTTTACCCTTGAAGTAGGGTCTTACAATGTTTTTTTGTTTGGTTTTTCGAGGTAGGGTCTCACTCTAGCCCAGGCTGACCTGGACTTCACTATGTAACCCTTAGGGTGGCCTCGAACTCACAGTGATCCTCCTACCTCTGGCTACAGAGTGCTGGGATTAAAGGCATGCACCACCATGCCTGGCTGGGTCTAACTCTTCCCCAGGCTGACCTGGAATTTACTATGTAGTCTCAGGCTGGGAACTCATATTAATCCTCCTACCTCTGCCTCCAGAGTGCTGGATTAAAGACATGCACCCAGCTTTGCACAAGAATTTTTGAAATCAATGAAAAATAGGAAAAGAATATAAATAGACATTCACAAAAGAATAAGCTCACAAGTTTGTAGTACAACTGGTATTCAAATTTAAACTTAAAGTAACAATAATTTGACAGTTTTTCAACTATCAGACTAAAAATCATTCCAAACAATTACAATGACTACTGTTGGACATTCTATGGAAGACCCTGACATTATTGTGATATCTCATATATGGTGTGACTTCTGAATGTCACTTCACAATTTTGTTCAAATGTCTTAAAAATAGGGAAAACCTTCACCTAAAAGTCTGACTTATTAGAATTTATTTTCAGAAAACCATCAATTTATTTATTTTTTTTCATTTTTATTTTTTATTTTATTTTTTTTTTTACAGTCAGTTTGGTACCATTATTAGGCTCATCCATGACCTACCCCCTCCCTTTGACCCCTCCTTGTTGAAGTATACAGGTCATGCATTGTGGAGTTAGCCCACAGTTATGGGTAAGCTAAATGTCTCTGCATATCATGACCCAACATGTGGCTCTGACATTCTTTCCACCCCCTCTTCCGCAAAATTTCCCTGAGCCATGCTGGGTCTGCTTCAGTGATGAGGTGTCGGGGGCCTCTGAGGCTCTGGCTCTCTTATTTGGTAGGAGTTGATTTCTCTCTGGGCTGATCTCCTTCCCCCTTGTGCTGGTATCCGGTTCATCAGGAAAACGGCCCCCTTGCTAGTTTCTCCAATTTTTCTTAGTTTCAGCCGGGGCCCTTTTGATGTATGATGGGGTGGCTCTGTCCTTAGGATCTACATCTATCTGCAAAAAGAGAAGCAGATTCTCCAACAGAGAGTAAGTTAGCACCAGGACAAATGAGATAACCCTTACTTTTTTTAATAGAGAATTTAATAGGTGTAGGCCCTCTTCTAGCCCACAATTGATGGTAGCTTGATATTGGAGAGTGGGCTTATGTTTGGATATGGTTCTGACTTGTTTCCCAGCTCCAGCTATGGGTCCCATACCACTGAGGGGATCAGTTAGCCAAATTGAGAGCAGTTGGTTCCCCACCATGGCTGTGTGCCACCACTGCACTTGTGTGGGCATCACAACAAGTTATTTGCTGCTAAGTAGGTTAGACCATGCATTGCTTCAACAGCATGGTCATTTTCCCCCAGTCGCCCATGTAGCACCTTCTGGCACTAGACACGCTGACTGTCTGGGGACTGACTCTCTTCCAACTTCCAGCCATGCCATTCTAATTTGCATGTCAATCACATAAGGTATCTTCAGCAGTAGAGTCTTATCACTAGCCTTTGGTGGGTCATCAAGTACTCTGACAGAAATCTGTCTGTCTTTTAGGAAACCTTGTAGGTCTCTCTGATCAAAAGCTCATTGTGGATGATAGCCCCATGCTGGTTCTGGGAGTTACATGTCAGTGCCCACTAAGAAAATGAGGAAAAAGATAACTAATATACAAGAGTTAGAGATAAAACGAAGAGAGAGAGGGAGAGGGGAAGTGAGGGAGGGAAGATGTAGAAGATTAAGGTTAGTCTTGATCATACCCTCTCCAGTGTCTTGTGGTTCAGGTGTTCTCTGTAAGGGCCTGGTGAAGGATCAGCCATTTGGTCTGTCTTTTAGTAAGTATAATTTTATGGTACCATTACCGTTTGGGTCTAGATTTGTGTTTCCCACCCCTTTGATGCCCTCCCCTCCCTCCCCTCCCATCCTAGTGTCTAGTCTAGGAGATGCTTGCTGGGTATGTAAGGTATTTTGGGTAGATTGAGTTTAGATGCTGTAGATGAGTGAGACTATGTGGCGACTTTTTTTTCTGTGATTGGATAAGTTCACTGAGAATGATCTGTTCCAGGTTCAACCATTTTTCCTCAAATTTCATTGTGTCATTTTTTCTTACTGCTGTATAGAATTCCATTGTGTAGATATACCACATCTTAGTTATCCATTCTTCTGGTGATGGACATCTGGGTTGATTCCAGCTCTTACCTATTATGAATTGAGCCGCTACAAACATAGTTGAGCAAATCTCTCTAGCCTGTGGTTTGAAGGTTTTAGGGTAGATGCCCAGTAAGGGAATAACTGGGTCTGTTGGTATCTCTATACTCAGCTTTTTCAGAAGTCTCCATATTGCTTTCCAAAGTGGTTGTACCATCCTACATTCCCACCAACAGTGGATGAGTGCTCCTACTTATCCACATCCTCGCCAGCATTTATTTTTATTTGATTTTATTTGATTTATTTGATTTTTTTGATGTTTGCTATCCTTATTGGGGTAAGGTGGAATCTTACAGTTGTTTTAATTTGCATTTCTCTGATGATTAGGGATGATGAACATTTTCTTAAGTGTATGTTTGCCATTTCTATTTCTTCCTCTTTGCCCCATTTTGTGAGTGGGGTGTTTGACTTCTTACTGTTTGGATTTTTGAGTTCTTTGTAGATTCTAGAGATTAGGCCTCTATCAGTTGGATAACCCGCAAATATTTTCTCCCATTCTGTGGGTGATCTATTGGCTTTGCTTATTGTTTGCTTGTCTGTAAAGAAACTCTTCAGCTTCATGTGATCCCATTGGTTGAGTGACGGTTTAAGTTCATGAGCTACTGGGGTTTTGTTCAGGAAGTCTTTTTCCATTCCTATATCATGGAAAGTACTTCCTAAATTTTCTTCCAGTAGTATACGAGTTTCTTGTCTTATATTGAGATCTTTGATCCATTGGGACTTGAGTGTACTGCATGGTGAAATGTGTGGATCAAGTTTCAGTTTCCTGCATATGGTTATCCAGTTTGTCCAGCACCATTTGTTGAAGATGCTGTCTTTTTTCCAGCCTATTTTGTTTGGGCCTTTATCGAATATCACGTAGCTATAGTTGCTTGACCCAAAGTCCGGGTCCTCAAGTCTATTCCATTGATCTATAGTCCTGTTTTTATGCCAGTACCATGCTGTTTTTATTACTATGGCTTTGTAATATAGCTTTAGATCAGGTATGGTGATGCCTCCAGAGGTATTTCTTTTGCTGAGGATATGTTTGGAAATGCGAGGCCTTCGGCCTTTCCATATAAAATTTGAGATCATTTTTTCTATCTCTGTGAAGAACACTGTAGGGATTTTAACTGGAATTGCATTAAATCTGTATATTGCCTTTGGTAGGATTGTCATCTTCACAATGTTAATTCTGCCTATCCAGGAGCATGGGAGGTCTTTCCATTTTCTCAAGTCCTCCTCAATTTCTTTTTTGAGTGTCTTTATATTTTCGTTGTATAGATCTTTCACTTCCTTGGTTAACGTTATTCCACGGTATTTTATTTTTTTTGTTGCTATTGAAAAAGGGACTATGTCCCTTATTTCTTTCTCTGTATCTTTGTCAGTTGCATATAGAAAGGCCACTGATTTTTGTGCATTGATTTTGTATCCTGCTGCTTTGCTATAGGAGTTAATCACCTTCAGGAGTTTTGGGATGGAGTCTCTCGGGTCTCTTACATATACAATCATGTCATCAATGAATAAAGCTAACTTAACTTCTTCCTTTCCAAATTGTATCCCTTTTATTTCCTTCTCCTGTCTTATTGCTTGAGCTAGGACTTCCAGTACTATATTGAAAAGCAGAGGTGAGAGTGGACAACCGTGTCTTGTTCCTGATCTTAATGGGAATTCCTCCAGTCTCTCTCCATTAAGTATTATTTGGGCCTTAGGAGCTTCGTATATTGCCTTTATTAGGTTGAGATATGAACCAACCATGCCAATTCTCTCCAATGTTTTGAACATGAACTGATGTTGAATCTTGTCAAAGGCCTTTTCTGCATCTATCGAAATGATCATGTGGTTTTTATGTTTAACCTTGTTTATGTGGTCTATTACATTGACAGATTTCCGTATGTTGAACCACCCCTGTGTTCCTGGAATGAATCCCACTTGGTCAAGGTGGATAATGCTTTTGATGTGTTGTTGGATTCGGTTTGCAAGGATTTTGTTTAGGATCTTTGCATCTAAATTCATCAGGGAAATAGGCCGGTAGTTTTCTTTTCTTGTGGCATCTCTGCCTGGTTTTGGAATTAGGGTGATGCTAGCTTCATAAAAGGAGTTGGATAGCTTTCCCTGTTCTCCAGTTGTGTAGCACAGTTTGAGGAAGATTGGTTTGAGTTCTTCCATGAAGGTTTGATAGAATTCAGCTGAGAAGCCATCTGGTCCTGGACTCTTCTTTTTTGGGAGGTTTTTTTATTACTTTTTCAATCTCTATGAGTGTGATGGGTTGATTGAGATGATTAATCTGCTCTGTGTTTAGCTTTTGGTAGATGGTATGCATCCAAGAATTTATCCATCTCCTCCACATTATCCAGTTTTGTGGAGTAGAGGTTTTTGAAATAAGTCCTGATGATTCTCCCAATTTCACTTATGTCTGTTGTTGTCTCTCCTTTTTCATTTTGAATTTTGTTAATTTGAAGTTTCTCCTTTTTTTGCTTGATCAGATTGGCCAGGGGTTTGTCAATCTTGTTTATTTTTTCAAAGAACCTGCTCTTTGTTTTGTCAATTGTCTTAATTGTTTCCTTCATTTCCAGTTCATTGATTTCTGCTCTGATTTTAATTATTTCTTTCCTTCTGGAGCTCTTTGGGTTGGATTTTTCTTGTTTTTCCAGTGCCTTTAGGTGTATGGTTAGGTTATTGATTTGGGATCTCTCTTTTTTATGAAGGCATTGAGTGCTATGAATTTTCCCCTGAGGACCACCTTCATTGTGTCCCATAAGTTTTGGTACGATGTGTTCTCATTGTCGTTCAATTCCAGAAATTTTGCAATTTCATTTTTTATTTCATCCACTATCCATTTATTGTTTAAAAGTGTGCTGTTCAGTTTCCAGGTGCCGTTGGGATTCTTGGTGGGTCTTTTGTTGTTGATTTCTAGCAATATAGCATTGTGATCTGATATCATGCGGGGAATTATGTCAATCTTCCTAAATATGTGGAGGCAGTCTTTGTGACCCAGTATATTGTCTATTTTAGAGAATGTTCCATGGGCTGCTGAGAAGAATGTGTAATCTGCGGATCTGGGACGGAAGGTTCTATAGATGTCCGTTAGGTCTACGTGATCTATGGTTTGGCTGAGCTCTCTTACTTCCCTGTTGAGTTTCTGGTTGGATGACCTGTCTATTACTGATAATGGTGTATTGAAGTCCCCAACTATGATGGTGTTTGTGGTTATTTATGTTTTCTTGTCAAGCAGGTTTTGTTTTATGAACTGTGGTGCCCCTGTGTTTGGTGCATACAGATTTATGATTGTAATATCCTCTTGATGTATCGTTCCCTTAATAAGTAGGAAGTGGCCTTCCTTGTCTTTTTTGATTATTTTTAGTTTGAAGTCTATTTTATCCGATATTAATATAGCTACACCTGCTTGTTTCTTATTCCCATTCCATCAATTTATTTTAAAAAGTATATGTGAGGCTGGAGAGATTGCTCAGCAGGTAAGGTACCTGCCTGCAAAGCCTGATGACTTAGGTTCAATACCCACATAAATCCAGATACACAAAATGGCACATGCATCTGGACTTTGTTTGCAGTGGCTGCTGGCCCTAGCATGCTCATTCTCTCTGTCCCTCCCAACTCCAAATAAATAAATAAATAAAATTGGAATGAATTTTGAAAACATAATTACAGAAGGAAAATAGTCATACTCTTAAAATAGGCAAGTTGAATTCAATTTTGCCTTCAGCTCCTATGATTTCAAGTATATCATTTACCTTGTCCTCTGAGCTCCTATGGCACCAGGGACAAGAGAGAATATCAAACTCCTCACACATTCCTTGGAATGCTTTACATTCATATTAGCTCACTTGGTGTGCTAATATGTATGTCAATAAGATTAGTCAGTATGTAAGTGTCTAATCTGTGGTTTGGAGTTCTGAACCAATACATTAGTCAGTAAGACAAAATGAGTGAGCAAACTACTGACATTCAGGTCGATGAAAACCAGTCATTCTTTCTTAGATATACTTAATACCTAAGAAAAATTGTATGACAAACTGAGAAGCAAAACAGAAACGTAGGCAAATGCTGATAAGTACAAACTGAATATCCAAAACTGAAAACATGGAAACACTGATTCAGATGGCTCCATTTCATTACACACTACTTAGAAGGACAGCTTTAAGTGATTCATAGATACTTTTGGAAAGGAGGGATTTCCCCACCACCACTCTCCATATTTTAAAATGTAAAACAAAAGCACTAACCAAAACCAGGTTGCAAATATTACATCAAAGATTTCCTATCTTTAAAATAAAGACACATCAAGAATGCCCTATACATATCCATCTAAAGCAGAAATCATTACACAACTAACAATAATATTACTTTTTTTCTGTAATAGAAAATAGGTTTAAATAGAATATAAACACCTGAATTTTGTGAGTCTGGATATAATACTAGGAAGGGTTTATTATAAAAATGCAATACCCAGCCTAGCATGGTGGCACATGCCTTTAAATCCCAGCACTCAAGAGGCAGAGGTAGGACGACTGCTGTGAGTTCGAGGACACTCTGAGACTTCATAGTGAATTCCAGGGCTGCCTGAGCTAGAGTGAGACCCTACCTCAAAAAACCAAAAATGAGAAAAAAAGAAAGGAAAAGAAAATACTCAACAGAAATCCTTTACAATAGACTGAGAATCACTGATAATGCAAATTCTATAGTTTCTAGAGCCATAGAAGCCAGGGAATAGTCAAAGAGACTCATATTCATCAGAATGTTCTTTTCAAATGACATTAAGTGGCTGATACTTGCCACAACTCCTCTCAGACTGAGACATCTAACTAGGAATGACATTTTTAATACTGGTTAATAAAGGTAAAATACAGGTAAATAGTAGGGTAAACATATTATAGAAGATAACTATTCTGGGAGGGAGCTTTGTTCCACGGAAAACCTAAAGAAACACTATCCAACTGGATCACCCCCACCTGTGAGCACTTGATCTAAAATAAAAATGACTGAAAGAAAGTAAATATTAAGATCATGTATCCAAGGTCTTCATGTTTTCAAGTAGTTCAAGTTTAAGATTTGCCGGTTTGTACTTTTGTTTGTTTGTATATATATGAATCTCTTTTATATAAACTCAAAGTAAACAAACACCAACCAATACCAAATTTCTCAATACAAAAACCAGAGCCCTGCCCCCAAAAAATCACCTGCATAGACTCTACTTATATACTTAACAGTACCTGAATTTCACAGCAAAAAAAGTGCTAAATTCTTAGCCTCTGCCTCTTTTACATTTCCAAAAATACTGCAAATAAAATATAAATGTCAGCAGGTACCTTAGAAAATCGGTTCGAAGTAAAAATACTGCTAATAAAATGCCTCATTTGTCCTGGTGCTAACTTACTCTCCGTTGGAGAATCTGCTTCTCTTTTTCAGATAGATGTAGATCCTAAGGACAGAGCCACCCCATCATACCTCAAAAGGGCCCCGGCTGAAACTAAGAAAAATTGGAGAAACAAGCAAGGGCGCTGTTTTCCTGATCAACCGGATACCAGCACAAGGGGGAAGGAGATCAGCCCAGAGAAAAATCAACTCCTACCAAATCAGAGAGCCAGAGCCTCAGAGTCCCCCAACACCTCATCACTGAAGCAGACCAAAAATGAACCCAACCTGGCTCAGGGAAATTTTGCGGAAGAGGGGGCGGAAAGAATGTCAGAGCCACATGTTGGGTCATGATATGCAGAGACATTTAGCTTACCCATAACTGTGGGCTAACTCCACAATGCATGACCCGTATACCACAACAAGGAGGGGCCAAGGGGAGGGGGTAGGTCACGGATGAGCCTAATAATGGTACCAAACTGACTGTATTTGCTGAATACAAAACTGACTAATAAAGAAAAAAAATTAGGAAAAAATGCAAACAGCATTCTATCACCAATCTTTACAAATCATAAGTTGTAATTATAAGGATTCCTGGAGGTGTCCATTAATGGCATTGAGCTATTACTTGGCTCCCTGGTAGCAATAAGGAAAAAAAAAAAGGCAAGTCTTCAAAATTAAAACTTCTCTTTGAGAAAACTGATGACACTCAGAGAGATACAGTAAAGGCTACATTTTTGAATGAGAAATTCCACAGTGCAAATGCTATATACACACACAGCACACAAACAATATACAACTAAAATAAATCTTAGAGTGGATACTTGATTTCACTCCAGTTTTATCATTTTATTTTTTTTATGACAGAGGGGAAACGATTAAAACATTCATATTACTAGCACTTTCACTTTCTGAAAATCTTGTCAACCATCAAAACAATTTGTTTACAAACGAATCTGTGAGTCAATATTAGATACATACAGAAACTTGAGGCTAACATTCTCTATTTCCCACATTTTATATTATTACTACAGTGAAAATGTTACCAAGTGTAGGGGACTTCCCTAAAAATATGTATTAACAGCTTTAGAAAATCTGACTACAATGAATATTGTCCAAATAGTACAGATGAAGGGAAGATGAAGAGGGAGGAGGATAAAGAGGGACATTTTGTGGCCTCTGTGATACTGACCAAATTAATATTTCAAATGTATGCATACTGCTAGCACCTTTCCTACTTACCATTCCTATTATCACTGTTCTCATTTAGAATCCAACTATTCTTAGATGCTGAGAATCCAGTGCTCATTCATACCATCAACAGTCTCCTTTCCACAGTCTATTGCTGGTGTCCTGTCCAGGTTCCCTTGCCTTAATGCCATGTTTGACTCAAATATCAGCAGAACTTCTGCCAGTGAACCTTTCTTTCAGATGGTAAATAATGTCAACAGACTTAATAATCCCTAGGAGACAAATCTCTGGGCATGCCCTTGAGGGAGGGAGTTTTTTTAATTTATTTTTTTAATTTTAGGTTAGCTGAGGTGGGAAGACATACCCTAAATGTAGCTTTAACATCTGATTCCTAAAGGAATAAACAAGAAGGAACTTTCTTCTTCCTGCCTGCTGATGGAGGCAATGCTACCAGATACATCATGCTCCCTGTCAGGATTAACTTTATTCCTCTGAAGTGTGAGCCAAAAATAAACCTGTCTGCCCTAAAGTTGCCTTCATCTGGTATATAATCATGGCAACAAGAAAAGTAACTAATATACCCAACAATCCTAGTTGTCTATTATTCTACACCCAAATTTCAAATTACATGACTACAGTAGGGTAACTGACATTTCTCAATTCCAAATGGGATGCTGCTGGTCATGATAGTTGGTATATTTTGCCACATTAACAAGTTCAAAGGCCACTGAAAGATACACACACACACACACACACACACACACAATTTAGAGACTTTCATTAGAACTACTGAGAAAGAGTTTCTGTCTTTCAGAAAAGGCAAGTAAGCTGGTAGAATATAAGCTTAACCCTGAAAGTACTTGACATAGATAGCCTGCTTCAAAATACAGCAAAAATAGAGTAAAGTACAATTAAGCAAGCAGAAGATCTAATAACATCTCTAAATCACTAGATCCAACTTTGTGTGTGGTTAACCACACTAAGACTTACAATCATATGCCTGAGTATATTTTCTTTAATACATATGGGAATTTTCCCCCCCCAGGGTAGGGTCTCCCTCTAGCCCAGGCTGACCTATATAGTCTCAGTGTGGGCTCAAACTCACAGCGATCCTCCCACCGATCCTCCCACCTCTACACCCGAGTGTTGGGATTAAAGGCATGCACCACAATGCCCGGCTTGTGTATGCGATTTTGTACTGGGTTTCTACCTCATGTAGCCAAAAGTCCTGAATAATAAAGCCAACAGGGAATATTTGTTATCTAAAGTAAAAGCTTCCAAAATTCTGCTTTTTAACTTTTTATTTTGAAACAAGGTGTTACTTAATTATCCAGGTTGCCCTTGAACTTGCAGTCTTCCTACCTCACATTCCTAAGTAACTAAGGTTATGGGCCTAGGCACAATCCTCAAATTCTTGGTCTTGAATTCAAGAATGTACAAGCATTAGACAGAGTCTGCCCATCCATCCAACCTGATCTCTCATAACTTCCAATGTAAAATGTTTATGCTAAGCCAAACTTCATTTTTCATTTTCCTACTTTTCTGTATTAATATCTTTGTACATAATAGTTCTCCTAAACATAGCATGCTTTAACTTCACATCTCCACCTATAACAATTTCTTAGTATCTTCTAAAATCTATTTGAGAATCTACTAAATAAAAATTAAGGCCTGTTGTTTATGCTTTTTTCAGTAAATACTGCCTTTGCAATGAACTAATTTTTCTATGTGGGTTCTACAGTGTGGTAATTTGAATGTGTGCGACCCCTCCCCTGCGCAGACTCAGATTATTATCAAAGCTTATAACTTGGATTCCCAGCCTACTGGCTAGAAGAGGAGTCACTTGGGGCAGATCTGATTTCTAGCCTGAAGGTAAGCAAAATAGTCTGAGTTCTGCCTGTATCTCTGATACTTGCTGCAGTTCCCTGTAGTTTGCTGTCCATTTGCACTTGCTTATGGTGCTGGCTGTTCGGTGGTATTTCTCTGCTTGGATTTAAGAATGGGAGCCAGCTTCTTCCACCACTGATGGATGTTAAGCTGAAGTAAGCCCTTCCTCCCATAAACTGTGTCTGATTTGGATATTCTTCTCAGTAATGTGAAGCTGACTACAACACATAGGAACACCATGAATATTTGATGTTTGTTCATGTCTTATGTCTCACAGAAATGGATAGTTAACTTAAAGGTCAAACACATCTTCTAATAAAAATTAAGAAATCATGAAATTCTGAGGCTTAAGGAGGAAGATCTGAACAAGAAATCACATTATAGCAATTCCAAAGATTGAAGAACACTGTTACAAATATGAACTCCCCATTCCTCTAAGTCTAAAATTAAGTTAGATATAATTTTTGAAAATCCAAAGACATGTACAAATAATGCTAGGGTTTTATCCCTGAGAGTAAATTGAGAAATAATTATAACAAAGTTGAACAACAGCTAACACTAATTTGTCCCTTGTGTCATAGTTCTTAAATCATGATCTTAATTTTTAATTCTTTGTTCATGAAAGCCAAGAACTCAGGAATTAATCCATAAGTCTATGTTAAAAATACATAAAAATTAAACCAATGTGAATTTTAGAAGTTGTTTTTTCTGTCTAAACAACACTGATATTGGCAACATTTGTGATTACAACCCAGAACTATTGATTCCTCTACTATACTATGTTGGTTTATGAATGCAAATGATTAGGACTCTTTTTATTAAAGCCTTTTATGTAGATACACAATTACAAATATTTTATTTGAAGATTCATTCTTGCACAGAGGCTAAGTGGAGACTGTTAGGCACAAAGGCCTAAAAATGAACCATAAGGCATAAATGGTATGTAACATAAGTCTGAAAAGCAATGGGGACTACTGGAATCTATGACCAAAACAAACACTGCCTGTCTAAAACTAATGAAAATAGAAATTTAAATAACTGCAATAATTGTTGAAATAACTGCAATGTCCATGTAAAAGAGTCTCTTTGAGTCAAATTCTAATTTCTCATTAGCCTCATAGCTTCTACAACATAAATTAAAATACCAAAGGTGGCTACTATATAAGCTATAAATCCTTAGAATATAATAACATAACACTTTATATAATATCACAGGCACATAACAGAAAATTCCTAGAACTAAAACCATACCTTTTATAAACATGTTCAATTTTATACAGGGGAATTTTTAAATTATACTTATCTTACCAAAATTTAAATAATGAATGATATCTGCTTTCATGGTATAACATAACCTATGAAAACAAGTGGGTTCACATGAACATATTAACACACATGAAGTGAGAAAATGCATATGAAATTCTTTACTTTAACTCGTTGACCTTGGCCCTTAAATGTCTCTAAGCAGTTTCTACACAAAAGGTAAAGCTGAGACACAGAATACTGATAATGCCTACAACAGAAAAATATAAGCCACTTCACAAAGCCAACTGTAACTCTATTTTGTCTTTTCAATACCTATTCATTCAATCTTACTAAGCATCTACTATCTGTTACATAGCTTGCCTGGTGCTAATATGGGTAAAATGGTAAACAAGATAATATGGGAAAAAATAAAATCAAAATATTCAAAAGTCATATAAAGTTATATTAGAAAGTATCTGGGTAAAAGGTTGAAATAGAAGACTCATTTCAAATAGAAAGCTAAGGAACAGCCTGTCTGAAAAGGAGAAACACCTATTACTTGAGAAGTGGGAGGGAGAAAAGTAAGGAAGGCAAAGGACATGGGGCTTGGGTATACAAGTATGTTGCAGGCTGGCCAAGCATATATCAAGTAGTAATAACAGGACATGAGGGAGGCAAAAGCTTGACACTGAAGTTGATAAATTGCAAGTGTTAGTATAAGCAGGTTAGTGAGATTATGGAACTAGAAGGAATGGCTGAACATGTAGAAAGGGACCATATCATACTTCTATTGTCAGCAATTGAAAGCTATTAATGATTTTCAATGAGGGATTATTTACTCAAGACAACAAGTATTAGCAAGTGAATACAGGTACTGTTGTAGTTCTCTTCCACTTACCTAGAGGAAGAAAAAAAAAAAAAAAAAACAGCTAATGGGAGGAAAGGATGTATTTGGCATATAGTCAATGTTCATGATGGCAAGAGAAAGCATGACACAAAGCAGAATAGAGATGGTTGGACATTACCTTCTGGGCACAGCAAGTAAAAAAACTGCATCGAGATAGAGTGAGCTGAGCTCTTGCAAAGAGTTGCTGATATAATACCCCTAAGTCCAATGGCAGAAATACCTACTCAAAGCAAGGCTCCATCTCCCAGATTGCCACCAGCTGGAGCCCAAACATTCACAACACATAAGTTTATGGGGGAGGTCTAATTCAAACCACCAGAGGCACTCAGCTTTCTTTCTGTATCATCCAAGAATTTACTGAGAACTTACCACAAGCAGATTCAGTATGTCCAAATTATCAAGTTTAGCTTCACATTGCCAGTGCCATCACAATACTGGCTCTTAATAAATACTGATGAAGGAAAATAATGCAAACAAACTCAAAGAAGAGCCAAAAATAACAAGTACAAGGGATTCCTCAGTACTTTCTCAATTCCATGTGGGCTTAGTCCTGAAGAAGGGGAATGATGAATTTTATTAGAAGCATAAAAAGAATAACAAACAAAAATTGGGTAGACTTTACAAGAACGACTACATAAAAATATAATGCTATGTTTTTAGATATGTGAAAGGATGAAATGAAGTATTTCGGTGAGCAATAGCCGTGACTCAGCTCCTGCCTTCTCCTTGCTGCTCTACCTGTGAACAGGCAGCTCAGAAGGCCAGCAGGGCTTGTCTTGGGACTGAATATCCAGACATGAACCATAGAGGCATATAAACAAAGGACAAAAGGACAAGAATTAGTCACATAATGGATAGGTCAATGTACCCAAAGGAGAGCTGGAGGCCAAATCTGCCACTTGGGGAAGAAGCTACCATGAATACTTTCATGTGTGAGGAGATTTAAAAACTTCATCAGTAGCATAGCTTAAGAGGCCCCAAAACAATTTGTCAAGACTCAGGCCTGTATATATCCTTCAGTAGCAGAAGTAAACATATGTTCTTTGATTGAGACTTATACAGAACAGAAATAAAATACTTTCTCAAATAAATAAAATTTGAGGATGGAAGCACATTTATTTCATAAATGTATTTTTCTATGCTATGAAGACTAACCACGATAGTGATACTCAGCACATCAAAATCACACTCTTTTAACTACTACATAAAAACCCCACATGACACAAAAGTGAAATTATAAATATCCTCATTCTATAGATAATTTTTTATATAATAGTATAAATTACATGCATTTGGTGGTCTTATTTCTTTTTCCCCCTTTTCATCCCATTTATTAAAAATGTATTTTTCTCCTACTGTAAAGTGTAATGAACATTTAGTTATCTTTAAGATATATTTGACAGATTTCAAAGAGTAAAAACACAGAAGGTTTATTACCCTAGGGGTCGAGAAGGCTCAGAGTCAGTTAGAAATAATGCATATCCAGATGAATTGGGGGAGGGGGGAGACTATATAGAATCTTAGAAGTGTTATTTTATTTAATTTTAATTTTTTTCAGAATTGCCAAAGACTGATTTTTTAACTTAATTTTTTTATTAACAACTTCCATGATTATACAAAATATCCCATGGTAATACCCTCCCCCCACTTTCCCCTATAAAAATATTACTATTATTATTATTAACAACATATTTTATATGGATACATCATGTGTTGGTACCTTCTTTTCCTGTGTCCCTGACCCTTAAAGAAGCTAGAAAGAATATTGGAAACATACACTTAAAATTGCACATAATGTTTTAAGTTCTGGATGCTCTGGCTTCCCAATGTGTACTACTAATGCATACACACTAACTATGCACACATGTTCCTACTCTTCTCCCAACCCCAAAATGTTCCTCTTGACAATAATGCCCCTCTGCCTCCTCTCTTTTGTCCCAAGCCCTCTATCCCTCGCCTCTGAGTGCTCATCCCCCCCCACCTTGTGCCTGGTGTTTTGGTATCATAGCTGTTGACAAGAATAACTAGCTCCTTAATTCTTCCTTCTGTCCTCTCATGGGGTGTGCGGAGCCCATCTCCCTCGCCTTCTTGACAATAGATGTTACCAACGACTGAAGGCAGCTCAATACAGGGATGGTATGAGAGAAGTCTCTGCTTCACTCAGGACCAAGTCATAACAGCATGCTACACTGGCTCTGTTGGAAGGTGCTCACTATGGATCTCCCCATCCTGTTGCTATTACTACTTTCACCCGACTAAATCTCATGGCATCCAACGACCACAGCTCAAATCTCAGGGGTACTCACAATTTTTTCCATCACAGACCCATGGGACCAAAAGTGGGCAGATGGGATGGTAGAGGTGGCAACCCAACATATTATGGACTCACCTGTGCAGGCCGAACAGAAATATTTAGATCCATTCAAAATGCCCCTAAAGCCACCCAAAATGCCCATATCCAGACAGTTATGGACATCAAACAGGTTCATGGCAAGCTCCAGGAAAATCTGTGTGATCTAACCTTCACCACCCCCTGGATGTCCATCCTTAATTTTTCCCTCTCCCTCCTCAATCAACTCAATCTTACCAATCACACTGCCTGCTTGCTATGGGCTTCCCTTGAGCAACCCCTTATAAGTGCAGTCTCTCTGTTCAATGTCATCTCTCTCTTCCGAACCACCTTGATTGTTGGCACAAGAACGTTATCTTGGGAGCTTTCAGGAATAACTCTATTGTTAAAAACCTCCACACTGCATACTTGCTGTATACTTGCAACATTCCGAGAACACACTTGGGCCCTTGCACCCCAGTCCCTTTGGTACCCAGCCTCACTGTGTATACAGAGGGAGAGCTGGCAGTCCTTTTTCCTAAGCGGGCTCATCATTACAAAAGAGCTGTCCACCTGCCTGTGATGATAGGGTTAAGCCTGGCAGCCTCTATAGCTTCCACAGGACTGGCTACAGGAGGCCTGAGCCATAACCTAATCTCTTATGAAAGTCTTTCTACAGAACTGAGCATCACAGTCCAGGAATCCACCAAGGGCCTGTGACTGCTACAAGAGCAACTTACTTCTCTGGCATCAGTCATGCTACAGAACCGTGGAGCCCTAGACTTCTTGACAGCCGACAAAGGAGGGACCTTTTTCTGAATGAGGAATGCTGTTACTAGGTTAACTGAACAAGTAAGGTAGAGGTTGAAATGAAAAAACTAAAAAATGTGGCCAACCAGCTTCAGGTACAAACACCAATTCCCTCTGGGTCATGGAACATCTTTGGGATAGTCTGGTCCTAGCTTTTGCCACTCTTAGGGCCTATATCTGTAATACTCTTGCTACTTGCTCTGGCCCCCTGCCTTCTGAGATGTATCCAAAATCAGGTGGACTAACTGACCCACTGAAAATTCAACCAACTTTTACTGACCTATCCCTCCTCAATCTCCTACCAGCCTTTAACCACCGAGGAATCCATCTCCTCATCACCTGCCCTGAAGGGAGACACATTGACCACATTATCCAGCCTCTCCCATAAGAGCTTGTTGCCCCCTACGGTCAGCATGAAGACATTACAGAAGAGAAACCATGGTCCCTCGTCATTTAGAAAAGACTGGAATGTTAGGTCAGGATGGGCTCCCCAAAAAGGAGTCACCAAAGACAGCAGGATGGGGACAGACACAAGGAAGTGGATCATCCACATTTCTCAAGAAAGTACCCAGCCATTATCCATTCCTTGCCTAATAATGGCCCCCAGGTCATGATTTCCTGCCCCTTATTTTGTAAGTCACCTGATCACTGTTCTGGTTTCACACCCTGGCTATCTTAGATCAACCCTAAAGAAACCTTTTTTAAAAAAACTTTTCCTTTCCTCACCTTTCCCCAACTGAAGAGCTCTATATAGGCCACTGTCTGGAATCTCAGGAGGACTGTGCTCAGCTCTTCAGAGTCAGTCCTGGCAGCTTGTGTTTTTTCTGAATAAAAGCTTTCATCTTTGCCTCAGAGTGGTCTGTGTGCTCTGTCACTCCCAAACCTTACATTCAGTGCTTTTCTTCTCTTTATCCAATATGTTTCTTAAGGATCTAACAGGTTGCCCTAATTCCTGCTTCCTAACATATCAAAATTCAGAAATGCAAATCAAAACACAGAACTGAAGTTTCCATGCCCTCAAATCAACTCATCCTTCAAGCATCCCAAAACTCAGAAGCAAACAAGAGGATCTTAAGCTTTAGGCCAGTATAGGTCACATAGCCGAAACTCTATCAAAAATGAAGCAAAAAAAAAAAAAAAGTCAGATCTGAGTTGGAATCTCTAATATGCCTTCTTCTGTTTATCGCCACTTCTCATTTGACTTGCTTGTCTATGTCTGCTTTACCTCAGCAATCTTTAAAGGTCTGGTCATATCTACCTTTTCAACTCTTGCACCCAGACAACAGATACAATAATCAAAACTAAAACACTATACTCACATTGGAAATTAGGCTCAGGGAAAATTGCTGAAGAGGGGATGAAAAGATTCTAAGAGCCACAGGGTGAGAAGGAGTATCCTGAGGTACTGCACCCACCCCACAGAGAATGACTGATGCATTCATGACCCCACAGAGAACACAAATAACCCCACCAAGGAGGGCCCTCAGTGTATACAGCAAACTCATAATTAATAAAAATAAAAAATAAATGTGCATAATGAAGAAAAAAAAACCCCAAAACCTGATATGCCCAAGATTGACTCTCATGTTAACTGAAAAGCTTTCCAATCTACAAACATGCACAAAATATACTCACAGGACAAAGGTTGCCTACAGGTTCTAAATAAGGCCACTTGCCTATCCACATACATGTACAGAACACACTCAAGGACAAAGGATAAGTTCTAAATAAGGGTAGTTTCTTACTAGAAAGGTAACCAGAGAGCATGTGTGTACGTCCTTGTTCTGCTGCCTCTAAAGAACTATCTACTGTAGTCTCCAACCAATTCCTTATTCAGAGAAATTCTAAGAGATGCCAAAAGAGAAGCAACATCCTGGCAAAGAGGTCCTATAAAACAAGCTGAAGCTGTGATTACCTGTAGTGCTCACTGATGGGAACATTCTGAGAAAAGTATAAAGCTGCAGTACGTGCTCTCCAATGCCATTTCTTTGCAGGAAGCGTGTAAAGAACACAGTCTTCTAACTCTTCCTGGAGCAGCTGTGCCAACTGTCTATGGGAACCTCCATAGAATGCCTCGATGAGTAGAATACTCATTGCCCTGTGCAAACAATCAGATTTAAACAAATTTTTTTCATATACATATTTTATGTATATTTTTTCATGTATACATTTTATTAAAAACATTATTTTTAATAAAAGCTTAAAGTATATATGAGAAAGAAAACAAAATGTCATCACATGCAGTTTTTTAATTTTATTTATTTATTTGAGAGCAACAGAGAGAGAGAAAAAGAGGGAGAGAGAGAGAGAAAGAATGGGTGCGCCAGGGCCTCCAGCCACTGCAAACTAACTCCAGATGCATGCGCCCCCTTTGTGCATCTGGCTAACGTGGGTCCTGGGGAATAGAGCCTCGAACCAGGGTCGTTAGGCTTCACTGGCAAGTGCTTAACTGCTCAGCCATCTCTCCAGCCCTCACAGGCATTTTTTTTAATATGCACCCTTTTTAAAAAAAGCATCAGTCTTGCCGGGCGTGGTGGTGCACGTCTTTAATCCCAGCACTCAGGAGGCAGAGGTAGGAGGATCGCCTTGAGTTCGAGGCCACCCTGAGACTCCATAGTGAGTTCCAGGTCAGCCTGGGCTAGAGTGCGACCCCACCTCGAAAAACCAAAAAAAAAAAAAAAAAAAAAAAAAAAAGCATCAGTCTTAATCCCACTGAGGAGTGCCCTCAGTGGAGTAGAGTCAGGGAGGAGGGAAATGATGGTACCAACACATGGTGTATCCATACAAAATTTCTACATAATAAAAAAGCATTAATTGCAAAGGCTGAAATGTTTATAATCAATCTTTTATGACATTTGTTATCAAGATGTAATTTTTCTTATTTCCGTTTATCTCAGGTCCTAAGATTCCTTCTATAATGACTCTTGGTTTATTATCCAACACCTAGAAGCATACAGCCCTCTCCTGCCGTAAACTCTCACTTCCTGGCAGGTATGGCATTGAGCCTGACTCAGTCACCTCATAAGACAGTCATTGAACTGCTATCCTAACTCTGGTGGTGTTGGTGTTGTTGAAGACTTTCGTTATTGTTATTTTAACACAGTCTCACTATGTTACTGAGGCCAGGCAGGCTCCTCCTGCCTCAATACTCATTTGTAAAGCATCTTCCTATTTGGTAATGTTCTGATTCCATAAGCCTCATATTAACCCACCTTAAACTCTTCAGTAATTACTGTACCAAATGACTGTATATCTAAAAGAAAGTGAATTTACATTCAAAAGTAAATTTTCAAGTGCTAAAATTTTAGGACACAATTTCTTCAGACATATACTTGCATCAATTCTCCATTATCAATATCCAACGTACTGGAGACAACAAAAAGTCAGGTAAAGGTATGTTTCTATGGTTTTCTTTAAACAAGAAACCCATAAAAAGGAGGTCTTAAAGACATGGTAAGATTTCATCATAAAAACATTGGCTACCAAGTAATTTTTCATTTTAATATATGATTTTTACTAATGTGTTTACTGAAATAAAAATATGAATATAAAATGGTTTATATACATTTAAAATTATATGCTGTTTCCTATAACATAAGGGGGAGATATTCTGTGTATGAATGCTATATTATTTAAAAGTACTCCAAAGGCTGGGAAAATTGTTCAGTGGTTACAGCACTTGTTTGCAAAGGCTGCCAGGCTGGGTTTGATTCCCTACTGCCCATGTGGAGCCAGATGCACATACTACATGTATCTGAAATTTGTTTGCACTGGTAAGAGGTGCTGGTGTGCCCATCACTCTAATATTCATATTACCTCCCTCTTTCTCTCTAAAAAAAAAATAGTAAAAACTTTTACAAAAACTACAACTGCCTTAATTTTTTTCTGTGACTGAAGTAAATACCACTAGTGCATAACTATTAAAATAAGGTTCTCTAAAACTATTAGTATCATATAATCCTCCTCCCCTAATAAAACGGTACTGCACCTTGTTCAAAGCAAGGCCTAATTACTTTGTATTTCATAGAAAAGTCTCAAATAGTACTCAGAAAAAGGGCTAAACTGAAAAGCGTTCATTTCTTGATGTCTAAATTATCCAATGAGCATGTGGACTGAAGGATAGAAAAGAGAGACTGATTTTGATTTTGAGATTAATTCATTATGTGAAAAATTATAACCACAGAGATAGCACAGTTCTTTCTAGCTGTACATTCTTGGACAAGTGAGCTAACTTTGAAGGACCATCTTTTCTATACAGTGAAAATCCTCCTTCCAACCTTTAAAGGTATGCTATAAAGACAAAATTAGATGATGTGAAGAAAAGATAATGTGAAGCACAAAGAAGCAAGCATTTAGCCCCTCTGAATACATAAACTAATCAATCAATAGCAAGAAATCCTATTTTTAAATTGACCAGAATTTTAAACAGTAATTTTCAATCATAGCCCCTAACAAGAACAGGTAGGAAAGATGGATATATATGTGCATTTTAAATGCAATGGGGAATTAATTATTCATTTCATATCAGAATCTTATATTTCAAATATGAATTTGAGAGTCTCTCAGGTGTTGTGGGTAAGAGGTAAACTCAAAGGCTGAACTATTCACAGCTCAACATTTTAGGACGGCTACAGGCTACTATTTTAATAATTCAGTATTCAGTGTGTTCTCAAATACTCTTCAAGTTCAATAAAGTGGTAGTCATTAATTCTTTAAATGATAGAAACTTCTGCAAGGTATTTGAGAAACCAGTATTGTAGAATGTCAAAATTGTATCAGTTTCAAGAAAGACAGTTTAAAAGCAGCTCAACATTATCTTATATACCCAACTACATCACAGATGATGTACTATCATATTTGATTTCTTCTGACCTAATCATAGTAATGTGTTTGTGTGCTGTATATCTTTAAAGGAGTTTTATAAAAATTAACTGGCACATAATATTCCCTCAAATAATAGTATACGACATAAATCTCATGAAAGAATATTTTATTTATATTACCTCAAAGAAACCAATATTAAGTTTAGCAAAAAACAAAAAACAAAAAAAAGCTAATTCCTCATTTGGGACTTTACTCTGATTAATCTAAAGAATGTTATATATTTGTTTTACACCTGTTTCTTGTGGGTTTGAATAACAAGTTTATCAGCAAGCCATCAGCTATTGTACAGGTAGTATATGTAGGTGCTTCTGTAGACTCAAAGACTCAGAAAGCAGAACTTAATATAAAGCATGTGGGGAGTCAAGAATAGAAGAGGAAAAAAAAAAAGATTATGGCTATAGTAGATTTCCACCCCTTTAATAGCTCAGTAAAAAGAGTGAAATGTTCAGGTTTGAAGTAGCATTTACTAAAGCATTTTTCTAGTGACCAATGGGTGTGTCTGTAGTTGTAATTTTCTAAGAAGAGGAACTATGTCCTACCATCTCTACAAACTATACTTAGTGGCTTTGATTCATGGAAATATGTTCTACTTGTTTTGTGGAAACAGACATATCCCAGAAGTACTTCTGCTTACTCCTATTGTAACTTTTGTGGCAAGATGAAAATGTATTCCTCCTTGTTGTGTCATTGAAGCACAACCTGAAATAAAGATGAATCCCATTACATGTAAGCAAAAGAAGAAAACTAATTCTCAAATATAAGATTCAAACCAAATGTCATTATAGTACATTAAAGAATAGCTCACATACTTTCAGTATGCTTGATTTTCATTTTAGAAAACACTATTTGAAACAAATAAGCATGAACTTTTTTTAAAGACCTTTTTCTGCTACAATGGAAAATGTAAAGGCAGTGCCTTCTTTGCCCATTTTACCAACAGAGATCTGCAGGGCGTCATCCTCATACCAAAGAGGCTCACATGCACACAGGGCAGACACAAACATCTAAGGACCATTGGCAATGGCTAGTATGGGGAGAGTTCCTGACAGCAAAACAGGATCTCCATGTTTAAAGTACTAACTCCAAAGTAAGCATAGGATCTCCTTGATGACAGGAGGCTATGGACACATATCAACCAAAAGATTTTGGTGAACCTACATAAAACCAAATGCTTTACATTTGTGTCTGAGTTCATGAATGTGCTAAAGCTATTTCCAAGTATTAAAGCAGACACGAAACTCTGAAACATTTAACTGAAGTAATTTATCAAAATCAGGAGTGTGATGTATTAAGAGAAACAAACAAAAATTCAGACTGGAGAGATGGCTTAGTGATTAAGGCACTTGCCTACAAAGCCAAAGGACTTCAGTTCGATTCCCCAGGTCCCAAGTAAGCCAGATGCACAAAATGGTGCATGCTTCTGGAGTTCATATGCAATGGCTGGAGGCCCTGGCACACCCATTCTCTCTCTCCCTCCCTCCCTTCCTCCCTCCCGCCTAACCTCCCTCTCTCCCTCCCTCTTCTGTCTCTCACTTTCTCAAATAAACAAATTTTAAAAACTTTAAGTAAAAGAAAATCTTTTAGGAATGGTTAATCTCCATTGTCAACCTGAATGGATTTAGAATTACCATAGAAACACCCCCATCTATGAGGGTATTACCATAAAGGTTTAAAGATGGAAGACCCACCCTGAATGTGGATAGCATCATCCCATGGTCTAATAACCTTGACTGATAAACAAAAGGTGAGCTTAGCAACATTTATCTCTGCTTTGTGACTATAGGTGCAATGTGACTGGCCTGCTACTGATAAAGGAAAGAAAACAGAGTTCCTGCCCAAGAGAAAGCAGAAGCATGTTCTAAGAAATAGGAAAGCCCATCTGGAGATAAAAAGTGGAGTCTTTTCAAGGCTCTGAATAAAAGCCACCCCAGGAGCCAGGTTTCTATGCAGGAGATCAGGTTTAATCCCTTCAGAAATCCAGGTAAAATGATTATTCTAAAAAAGGGGAACTCTTTTATAGGAAGGGACTCAGGGTGACTTCAAGGAAAAACAAATCTAGGGAACTCCTTTAGGAAGAAAGAGATGAGGAGAAGCTAGTTCCTTCTCTGACCTGTAGCAAAGTGGAAACTGCAAGGGCAACCTCAAGGACAATCTTCCCTTACTTTTGGGGGGGGGGGGCTGTTATCCTTAAACTGCCTGAACATCATACCTTCCCCACCATATAGGAAGGTATCTATCCCTTCATAAAATGTTAGCAAAAGTAAACCTTCCCTTCCTTAAGTTGCTTCTTGTCAGGTATTTGGCCACAAATGCAAAAAGTAACTAGTACACTAAGAAGAAGGGTCACTGCTATAATAAACCTGCCCATGTGGCTGGTTGGCTTTTGGAACTCATTTGTGGAAGAAATATCAATGTTTTTGGAACTTAGGGTTAGAAAAACTCTAGAAATGTAGCAGACCATAGGTAATAAAGTTTTCAGGACTGGATGGTTCCACTGGGAATTGGGCTAGAGGTCATTCATATTACACTCTGTCAAAGAATATGTCTGTACTCTGTCGATTTCCTGCAAACTTGAGTAAGGCTAAATTCAAAAGTAATTGACTAATTTGACTGGTGGAGGAAATTTCAAAACAGGGCATTTAGGCCATGACATGAGTTGTTCTCACTGCTTTTATCCAGTTTTACAGTGAGAGAGAGCAGCAAGTAGATCAAAGCAATATTTCTTAAAAGTACAGGTTAACAAAGAAGGGAGGGTAAAGTTGTGAAAAAGGAAGGTATGGAGGATGCAACCCTAATTGCTAAAGAAATGAGCACTATTAAAAAGACAGCTCATGTGCTACACTGAGACAGTAGAAATAGGCCCAAAAAGCAGTTCCATTCACTAGAGACAATTAGTTAAAACCGAACTCATTTGGGGGGAAAAAACAAAACTAAACAAAACAAAACAAAAAAAAACTACAAGTCAAAACAACATTGGGATACCATCTTACTCCAAGTCAGAACAGCTACTATCAACAAAGCGGACAACAAATGATAAGGAGGGTTCAGGAAAAGTGGGACCCTCATCCACTGTGTGTATAAGCCAATGAGTATACTATTATAAAACAAGTACAGCTAGTATGGAAGATTCTCAACAATTTAAACATATAAAATTCCCATACAACCCAGTTATCCCCTAAGATATATTCCCTAAAGACCCCACATTCTAATCCATAGATACTTGCACATTCATGTTCATTTCAGTGCTACTGACAATAGCTAAAAACTAGAAATGGCCTAGATGCCCAACATCCAGGACAGATAAATGGATAATGAAAGAATGGAACTTTTACACAATGGGATTCTATTAGCAACAAGCATAAATAAAACTATGAAATTTGCAAGACAATGGATGATATGGAAAGAAACATATTAAGTGATATGACACAAAGACTAAATCATCTTTCTGGTATGTGAGTCTTAGCTTGTAATATCTGTATGTATGTATGTATGTATGTGAATGTAATCAGAAGGAAGGAAATATAGGGGTAAGGAATTAGGTGAAAAGAAGGAGGTAAGCTCTCGCCCAGGAAGACAGTGTGTTTGGGGGGGGGGGGGACAGTTCTGTGAGGTAAGTATGCTAGACCCCTGTTTCCTGGCTCCTCCCAGCTCCCACGTCTGGGTTCCCTGCGCTGGTTGGTGTGCAGGCGGCCATAGCAGTGAGAGTAAAAAGGCCATACCTTGTTTCCTGGTTCCCCCTGCCCACTTACCTGGTCCAGGTTCCATGGACCAGACTGTGTGTGGGTGAGCTCTGTACAGCGTGAAGAAACCAGATCCCTATTCCCTGGTTCCTCCCAGTCCCCTGGTCATGGTAGGTCCCATTGTGACTTGCTTGGGGAGGCCTGGTTCCTGTATGAGCTGTGGAATCAGGGTTTTTGCTCTAATATCCTGACGGGCCACTGAGTACCAACATCACTGTTCACCTAAGTGAGAGGGTGCAGGGGCTAAAGGACAAAAATTTGCTTCCACCACAATAAAACAGAGTCTCCCCAAAATGGGTAGAAAACAATGCAAAAAAGCCAAAGAAAGTCAGAACACTGAGAGATCTCCATCAAGGATGCCTAGTCCTACAATGGAAGCATCCAATGAACTCATACAGAAATCAACAAAAATTCAATTGCAAAATAAAAACACAACCAATGAGACACTGATCAAAAAAATTATTCACTGAACTGGAAGCAAAACATCAAAGAACCGACAATCATATAGATGAAATTGAACAGAATCATCTAGAGCGTTCAGCTTTTGAAAGTAGGCTTAACTTGATCAAATAAAACATTAGAACCCTTCAAAGAGATATGACTAAATTAAAGTCCAGAAATGGAAGATCTCAACAACCAGTTTATTAAGCTTAATGAAGACTTGATATAATAAAAGAATGAATTCTAGCAGGCATAAAGAAAATCAGAACTCAAACTAAAACACTCCCTCCAAAAAGAGATGGACACGAGATGCAAAATAAAACAGAAAACAAAAATCAAATACAAATTATTAAAACCTCTCAAGAATCCCTCACTAACAGAAATACTCATGTGGAACACAGAACTTCTGACCTAGAAAACAATATGTAAAAAATTGATCAGGAGGCCAAAAACTTTGATAAGTTCAAAAAATAAAGTGAACAGACTAGGAGGGAACTGTGGGATACCCTAAAGACGAAACATGCAGATCATGGGTATATGAGAAGCACAGGAAATCTAGTCCAGAGGCATAGAGAACATATTCAACAAAATAACTGAAAAATAATTTCCCAATCTCTCAAAAGAGAGGCCCAACCAGATACAAGAAGCCTACAGAACACCAAACAGACAGGAACTCCAAAACACATCATACTTAAAACTCTTAACCACAAAAACAAAGACAGTGTGTTAAAAGCAGAAAGAGAGAAACAAATACAACATATGAAGGCAATCCCATCAGAATTACAGAAAATCTCCTAAACAAACCTATCACACTCATCGAGACTGGAAAAGTAATAAAAAACCTCCCCAAAAATAAGAGTCCAGGACCAGATGATTCTCAGCTGAATTTTATCAAACCTTCATGGAAGAACTCAAACCAGTATTTCCCAAACTGTGCCATACAAGTGGAGAACAGGGAAAGCTCCCCAACTCCTTCTATGAAGCTAGTATCACCCTAATTCCAAAACCAGGCAGAGATGCCACAAGAAAAGAAACTACAGGCCTATTTCCCTAATGAACACAGACATAAAGTTCCTGAACAAAATCCTCGCAAATCGAATCCAACAGCACATCAAAAGCATTATCCACCTTGATCAAGTGGGATTCATCCCAGGAAGGCAGGGGTGGTTCAACATACAGAAATCTGTCAATGTAATACACCATATAAACAAGGTTAAACACAAAAACCTCGTCATCATTTTGATAGATGTAAAAAAGGCCTTTGACAAAATATAGCATTACTTCATGATCAAAACATTGGAGAGAACTGGCATGGTCAGGTCTTATCTTAACATAATAAAGGCCATATAAAAAGCTCCTAAAGTCCAAATAATACTTAATGGAGAGAGACTGGAGGAATTCCCATTGAGAACAGGTACAAGACAGGGATGTCTACTCTCACCTTTGCTCTTCAATATAGTCCTGGAAGTCCTAGCTCAAGCAATAAGACAGGAGAAAGAAATAAAAGAGATAAAATTTGGAAAGGAAGAAATTAACTTAGCTTTATTCGCAGACGACATGATTCTATACGTAAGAGACCCAAGAGACTCCATCCCAAAACTCTTGAAGGTGATTAATTCCTTTAGCAAAGTAGCAAGATACAAAATCAATGCACAAAAATCAGTACCTTTCTATATGCAAATGACAAAGATACAGAGAAAGAAGTAAGGGATATGGTCCCATTTTCAATAGCAACAAAAAATAAAATAACTTGGAATAACGTAAACCAAGGAAGTGAAATATCTAAACAATGAAAACAAAAACACTCAAAAAGGAAATTGAGGAGGATGTGACAAAATGGAAAGACCTCCCATGCTCCTGGGCAGGCAGAGTCAACATGGTGAAAATGGCAATCCTATCAAAGGCGATATACAGCTTTAATGCAATTCTAATTAAAACCCCAACACTGTACTGCACAGAGATAGAAAAAAAAATCTCAAATTTCATATGGAAAGGCAGAAGGCCTCACATTTCCAAGCATATCCTCAGCAAAAGAAATACCTCTGGAGGCATCACCAAACGTGATCTAAAGCTATATTACAAAGCCATAGTAATAAAAACAGGAACAAGGAAAGAAAACTATAGGCCTATATCCCTAACGAACTTAGATGCAAAGATCCTGAACAAAATCCTTGCAAACTGAATTCAAGAACACATCAAAAGCATTATCCACCTTGATAAAGTAGGCTTCATCCCAGGGATGCAGGGATGGTTTAACATATGGAAATCAGTCAACATAATACACCACATAAATAGACCTAACCATGCAAATCACATGATCATCTCAAGTGATGCAGAAAAGGCCTTTGACAAAATACAACACCATTTCATGATCAAAACAATGGAAAGAATAGGCATGAAGGGTTTATATCTTAACACAATAAAGGCTATATATAAGCCACCTAAAACCTAAATAATACTTAGTGGAGAAAAACTCAAGGAGTTCCCACTGAGAACGGGAACAAGACAGGGGTGTCCATTCTCACCACTGTTCTTCAACACAGTACTAGAATTACCAGCCCAAGCAATAAGACAAGAGAAAGAAATAAAAGGGATTTAAATTGGAAAGGAAGAACGCAAGTTGGCCCTATTTGCAGATAACATGATTCTATATATACATGACCTGAAAGTCTCCAACTCAAAACTTCTAAAGGTGATAAATTCCTTCAGCAAAGTGGCAGGATACAAAATCAATGCACAAAAATCAGTAGCATTTCTATATGGAAAGGACAAATATACAGAGAAAGAAATCAGTGAGTCTGTTCCATTTTCAACAGCAACAACAGCAACAAAAAAATTAAATACCTTGGAATAAAACTAACCAAGGATGTGAAAGACCTATATAATGAACACATATTTTAAAAAAAATACTCAAGAAAGAAACAGAGGGGGAGTTGAGATGATGGAAAGACATCCCATGCTTCTGGATAGGTAAAACTAATATTGTGAAAATGGCAATCCTCCCGAAAGCAATATACAGATTTAATACAATACCAATAAAAATACCAGCATCACTCTTTACAGAGACTGGAAGAATGATCTCAAAATTCATATGGAATGGCAGAAAGCCTCAGCTATCCGAATATATCCTCAGGGGAAAAAAAAAAAAAAACACCTCTGGCAATATCACCATACCCAATCTAAAGCTATATTACAAAGCCATAGTGACAAAAACAGCATGGTACTGGAATTAAAACAGAAACATAGACCAATAGAACAGAATTGAAGACCCAGACCACAGGTCAAGTAACTACAGCTGCTTGATCTTTGACAAAAATGCCAAGAATGTAGACTGGAGAAAAAGTAGCATCTTCAACAAATGATGTTAGAAAAATTGGATGACCATATGTAGAAAAATGAAGTTGAACCAACTCATTTCGCCACACACAAAAACAAGTACAAATGGATTAAAGACCTCAAGATAAGACCTGAAACGCTACAACTATTGAAAGAGAAAATAGGAAGCACTCTCCACAATAAAGGACTTGGAAAAGACTTCCTGAACAAAACCCTAGAAGCCCAGGAAATTAAACAAGCACTCCACCAATGGGATCTCATGAAGCTAAAAAGCTTTTGCACAGACAAACACATCACAAGCAGAGCCAATAGATTACCCACTGAATGGGACAAAATCTTCGCCAGCTATACCACTGACAGAAGCCTAATATCTAGAATCTATAATGAACTCAAACAATAACTACCCACTCTAAAAGTGGGGCAGAGAACTAAATAGGGAGTTCTCAGAGGAAGAATTGCAAATGGATAACACACACTTAAGAAAATGTTCAACATTCCCTAACCATTAAAGAAATGCAAATTAAAACAACTATAAAATTCTACCTTACCCCAGTAAGGATAGTAAATATTAAAATATCAAATGAAAAAAAATATTGGCAAAGATGTGGAGAAATAGGAACACTCATTCACTGTTGGTGTGAATGTAAGCTGGAACAACCACTCTGGAAATCAATATGGAGACTCCTGAAAAGAATGAATATACAGTTATCAACAGACCTCATTATTCCCTTACTGGGCATTTACCCTAAAAGCACCACATCTCACTTCAGATAAGTTTGTTCAACCATGGTTATAGCTGTTTAATTCATAATAGCTAAAAACTAGAATCAACCCAGGTGCTCATCATTGGATGCATGGATAACCAAGATACAGTATATCTATGTGATGGAATTCTACTCAGCAGTTAAAAAAAAAAATAGACACAATGGACTTTGTAGAAAAATGGTCAAACTTGGAACAGATCATTCTAAGTGAGCTCACAGAATGGCAGAAAGACAATCGTTGCATAGTCTCACTCATCTGTAATTCCTAACCAGGATCAGCCTAAGTTGCTGACATAGCTAAATGGCATCTCGAAGCTTGGACAATAGGCAGGGTAGTGCTTGGTAGAAGGGGGTGGGGGGCACAAAACTTAACTCAAATTGAACTGGTACTATAGAATCCTAAATCATGGAAGTTAGACTAATAGGTGGAACCCTCAAGAGGACCTTAAGGGGAGCACCTGAATAGAAGAGCCCTGGAGAGGGTGAGACAAACCCTAACCTTAAATTTCTCCTGTTTCTCTTTCTTCTCCATCTTTTTCTTTTTTCTTTTCCCTTGGTGCTGGCCTGTAATTCCCTGTACCAGGATGTGGTTTATATCCACAATGAGCTGTTGATCAGAGAAACCTATTAGATATCCCAAAACAAACAAGACAGACTCCTGTCAGAGCACTTGATTACCCACCAGAGGTTAACACCATACACTATTGGCATGGACCATAAAGAGACCTGACTGGAATCCAGAAGAGAGCCAGTCCCCAGACAATTAGCCCATCCAGTGCTGGAAGTTACTACATGAGATACTGGAGGAAAGTGAACAACATCTGTCCCAGCAACTCAATTCTAAGTGACTCAGAAGCAAACAACCTGATGTGACGCTCACACAAGTGCAATATTGACACACAGCCATGGCGGGAAACCAACTGCTCTTGGATTGGCTAACATATCCGCTCAGTGGAAAGTAAACCATATATGGACCTGGGAAACAGTCAGAATCATATCCAGATACCATTCTGCTTTCCACTGTCAAGCTCCCACTAATCTTGGGCTATAAGAGGGACTACACCTTTTAAATTCTCTCTAAATTAATAATGGTTATCCACTTAACTGGTGCTGACTTCACTCTCCATTGGAGAATCTGCTTCTCTTTTTCAGATGGGAGCTGGACCTGAGGACATAAATGACCCAGTGCACTCCATCATGAGCCCAGCTGAAACCAGAGGAATTGAGGAAATAAGCAAAAGTCCTGCTTTCTTAGTGAATCTGATATCAGCACAAGGGTGAAGGAGACAGACACTGAGGACACTTAACCCCTACCAAACCAGAGATCCAGAGGCTCCTAAGTGCACATCACTGAAGTAGACTTAAAAATGCACCCAACATGGCTCAGGGAATTTTGTGAAAGAGGATATGGAAAGATTGTTAGAGCCACCAGTTGGGACATTTTCACAGAGACATTGTCTCTCCCCTATAACTGACTGCTGCCTCCACAATGTATGACCCACAAACCCCATGGGATTGACCTGTATCCCCAACAAGGAAGACCTCTTCAGAAAAGGGATAGGAAGGAGGGAAAGGATGGTATCAACATGTACTGTTTACATACTAAATATATCGATATCTAATACAAAAAAAGGGAGGGAAGGAGAACAGGAATCACCACAAATTGTATTTGAAATGGCATGGCTAACACTCTGTACTCTGAAAATGCCATAAATAAATAATACAAAAATAAGAATTAGGGTCTGGAAAGATGGCTTAACAGTTAAGGCACTTCCCTGTGAAGCCTAAGGACCCAGGTTTAATTACCCAGTACCCATGTAAGCTAGATGCAGAAGGTAGCACATATGTCTGTAGGTCCTTGTGTGCCCATTTTTTTTCTAACTGCCTCTTTCTTTCTCTTTCTCTAATAAATAAATATTTATAAGGTAAGAATTAGAGATTTTTAACCATCTGACCCCCACAATGCTGCTCTCACAACTTATAACCAACAACTCCATAGTGAATACCAGTAATCACAGTAAGGGCTGTCCTCAATGGAGTGGTGGCAGGGAGGAGGGAAATTAAGGTACCAACACATGATGTATCTATCCATACAAAGTTTCTATGTAATAAAAAAAATACCAAAAAAAAAAAAAAAAAAGAATTTGCCGGGAATGGTGGTGCACACCTTTAATCCCAGCACTCGGGAGGCAGAGGTAGAAGGATCACCATGAGTTCAAGGCCACCCTGAGACTACATAGTGAGTACCAGGTCAGCCTGAGCTAGAGCAAGACCTTACCTTGAAAAACAAAAACAAGAGAAAGAAAAAACAACAACAAAAAAGAATTAGAGGTTTTTAGGTGCTGAGCTCAGTTGATATGATGCTTTGCCAAACAAGCATGAGCATCTGAGTTCAATTCCTCATACCCACATAAAAACCAGGCAAAAGTGTGTGCACCTGTAGTTACAATACTGCAGAGGCAATGACAGGAAGATTTCTGAGAATTGCTGGCTAATAAATCTAGCTGTATTGGTGACCCAAAGATTCACTGAGATACCCTGCCTCAAAAAGTAAGTGGAGGGCTGGAGAGATGGCTTAGTGGTTAGGCGCTTGCCTGTGAAGCCTAAGGACCCCGGTTCGAGGCTCAATTCCCCAGGACCCATGTTAGCCATATGCACAAGGGGGCGCACGCATCTGGAGTTCGTTTACAGAGGCTGGAAGCTCTGGCGCGCCCATTCTCTCTCTCTCTCTCTCTCTCTCTCTCTCCCTCTCTCTCTGCCTCCTTCTCTCTGTCGCTCTCAAATAAATAAATAAACCAAAAAAAAAAAAAAAGTAAGTGGAGAGTGAATGAGAAAGACATCCCATTTCTAACTCTGGCCCACAAATACAAACATGTGCATATACACACACATATACACACAGAGAAAAATAGTTAGGGAACTTTTACAGGTGGGCTAAATGCTTTTTGAAAAGAAAATCAGACATTCAAGCCTGGGTGTAATATTTTGTGATGTGTTTGGGTGTCAAATTGACACAGACTGGGGTTTTGATGGTTATTTTTCACTGTCAGTTTGATTGGATTTGGAATCACCATGCAAATACATCTCTGATTGTGTCTATGATGATGTTTCAAGAAAGGTTTAACTGAAGACAGAGCCACCCCGAATGTAGGTGGTACCATCCCATGAGCTGGGGTCTCAGGCTGAATAAAGAAGCAGAATGGAAACTGAGCAACAATTTACATCTCTCTTTGCTTTCTGCCTGCAAACCCAATGGGCCAGGCCCCTCACACCCCTGCACCAAGTCTTCCCTGCAATAAGAGACTATGTCCTTTCTTAAACTGCAAACCACAGGAACTCTTCCTTCCCAGAGTTGTATCTTGAGAGGTGTTTGGACATAGGGATTAAAAAAAAAAAAAAAAAGTAAGTAACACAATTATATTGGAAAACAAAAACCTGTGAAAAACTCCATGGTTTGTCTGACATGCAGAATATTAGATGACATTAAGAAAAGTGTACATGGCTACTCCTTGCTCCCTAAAAGAATATAGATGAATTTATAGCAACATTTAAGTTTTTCTGCTTAAATAAGTAAGCTCCTTTTAAAGATAACTCATTTCTTCAGCACATTTTATTCCCCAGTGACAATAAGTGAATGGAAAATCTACTACACTATTATAGCTTTATGAAAATTTAATTCATTATCAATACTGTGATTTAATGTTATAAGGTTAAATGTAAAATATTAAATTTGGCATATAAAATAGGCCAAAGTGATACTACAACAGGAATTTAATACTGTTTCAAATGCTATTTTAAAGGATCACCAAAGGACTAACAAATATATTTAAGTATTACCAAAAACATACTTACAATTGAAAAGGGATACAATGTAAAAAAATACAAAAGCATCTCACACAGAAACCTTGACCAAAATGAAAACAGCCATCAGCATCATGCCAATTAAAAATTAATAATGTATTAATAATAGAGAACAAAAGTATCCTGAATCCAATGCTGTGAATATTTTTAATTTTTTATTAAAAGTTTTTTTGTCATTCTACCTGCATTTATTTTAAGCTTGACCCAATTTTTTAATTCCCTGAGCCATGATCATTTTCAAGGTGAACTACATTTTTGTCTATCTCCTTTAGCAATGATAACGCCAGTGGCAGTTGAAAAAATTTTTTAGAGTATACATTTAAGAAATTTGTAATGTCACTGATTTACTGAAAAATATATGCTAAGTATAAATGCATTACATTGACTCTGTTCAAAAAACTACATCACATTTGAAACTCATAATCAGCACTTATTAACTAATATACTGATAATATTCAAATAATCTTCCAAATACTCAGTATTAATTTTAAATCAAGAGAATTGATATATTAGTATGTTCCATGTACTTTATATAAAAGTACAGTTTCAGTAATGATAGTTTCAGCAGTTTTAATCCTACACAAATGAAATAATGATTCCACAAGCTAACCTATATATAGCTTCTTGAGGTCTTAAAACTTCAATCAATTGCTGAAAATATCTTGTCCATTTGTGTATAAAATATGTGAAAACTTGAGTTTGAAAGAGTAAAATAAGTGAACTTAAATTTGGGTAAGTAAAATTTGAGTAGGCTGTCCCAAAAGGCCATCAGAGTGTTACCTGGCATTTTCTTTCTGACACTTTTTCTTGCTTCCCTGCTACACTTCCACCCACTGATTCCAACACACTTAGGTTCTATTTAAAAGGCAACCAATAAACTAGAATAGTAAAATGAGGCAGCACTGACAAGTCAGTATTAACTTCCAGCCCACTCACTTATTTTAATGTGATTCATCAGGGAAATCCCAGTTGTTAAAATATACCTGAAATTTCATTAGACAGCAACAAGAACAACAACAACAAAAGGCCCAAGATTTCTGAATGTGCATTTCAAAATGTCACAAATTATTTCCCCAACCAAAGTCTATTAAGGTTGAGTAAGAAGTAACAATCTTTTGTCTAAAACAAAAATCCATAAAGGGGCTAGAGAGATGGCTTAGTGGCTAAGGTATTTGCCTGCATTTCCAGAGGACCCAGGTTTGATTCCCCAAGATCCACGTTAGCCAGACACACAAAGGGACGCATGTATATGGAGTTCATATGCAGTGGCTGGAGGCCCTGGAGCATCCATTCTCTCTCTCTCTTTCTCCCTCTTTCTCTGTCAAATAAATAAATAAATAAAAATAAAATATTTTTTAAAAAATCCATAAAGTAGCATAATGTAGTTAATCATCATATGAGAAAAGAGGCAGAGATTAGCAAATTCTACTAAAAAGTTGTTTTGGTAAAACTGAAGCAAATCCATCTGAACCCCTAACACTGCAATATAATCTCTAAAGACTGAAACATAATACGGTACCAAGTACAGAATAATCATCTTGCAATCCGAAGGCCATAAACAAAGCAAGTTTGGCTAAGAGTAAGAAATGAATCCATTTCCTGAGTGTTACTTTCAATTGCAGACAATGACTAATGGAAACTGAACATCATGACATCACTTGGTTATAGTACATAAAAATTAATAACTTACATACTTGATTATCTTTTTGATATTTTTGTTTATTTGCAAGGTCAGACAGAGAGAAAGGGAGAGAGAGAGAAACCGAGAATGAGAATGTGTGCCAAGGTCTCTTGCTGCTGAAAATAAACTCCAGCTGCATACACCCCTTTGTAGATACTGGGCAACTGAACCCTGGCCAACAAGTGCCTTTAACTGGTGAGCTCTCTCCCCAGAACCATACTTTGCTATTGTACATAGTAAAATAGAATCGAAATTTTAGGTAGAAACTAAAAGATAGAGCCATCTAATATTTTATACCCCACTTTGCTATGGACTTCTTATTTCTTCAACTTTGAATTTTATTCCATGACAAAGAACTAATGTCTTATATATAAACCAAATTTGGTAGGAATTCTTATTTGCCATACGGTTGGTGAGATAATTTAAAGTTATTTTTAATGTACTTGTCCAATTATGAGCTACAAACATGTCTTAAATACATGTTTTTTGCAAAGTTATAATTATATATATATATATATATGTATATATATATATATATATATGACTGTTTAATTCCATTTGACAAATATGCTCATTTATTTCTTGATATGAGATTTTTAACTCTAGTGAAAAACATCAGTCCTGTGCTGAGGATATAGCTCAGTCAGTGAATACTGTGCCTTGCTAGCATGAAGAACTGAAATAAATTTCTAGAATCCAAATAAAAATGTCAGGTGTAATGGTGTATGCTTGTAAACCCAGTGCAAAGTAGGTAGACAGGAGGAGGCCTGCAGCTCACTGTCTAGCCAGTCTCACCTAAAAGGCTACTGAGAGACTCTCAAAAATTAGCTGGATAGAGTTTCTGCGGATGACACCCAAGTTTATCCTCTGTCCTACATATATACCTACACACCTGCATGCATTCACGCACACACACACATACGCACGCAACTATACTCATTTGCATCTGCACACATATGAACACACACAAAATCCGTCTTTTATTCTATCACTTAATATAAAGTCTTAAATACAATACTCAAGTTTCACATACAAATTCAGCACTTGTCCTGTAGTTTAATTCAGTTATTTTAACATATACATAATTTCCACAAATAATTGTATGTGTGTATATGAACATTTTATTTGTTTTTATAGTTATATTCTACACTACATAGCAGGATATAACCATACAACTTTCATGAGTTTAGTGATTTAATTTCACTGATAAAGTAATACCGTTCTTTCAACTTTTCACTGCTGTTGTACTCATGATTAATTTCAAACTACAAAGTTAGCAATGAATTAATTCTATTGAATACTAAAAATATTTTAAATTTACTGGCATTTTTAAATGGAATAGCATATTTGTGAATCAACAGAAGTATTTATGACAGAAAACGATCATCACTCAAACTATTGCATTCTTCTGCTACCACACTGCCTTGTCCCACCACACCACTGTCCATAAGCCATAAATACTCCTTCCAAATTAGAAAATAATGAAGTCATATGCTCAAAAACCTTCAATATCTCTATCAGCTAAAGTAAAGGTCCCAGTCCCCTGTACAAGGCAGTTAAGACTCCATTTCACTACAATTGCATGAGACTTTCTCCCACTTGGCTCCTTCCCCCTCAACATCAACAGATTGCAGCATAGCATAGCAAGTACACACACACACACACACACACACACACACACACACGTGCGCGCGCAACTGCTTTATACTCCTATGGCTTCACATCATTATCTCCCTTCAGTTAACATTCTTTATCTTTCTTGGGAATGAACTTTTGCAAATATTTCTGCTCATAAATCAATATTTCTATAAAGGTTCTTCCCGAACTACTTTTTTTTTTCTTTATTAGTTTTGTATTCAGCAAATACAGTCACTTTGGTACCATTATTAGGCTCATCCGTGACCTACCCCCTCCCCTTGGCCCCTCTTTGTTGAGGTATACGGGTCATGCATTGTGGAGTTAGCCCACAGTTATGGGTAAGCTAAATGTCTCTGCATAATAGGATTTTCACTCTAAGACTATGCTTCTCTGTGGGACTATGAAACTCCAGAGGATAGAGACCACGCCATTATTTTCCTGAGAGCTATCATAAGATGGAACAAAAAGTAAATGTTATTAGCATCTAGTAGGGCTGAACTGTAAATCAGAACCAAACAGAAAGGAGATTACTTCTGTCTTTAATGTAGCATGGCTGTTACTTACAGATTCTGAGCAAACAGGTATTAGTTAGCCCTGTACTTGGTGATAATAATTTCCCATTATTCCTGTGCAGTAAGTAAACCTGAACATATTTTATATGTTCTCTTTTCAAAAAAAATTCTTATTGCTCAAAGAAATTAAAACTTATAGAAATGATAAAATTATTGCAGACAGACATATATTTTAATCTACTGATACATTAGACTCATTATAGCAGAAGTAAAATAAAACAAATAGGAGACATAGTATAACCAACTGAATTCTAGTAATGCAAGTCTCATGTCCTAAGAGAATATCTTTGAGATCTATGAATTTTAAAAAATCACCTGTAATTTTTATTGTTTCATTTATTATTATCCTACTTTAAATCTAGAAGTAAACACAGAATAAAAAGCCACTTCCCTCACTATCAATCTCAAGATCCCGTTCCACATTAGTAATTAGGTTTTTATTTAATGAGGGAAAAACAAGCATTTTTAAATACTTTGTGCCAACAACTATTCATCTGATAAATGTTTGATAAGATGAATAATGCATTTGTTCTTTCAAGATGGTGCTTCTCCAATGACTTCCACCTCTTTGAAATGGACTGCAATCAGCTTGCTCAATGAGAGAAAATTGGGCAATCCAGCCCATTTGAATATGGGTATGCAAGTAAAAAAGCCAAGGTGATTGACAGACTCACAGGTGCAAAATATGCTGACACTTTAACTGGGCACAGTGTCCCAAGCCTTTAATCCTAGCACTCAGAAGGGAGACTTAGGATGACTATGTGTTTGAGGGCAGCCTGGAGCTACAGAGTGAGCTCCAGGTCAGCCTGGCCTAGAATGAAATGCTACCATGGGGGGGGGGGGGGGTGCTGACACCTCAGTATAGCTATTGTTCTTTGACAAAAGGAAGGATACTGGCATCACAAAGTTTAATAGTAGGAACTTAAGCCTAGATGTTGGGAATTAATATTCATAATGTGCCCCATTATACTACATTACACACAGAAAATATAACATAAAGACACCTCAATTTTCTAGACAGTGGAGTTTAAGATTAGATATAAATATCTAATAGTGACTAACATATAAACATTACATACTACAATTCATGTTGCCAATGCTGGAATAAAAATGTCACCATAAGTAAATATCTATCATATAGGCTATTTAATAATACCTCCCAACAGTTTGTTAGTCTAAAATACCAGAAGTGTATGTCACATAAAACTAAATATCATACATCTAGGGTAGTAATAATCAAAAACTTGCTCTGGTATCCTTTTGCTGTTCCTACAACTCTAAAAAACTATTGATCCTCTCAAGTCACAACTCCTATCTTTTGCTCGCCAGCTCTACAAAAACATCTTCTGTGCGTGCCATATGAACTAGTACTAGAAAAAAAAAAAAGAATATTCAATTCATATACTAAGAAAGCCGTGAAGTACTCCAAAGTAGGTAAGAGGATAACCATGTGGCTATCACCAATGTAGCAAATAATTATTAGTGCCACTATCAAAGTACAGATCCCCTTGAGAATCCATAGTACTTCTTTGTACTTAACCCCACATGCAGAATACAAATATATGGGCCATATTTGCCTTGACCCAGAAAGGCTCAAAGTGAACCTTAACAATATCATAGTTTATCTAAGAGCTGTATTACTAAAAAAAAAAAAAAAAAAAAAAAAAATTCTTTGTTTTAAATTTTTTTATTTATTTTTATTTATTTATTTGAGAGCGACAGAGAGAAGGAGGCAGAGAGGGAGAGAGAGAGAGAAAATGGGTGCACCAGGGCTTTCACCCACTGCATATGCATTCCAGATGCATGTGCCCCCTTGTGCATCTGGCTAACATGGGTCCTGGGGAATCGAGCCTCAAACCAGGGTCCTTAGTCTTCACAGGCAAACAATTAAGCACTAAGCCATCTCTCCACCCGCCCCCCAAAAAACCTTCTTAATACTAACTACTTTTAATGCTTGCAGATAGAGCATAATGCACAGATTGTATCATAATATAAATATAACAAATGACATCTAACTATATTGTAAAGGTCACAGCTCAGTCCAACAGAAAGTTTGGTTAACAGTCATGCTGAGGGGTTTAAAAAATTATGTCTCATGCCATGGAAAACAGTCTTGTTTGACATGACAGGGTTTTGTAAGGAAATTTAACCCAAAGTCGAGTCTATGACCAAAAAGTACTCAATTGTTCTAAGAGTCAGTAGACTGACTTTTCTTAATTGAAAAGAATCTTTACCTTCCTACCCTACATTAGTTTCTGTATCAAACTTTGCCTCAGTTTGTGCATGACAATTAAAAACGCATATGCCAAATGAATTTAGCTAGCAATAAAACTGGCAGTACTCAATCTCAGTCAAAATCTTTTAAAATCATAATCCATATTAACTCATTAAAAGAGAGGGAGAGATGGCTTAACGGTTAAGGCACATGCCTGAGAAGCCTAAGGACCCTGGTTCGATTGTCCAGGTTCCACATAAGCAAGATGCTCATAGGGGCACATACGTCTGGAGTTCTTCTGCAGTGGCTAGAAGTCCTGGGGTGCCCATTCTCCCTCTCTCTCTCTCTCTCTGTCATAAATAAATACAAATAAAATAAAAATTAAAAACAACGAAAAAAAAAGGTTTCTAAGAAGTGGCTCTCACCGAGTGGGAGGTACATCACACTTCCAGTTAATTTTGAAGCAGAAATAGCATTGTGATTCTGATACAAAAACATTCTCAATATCCTATCGGAAGAACAGCAACCCAAGCAACATGGGTAGTATCCCCTTAGAGTTTGAAATACATGTCAACAAATAATAAGTTTTGGATTCCTTAACTTTCAATACAAAATAAAATGGGGATGGGAGAGTTGGCTCAGCAGTTAAAGCACTTGCCTAAAAAGCCAAAGGACCCCAGGTTCGATTCCCCAGTATCCCCATAAAGCCAGATGCACAAGATAGAATATGCATCTGGAGTTTGTTTGCAGTGGCTAGGAGCCCTGGCATTCCCCTGCTCTCTATTTGCCTCTCTCTCTCTCTCCCCTCCCCCACCCATAAATAAATAAATAAAATATTAGAATAAAATGGGCATAATCTCACAATCTATTTGATTTATAGGTGAGGAAAAATCCTAAAGAAATTCAGGACTGAAACTACAACATAGAAAAGTATATGCAGATAATTATGTATAATTTTTAGGTCTACTTTTCTCCAAAGATTCTGGGATAAAAAAAAAAAAAAACAGACTTTTCTTGTTTGCTCTGAATATAAGTTCCAATAGTTAGAAGTCACCTGATTGAAGCTGGTCATGGTGGCGTATGCCTTTAATCCTAGCACTTGGGAGGCAGAGGTAAGAGGATCACCAAGAAATCGAGGCCACCCTGAGACTACCTAGTGAATTCCAGGTCAGCCTGGGCTAGAGGTGAGACCATACCTTAAAAAAAAAAAAAAAAGTCACCTGATTGGAGCAACCACAAGGACATATATCTGTTCAATGGTCTTGTCTGCCACCACTATTTCTTTATCAAATGCTTTTTCTCAGTGACACATTCCAGTAATATAAATATTTTGTTTAGAGAAGCAGAGAAATTAAAGCACACAGTATTCCCTGCAAACAACTAAGTTTACATCTTCAACATCCCTTCAGAAAAAAATTTCGTATTTTTCAAACTGTATGTTCAAAAAAGGAAGGTTACTTAAGGGTCTAATTTCCTTTAGTACTTTTATCTAGCATATCTGGAACAGTAAGACCCCTACTGGGTTTATTAGCATTCGCAGTCAACAAACAACCAGAATCATTTCAGAGAATTTGTAATTTAAACTCCTAAAACTATTTGCATAATATTCTGTATTTTCAACAACAGTTGCTCAGTTGATCTTAGTAGAATTGAAGTATTCTCTTACTTTCTTATCATTCCTGTGTTCACTCAGTGCTATAATTATTTTCTTTTCCTTGCTTCTGAACTATACTTATAAGTATTAAAGTTTAAATGTCAAATAAATTCCTCAATATTTCTCACAATAAATGCTTGCCAAAGTACATTACGTCACCTCTCATTGAAGTATTTTTTTATATTACAAGGAGACAGCAAGTGATGGCAAAATTTCAGTTACCTGCAAAGAGAATGTAAACAGTCTGTGAATTTAAAAATGTAGAGAGAAGGATGCTACCTATACTACCAATGCATAATATTTGCTTTACTTTGAAGTATCAAATGTTCCATTATAACTACAGACCTTGGAAAGCGAGTATCCTTTGATTCAGTAAAACCACTTCTAAAGAGAAACCCATAAAATTATCTGAGTTAATTACTAATAGCAACTTGACTGGACAAGGAATTAAGTAGGGGGCATACCCCTTGGGCAAGTCACTGAGGGTATTTCCAGGAAGGAGTAACTGATTAAGAAAGATCTTGCTCAGATTGGACAGAAGTTCCAGTGGCGGCCTATACATACAGAGGTTTCAGGGAAAAAAGTGTCTCTTATTGCATGGATGACAATGCTACTTGCTATGGAGTTTTCTACCTTGGTGCTACACTTTGTAGAGATCAGAACCCAGCTTCTTTGGCTTTTAAACAGAATGAACACCAGCAGCTCTCCAGGAATCCTCCAGGCTTTTGATGTCAAATTGGGAAAGCTGAAGCATCCATCCTCCTAGACTGAGCAGCTGGGTTCTCAAACTCTTAAGAGTCTAGACTATCATTGTTGGACGATCCAACCTGTATTATGTAAGCCAATCTAACAAGTCCCTTTTATGTCCCCTTACAATATAGTCTATTGGTTCTGTTCCTCTAGAGAACCCTAACACAGTTATGAAGAATCTTTACTGAACTCCTTCACCAAACTCAAAACAATCAAAATATTCATAAATAGATTTCATGATCCAATAATTAGTGGTAAAAATCATGATGAAGTTTATTAACATAGGATTTAACATTTTTTAAATTATTTTAATTTATTTTGAGAGAGAGAGAGAAATGGTGTTCCAGTGTCTCAGCCACTGCAATCAAACACCAGACACTTCTGCCACCAAGTACACATGTATGACCTTGCACCTGCATCACCTTTGTGCATCTGTCTTACATGGGATCTGGAAAGAGATTGAACATGGGTCCTTAGGTTTCACAGGTAAGCACCTTAACTGCTGAGCCATCTCTCCAGCATAAGAATTGAAATTATTTACATTATTGGCTGACTGCATAACCTAAGTGTGTGTGTGTATGTGTGTGTATGATGAAATAAATATACCTATGAAAGAGACCAGAGCAAGAATACAAAAACGGGGAGACATAAATAATTATCTATGGTAGACGTACAAGTACTTTATACCCATGTTTAGATTTCATTTTATTCTTAAAGTTGTCTTCATTAAATATGTTTCCATTTCTCCAGTGGGCTGGAGTGATGGCCCACTGGACAAACCACTTGCGTGCCACATTAGCTTGAGTATCTCAAGTCTGGATACCCAGAACTTACACACAAAGCCAGATGTTATAGCAGAAATATCTGTAATCCAAATGTGCCTACTCTGTGAGAAGGAAGGCAGAGATGAGAGAATGGCACAGAGTTTGCAGACTAGCTAGCCTGGAAAAAAAAATGAAACTCTGCCTCAAAGAAGGTAGAAGGCTAGAACTGACACCGAAAATTGTCCTCTAACTTCCAAATGCATCCCAAGGCACATGTGCAGCTACTCTCACACACATGAACATACATACAAAATGTAATTCAGTTCCTAGAGCTAACTTCAATGCAATCATTTTATCACACTTTCTTTTAAAAACCATTTATTCTGAAAAAAATACATATGTACTAATAAAAACGTGAACTATGTTAATTATACAATTAGAGGTAAACCTATTTCACATATTTTAAGGAACCTAAATAATATGCCTAACAATATGTTACCTTCCATATTAGAAACTAAGCATGAGCTGCGGGACGACAGACCTTCCAGCCTAGACCCATGGCTCAGTTCGTCCACAACCTGGTGCAGAGGGCCCCGGAGCTGGTGAACGCTGCTGTGACTTACTCGAAGCCTCGATTGGCCACATTTTTGCACTATGCCAAGGTTGAGCTGGTTCCTCCAACCCCTGCTGAAATTCCTACAGCTTTTCAGGGCTTGAAAAACATAATACGGAGTGCTAAAACTGGTGCCTTCAAGCATCTTACAGTTAAGGAAGCAATGCTGAATGGTTTGGTGGCCACTGAAGTATGGATGTGGTTTTATATTGGCGAGATCATAGGCAAGCATGGCATTGTTGGCTATAATGTTTGAAGACCAAACTTTGAACACCTGATTATTTGATTTGTTATTTGAATGTTCTTGGACCATGTGTGACCAGACTATCTGAATAACTATGATGTCAAATAGCATTGTTAGATTACCAGATATTACATAGAAAGTCATAGTTTTTCTAATTGAGTTGTCTTTGGCCTTGATACATTGATACTAGTCTAAATATGTATCTGTTTAACCTGAAATTAAAAGAAAGTTGATGTTGAAAAAAAAAAAAAAAAAGAAACTAAGCATGAATTTGATTAAGAAGAGAGTCCTGATCTCAGGAAAGTACCATGTGACATTTTTTAAACTTTATTGCCATTTTGGTGACATTCTGTCCCAGAACAGATCACCTCCAACATTAGTACTCTGACCTTCTAGAAAACTGACAGATAAAGTTTATAGCAAGAAAAAAATGAGTTTTTATAGGTTTCCAAAAGGGAATTCTTATGATACTAAAAGCTATATAATAATATTGATTTGAAAACCAACTTTTTTATTGCCAAATTATAGCTTTAAGATTACTAGAAAAATATCCAAGCAGATTTGTCATAGGACACAATTTTAAAGGAGAGGAAGAGACGGGCTGAACTTCTGATAGCCCAGAATTCTTTTAAAACTCTAGGTACACATATGAGTTTTTTATTTAAAAAAAAAAAAAAGGTTATCTTTAAAGTGTTTGAGATGCCAAGACTGACCTTTTACATTGGGCCTTCCTCCTGATATATCTCTCAAAATTCAAGTGAGCTATAGCTCATGCCTTTGAGAACAAATCATTTTTATGCCACTTTCTAGGTTCCTTCTATCCTATAGGAAAATGCACAATTTAGGGACACAGGGATTATTATTTTTTTTTTGTAAAACCATCTTCAAGAATCAATAGAATACTCAAAATATTATATTCTCATAAATGAAAATAAGTTGCTTACTGAAATGAGTCTTCCATTTCCTTGCCTTAAAAATTAAGCTGGCATGGATAATAAAAATATTTCTGACTGAAGATGCTTAGCATTCTAATATTTAAAAATATTAATCCATGATTAGATTTCATGGGCATAGTAAATAGAAACCAGAATTTGCTTTTGTTTTTTGAGAGCAATATTAATGATTTGAGATCACAAAACTTGTAACATCATGGCTTACATCAACCTATAAGCAAACCTACCCATGAATATTTTCAATCTTTTTCAATTGAACTTTACCAGTCATCCATGCAACCGTTTATTGTGTCTACTATCTGTCTGTCCATTATTATCCCAAGTATTTGGGGATAAGTTAAGACAATAATACACATGGCTTTCTTATCATAAACAATTTAATATTATTGGAGTAAAAAACAGAATCATCAAATAAATAAGTCATATGGAAGAACCTATAAAGAAACAACACAAGGTACTAGAAGATAGTGTCTATTAAAAGGTGGAGCAAGCATTTTCTACAGGACTATCACAAAAAATTACTGAGGATAACGTCTAAGAAGAAACCAGAAGAGCAGAGGGAGGGCTCTGTTAATGTAGCTCTGAAGTCATCCAAGCAGCAGGCATGACAGCCCTAAGATGAAATACATGACATGTGAACAGAGTAGGAATGTCTACGTGACTGCAAAACAAATAAATGCTATACTCATCAAGTACTTATCAAATGATTACATTCTAAAAATCATTCTACATGTTTTGCGATATTAAGATGATCCAAAGACAGTCTCATGGCCTCAGTCTCAGGCCTGGATATAATTACAATACAGGGTGATAAATATCATAAGGCATTTGAGCTAGGTCACAAAGAAGGAACAATAAGAGTAAGTTTTTCAAGAAGATGAACCAAGAGCCCACAAAAATAAGAGTTGAGGAAATGAGACAGATACTCTTGGTTCACACAAGAGACTCTTTTCTCCTTTTGCTTTCTTATAAAATTCAGATACTACTTGATCTCTCAGGAACAGGAAAGAAAAACCCATTCTGATTTGTCCAACTGCCAGAAGAGGAACAGAAGGGTCAGAAATGGAAAGCACCTTCAGTTGGGAGCCAAGATACTGATTCAACAGACCACATGGCATTTAGCTTACTTATGCAGTCCTCTGTTATCAGGTCCTTCTGTTCCCTAGCTTCCTCCATTGTCTTCAACACATCAGTATTCTTAGTGATCTCCCTGCCGGCAACTACATTTAATCTCTCTTCCATTCTTCTGAAACTTAAAAATACCTTAATATCAGTCCTCAAGAACTTTTCTATGGAAGAAGAAAAAAAAAAAAAGACACTTGCCTTCGGTATAGTGACATAAGCCTGTAATCCCACCACCCTAGAGGCTGAGGCATGATGATCTCCAGTTTCAGGCTATCTTGGAAGTACACTAAAAGACAACATTTCAGAAATAAGGGAGAGGAGATTCTTATAATTTGGTACCATTCTAGCTTCCAACAAGACTGACCAAACGGCCAAACATAGTAGATGACTCATCATTTATTTTCCCCCTCCAGTAGTCCACATACATTCTACCTACAAGCACTGCTCCTGCAGGCTTTCTTCCTGAAACTTTTGCTTTCACCATCTGTCAAACTATAGAATTAGCTCAGGACACAGAGTAAATTTCATCACAACCATAATAACCTGTCAATTACTAACCCTTATTCAGCCATTCAGAATCATCTATTCCTTCCTCTAGTATCCAAAATATGTCTCTTATCCTAACTAGAAGTTACCAAAATTCTCTCTTATGACTATAGTTGTACAAGTAGTACATCCCCACCTAGATTTCAATTCCTTGGTAGAAAAGTTTGTATACAATCCATGTTTGCATCTATTTATAACTCAGCAAATATTTTGTATTACAGCATATGACATAAATATTCTGAAAACTTATCATTAAGGTACATTAATTCCTCACCTTAGGGCTAAAGAAATGGCTTAGTGGTTAAGGCACTTGCTCATAAGCCTAAGGACCTAGGTTCAAGTCCCCAGGACCCACATAAGCCAGATGCACAAGGTGGCGCATGCATCTGGAGTTTGTTTGCAATGATTGGAGGTCATTCTCTCTCTCTCTTTCCCTCCCTCCCTCCCTCCATCCTTCTTCCTCACACACTTTCTGTCTCTCCCTCTCTAAAACATAAAACATTTTTGAAGTATGAGTGCTCAATGGACAACATAAAATAAAATTAAAGACAAATTCAGAAATGTAAAGTAAAAGCCACTTACATTAGTAAGCATTATCAGACAATACTAAAACAACTCATATATCAAATGCTTGCTAAGTGTCCATGAGATATTTACTGATTACTGAAATAGAAGGGTAAAAATAGTGAGAGGACTAAAATTTTATGCAATAATCTTAAGTACAAAGTGCTAGCCTATAAATTATTACTTCTAAAAGTATGATCAAAATATCAGTTTACAGGCCAAATACAGACCATTAAATCCAATTTCAAGTTCAAATCTAGGAAACTATCTTGCCAAATTTTTGACTATCTAGGAATCCTTCTAGGACTGTTTTTGCACACGAAAAAGGCTCTGTATTTTCAATGCCTATGAACTACTCAGAGAGAAAATTTGAGTTTTTGAGACTTGAATAAATTTCTTACTTTGAGATGCACAGTTTATTTTAGTAATTAAGGTACCTACAACCCTGCCATCATAAACAAAAAGGGAGGAATTTACTGAAATATGTTATAAGAGGATACATTGCGGGAGATATTGCATAGTTGTTCACATTGTTCTGCGGTCAAAATACAGAAAAATAATAGAAATGCAATGAAGAAAATTTCAGTTAAGCACTGGAAGAATTATAAGAAACTAATTAACAATACCAAATTATACTTAGCAATTTCAGCCACTTGAACACAGGGTACAGCAAAACAAGCATTTATAAAAATGACTTGAGATTTCTTTTTCACATGAAAAATTTGACTGCACATAATCACTTCTGTGGAAAAATATGAAGCTAGATTTCCAGGTAAAATGTCTGCATAGGAGTCACAACAAACCAGCCAAAGGAGAGATTTAAGCAAAACCACAGCAAAATACACTTTTCTTCTTGAAACTGAAGGTGTATAGGTTTTTATAGGCCACAGCAGAGAAGCAGGAGAGACCAAGATCTACCAGAAAGGAGGAAACAGGCCAGAATCCTGCGGAGGCAGTTGCAGCCAGGAAAGATCTGCACCCACCTGGCTCGGCACCCAGCTGCAGAAGCAAAAACCAAACAAGAGAATTTTCCAACCTCATCAAACCCGAAGGGGAGACAGCAGAGATCAGCAAAGTTGCTGCTAAATGAGATGAAGGTGGGCCCAGCTGAGCAGGTCCAGTACAACTCCAGGCTTCCTGCACTCCCATCCCCCAACCAACAGAACAGCAAAACTCTAGAGAAAGCATACAGCCCCAGGTGGAAGGGCAACCAGCAAAACAGATCAGATCATCAGCAAAAACAGATCAGAGCACCAACACAACTAATCAGAGCACCAGCTCCACAGTACAACATGGAGGGATAAAGGTGGGCACTCAGCAATGGTGAGATTGGAAGCCACCCCAAAAGATAACAAAGCTGACCAGAAAAACAGCAGGTACATAGGCCTGCAATTAAGTACTAATCTCTTTTTCCATGACAGAGCAGGTCATGGATTACATATTCATGGTTGGCTTTACCATTTTCAATTAAGCTGTGTTTGGGGGTTTGACTATTGTTATCTTAATGCTTTCAGTTGCATAAAGCCTTTTCATCTGTCATATTGGGGTCTGACTCAGAACCAGGCTGACCTGGAACCCATTTCAGAACAGAAATCTCAACCTCCCAGCAGACTTAAGGGTGTAGAGCAACATACACCCTAAGGGATTTTGGCTTTATTAGGTTATCTGTTTCAATCCCCACACTTGCATACTCTGAGCTGGTTTTTACTGAATGTGTACATTCTCAGTTGTATTTTAGAATTTGCCAGTAAATTGCTCCACCCAGCCTTCAAAAGAATATTTGAATGGCAGGCAAACTCAACACCTAGGATTACTTCAGCAGCTGGACTGGAGTCCAAGATTACACTTGGCACCTTAAACTCCTAATCTGAAGGTACATAAAGTTAGATTTCCAAGTCTAAGAGCAACCCAGATAATTAGAAAACCAAAGCATCAAATCAACTCAGGATACAAAAATCACAACATTATAAAACACGAAGCACAGAGAATTAAGACAATACAATCACACCAAAAATTATAAATCCATGAGAAATCCCAATGAGACTGTTTTGGATAAAATGCCTGACAAAGATTTCAAAAAAATGATTTTATCTATATTCAAAGAAATCAAAGTAATCAAAGGAAAAAAACAAGGGAATTAAAGAAGAAAACAAACTTCTGAAAGAATTCCAAGAGAACACAGGAAACCAGCTTAATGAAATAAGGAGGCCATTACAAGACATGAGTAAGAAAATAAAAATATTGAAGAAAATCCAGGCAGATATTCTAGCACTGAAAAAAAAAAAAAACAGTCAAATAAAAAACTCTGTGGGAAGTCTTACCAGTAGAATGGATGAAGGAGAGAACAGAATATCTAAACTAGAAGAATGGGTGGCAGATCTAATACAGTCCAATAAACAGAATGACAAGCTAATAGGAAGGTATAAATAGGAATTTCAAGATATATTCGGGACACTATGAAAAGATCAAACATAAGAATTCAGGATATAGTAGAAGGAGAAGAAGAATTTTAATCCAAAGGCATAGTAGGCTTTTTCAACCAAATCATAGAAGAAAATTTTCCCAAAATTGGGAAAGAAATGCCAATACAGATACAGGAAGCTTTTAGAACACCAAATAGATAAAACCTGGAAAGAACCTGTCTTTGCCATGTTTTAATTAAACTACTAAACACGCAAACCAAAGAAAATATATTGAAAGCAGATAGAAAAAGCAAGTCACCTATAAAGACAAGCCCATTAGGATGACAGCAGATTACTCAACACAAACTTTAAAAACAAGAATGGTATATGGAATGATGTATTCCAAGTTCTGAAAGATAACAACTGTCATGGGCCTTGGTGCAAGCCTTTAATCCCAGCACTGGGCAGAGGTAGGAGGGTCACCAGGGGTTGAGGCCACCCTGAGACTCCATAGTTAATTCCAGGTCAGCCTGGACCAGAGTGAGACCCTACCTTAAACAAACACACACAAAAAAAAGATAACAACTGTCAACAAAGAAACAAAGATTACTTTATCCTGAAAAGCTATCTATCTGAAATTGAAGGAGAAACAAGGATATTCCACAACAAAAACAGGCTAAAGGAATTTATAACAACTAAGCCAGCTCTACAGAAAATACTTCTTCACCTTGAAGAGAAAGCAAGAGGAAATAGGAAAATATAAATCATACTCAAATAACACTTAAAACAAGAGATAAAAGGGAAATCAAGAAACACTACAAAACAAGAACAGGGAGAATAAACAAGTACCTTTCAATAATAACCCTTAATATCAATGGCCTCAATTCCCCAGGCAATAGACACAGGCTTGCAGACTGGATTAAAAGGCAGGACCATCTTGTTTGTTGGCACTAGGAAACTCATCTCTCAATAACAGACAAAATGTCTTAGGGTGAAAGGATGGGAAATGGTATTTCAAGCAAATGGACCTATGAAACAAGCAGGGGTTGCTATCCTAATATCTAACAGGAAAGACTTCAAACCAACATTAGTGAGGAAAGATAAAGGTCATTTTATACTGATTAAAGGAACACTCCAACAGGAGGACATTACAATCTTAAACATATATGCACCTAACATGGGGGCTCCTAGTTTCATCAAACAAACACTATTAGACTTAAGGTCACAAATAACATCAAACACAATTGTAGTGGGTGACTTCAATACCCCACTCTCATCAATTGACAGGTCATCTTGGCAAAAAATAAACAGAGAGACATCTGGATTAAATGATGTCATGGAGCAAATGGAACAAACAGATATCTAGAGAACATTCCATCCCAATGCTCCAGGATGTGAATGTTTCTCAGCAGTACATGGAACATTCTCCAAAACTGACACAGCAAATCTTAACAAATACAGGAAAACTGAAATAATCTGTTGTATTCTATCTGACCACAATGGGATTAAACTACAAATCAGCAACCAGAAAAACTACAGAGCATATTGAAATTCATGGAGACTAAATAGTACATGATTGAATGATGAATGGGGGTCATTGAAGAAATCAAAAAGGAAATAAATAAATTCATAGAATCAAATGATGATGAGAATACAACATATCAAAACCTTTGGAACACAATGAATGAAGCCCTAAGAGGAAAATTTATAGCTCTAATAGCTTATATTAAAAAAAATCAGAGAGTTCACAAGTAAATTATTTAATGCTTTACCTTAAGGACTTGGGAAAAGAAGAACAAGGCAAACCAAAAATCAGTAGACAGGAAGAAATAATAAAGATTAGGACAGAAGTTAATGAAATGGAAACTAAAAAAAAAAAAAAAAAAAAATCCAAATAATCAATGAAAGAAAGAAATGGTTCTTTCAAAGGATAAACAAGATTGATAACCTCTTAGCAAACCCTGCCAGAAGAAAGAGAGAAGAGACAAAAATTAAATCAAACTGGAGCTAAGATGAAAACCTCCTCCCTGTAGATCACTGACTGAAAGCTGGAAAAAGCTGCATGGTATGCAGCCCTATGGGAGACAAATTCATTAATGGTGAAAACAATGGATATTTGAAGCCTCCAGTTTGGCCAGCCAGGCCATATGACCAAACAGGTACAATAGTGCTATGTCTGCTCTGGGGGAAACCAACTGCCTCTAATTGGACTGGAGGTCTGCTTTATGGGAGGGAATGAATGCCTGGTACTGAAAACCTAATCAAAAGCCTATGGCAGGGGAGGTCATGAGCCTTAGGGTTATAAAGCCTGCTTTTGTCTGGTTAAATGCATATATTATGCTCACCAAACTGCCCAGTAAGCACTACATTTATTGTTAATATTCACATATTAATGCTACTCTCACTTTTGTTTAGAGAAGCTTCTCTTTTCAATGGCAGTGACCACTGGGATGACCCAAAAAGCAGCATGGTGCTGAGAAGTGACAGAGGAGTGTCCAGCACTGAAACATCTCTACCACACCCTCCACAGTCCAAGGCTGAGGGTCCATTGCAGAAGAGGTGGCGGGAAAAATGTAAGAGCCAAAGGAAGGGTAACAATCCTTACAATGCAACTGTCCAGGCAGAAATTGGCCTCAATATCCATGACCTCACAGTGCCTAGCAATACCTTCACAAGACCCTCATGAAAAAGACGACAACATCAAAATAAAAGGGACTAACAGAGAGGAAGGTGATATGATGGAGAATGGAGTTATGAAGGGGAAGGAAGGGGAGGGGGAGGGGGAAGGGAAGAGAATTACCATGATTTACTGTCTTTAAGTACAGAAGTTGTAAAAAAAAAATTATACATTAAAAAAGAAAAAAAAATTAAAATAAAGAAAAAGGAAAACAAAGACTTTGCTACCTTTGCTGGTGATAAAGTTTTAGCTAATATTATATTGTTCTCTGAAGAATTTATCACAGTAAAATACAAAAACCAAAAAAAAAAGAAGGAAAATTATGAAGCTGTCACTGTAAGAATGAAAATGAAAATGCACATAACCTATCTCTCTACAACTGGAACCTTTAATTCCCAAAATCTAAATCACATTTTTAAAACACAACATACTTTGCTCATATATGTAGTAACACACGCATAAATAAGTAACTAAAAGTAAGGGGGGGAAAAGATGAGAGGAAAAGGAGGGAATCTAACATTTGAGAGTACATTATGGTTTTCAAGCCCACAGCATTTTAGAAATCAGCACCAAAAGAAATGAAAGACAATTTTTAAAACAAAAAAGACCACACATATTTGAAATCAATAGTTCAGTTTTTTTAAATAAAAAGCTTCAAACTTGAAAAATACATACCTTAAATATTTTATGTTCAACTTACATTATTATATTATAATCATAATCCTTCCATGTTTTAACTCTAGAAAACTCCCTGAGACAATAATCATTCTCTATGTCCATTTCTCTTGAATAAATTTTAAATCATACTCTTCTTGGGATAACTTTTATGGTACAGTGCTGAAAAGATTCATTAATTTCAATTGCCATCACCTCCTTAAATGACATATTTTTTCTGCCTTTTGTTCAAATATATTTCAGTGTGGCCATTCAAAGGAAAATTACATATTCCAATAACATTTGAGTTCCTCTCAGTTACCCTTTCAGTGGTTGAGGGTAATGATAGAGTAAAAAATCACATTCTTCACAGGCTCTCTTTTCTTTTCCACCAATTTGGTAGAATTTCAACTTCAAATCTCCTGTGCCAAAAAGCAGTGGGTAATGTCTAATGTTCTCTAACAGTAGCTTTCTTTGGAGTCAAGAAAATGGGGAGTCGGGGGAAATCACTTATTCCAGTTTATAATGGATCAGCATAGGGATAAGCAATTTTTATCCTATTTTCCTAAAATAGAATTATAGAATCAAAATAAGTTAGAGAGGAATTAAAAAGAAAAATAAAATGTTTCATCTCTAAGTACCTACAATAGCTAAAAGGATGTAACTACTAAAAGTCTACCAAGCCCTATATTTTCACTATCAGAAAAGAAAACTTACATATGCATAATTTATTGATTACTTAGCATCATTCATAGGTCTAGGTTTCCTCTAAAACAGATTAAAATGATATCATTTTCTTCCTGAGATTGCAAGAATGGAATAAAAATAATAAGCATTATCCTTTCAAAACTGATATTCAAAGACAATCTACAGCAATCCATATGCTCTTAGAATATACAGAGAATAGCATTGTCCCTTGTTTATAACATCATCTCAACTTCAATTTCATCTGCAGTTATCTCTTTAAAACAAACAGTTCTGGGGTTCTTAAACGACACAAAGTCCTTTCTCCCAGGCCCTCTTTTATTTGGTTATCTTTTTAGGTACACTGAAGATTGAGTTTACAATAAACTGAACAGACAGCATACAAAAGGCTTTTAGATAAACCATATGGTCCAGGGAAAGGAACAATCTGGACGATCCCCATTTCAATCTGCAAGCTTGTCCACCTCTATAACACATTACACTACTGTAAAAAAAAAAAAAAAAATCAAGATGGAAGCATTAAAAAAAAATATTCTATTTTTAACATTACCAAGCAACCACACGTTGAAGTTTTTTTCTGATAAACTTAATAAACATTTACTTTAACTTATATTCTGAGATTCTGGGATGCAACACTAGGCATACAAAACCAGGCAGGCCACTTTTCAAGAAAAACAATATTTCGGCAGGGATATGTGTGGGTATTCAACTTATGCTTTAGAAATTTAGAAGGAAAAGAACCTACACTTTTACAGGGGCATATTGGCAGAGGCTGATGTAACAGATGACACATTCTTGGAAATCAAATAAAAGCAATAGAGAAATATCCATTGTTGCCTAGTGAAGGCCTAATCACATGGACACAGCTGGATCCAATGTAGATCATTCATTAATAAAATAGTATTATATTCACCACTTTTTGATGCATTTCAATTGCTACTACAGCCAAATCCCCAAATTTCATTGTTCAATGGTGGTAAAATTGTTTTAATAGGAAATGTGAGAAGATTTAGGATGGGGAAAAAATGTTCTGATACTAAAAATGAGATTGCTCAAAAAACTAAATGCCTCTTTACCTTGAATACTGTATCAGCAGCTTAAAATATTCAGCGTAAACCTGAAAAGGGAGGGACTCATATGCTATATAGTTAAAAAATGAGCAGTGTGAGATGCTATAGAAAACATATGAAATATTTGTGAAAGAATTTTACAGAACGATTAACATAAGATGTTAGGGTTGGGAGAAATTATAATGTAACAAAGTTAAAGGAAATCAATCAACTGAACTTTAAAATATTCATTTATGAACCATTCTCTACTGAATATTGAAAGAAATCTACGTACCAAGTGCTTGGGAACACATACACTTAGAAGTTACAATTTGTCATTTTACTTATTTAATATGAAATAAGATAATTCAAATTATCTACTTAAGAAATGACAAAAGACATAGTTACAGAAATAAATAGTATTCACTCAATTTTGTGTTATCTAACAAATTTATTTTTCATACATCCAAAAGTATATGATACTACATATGTCTTAAAATATAATGTAAAAAGAAACTAGTTTTTGCTACATGCCCTGGATTAAACAAAAATGTTGCATTATATGTTATTATATTGTATATAATGCTTAAACACAATAATTCCTAAATAAACTATGTTTCTCTTATGTTTGTATGTATAATTATACTAAATAAACAACTGGGACAACTCAGGTTATATTTCCTAAATAATTAGGAGTTGCACCACAGAAAAAGATACAGGGTTTAAATGCAAATAAAAGTATTTCAAGTTAATAAATAGTATTTGATATACAGTAAGCATTACTCAATATATATGAATATATAGAATGAAAGAATTTTTGTTCAGTGGTATTTCTGATCAATGCTAATATGATCGGAATGACCTTTGCACTGAGGATTCAAGATAAGACTACAGCAAACTTAAATGGACCAAAAGAAAAACTTTCAGTGATACTCTTTCTCAAAAATGCCCTAATTCAGAAGTTTAAATGTTAACCTAAATATTAACTAATTAAAATTGATACATATCCACCAAGATTCTTTTTAGTACTTTCACAGGAAAAAAGAAAGGTGGTTTTAAGAGATAGCACTGGGAGAGATAGGAAATTGCAGTGCCTTATTATATAAGCATTATACGTAAAAAGTATTTTGAGTATTTGTTTGTTTTGCTAAAAAAAAAAAAAAACGAGCCAATATGTTGCTGAACTGTCTTGAATGAGGGAAAATAACAGGTGAGTTTATTTAATGCATATTTGTACCTCTGTTTTACACAAACCCTTTCATTGGTTTTTAAAGCAATTTCTTAATTAAAAATAAATCTCAATAAAACCAACTGTTAGACTGCACCATCATCTTAACTAGTACACAATAGACTGACTATAGAACCATTTTAAAAGAATCCATAGTAAGTTCGAGGCCACCCTGAGACTCCATAGTGAATTCCAGGTCAGCCTGGGCTAGAGTGAGACCCTACCTCAAAAACCAAAAAAAAAAAAAAGAATCCATAGTAGACATATCCCTCTATATACAGGGCATATAAAAATATTCCACAATAAAAATTCTAACATGAACTACTATTTGCTTTCTTTTTAGTCACATTTGTTATGCTGCTACAAAAATACATGAGTTTTTCCTCCAAAATAAATTTTTATTGCCAAAAGTCATTAATTTAAAAATAAATCAGTCAAAATAATACTCTCTCCTCCAAAAATATACATATTATTCCTATATACGTTTTTTACTGATGTTTTTTAATTTTAACAAAAGGTACTACTCTTATGCCCCCTCAGACCCACCCTAATTCTGGTGAGTGTCTCTTTGGCGGGAATATTGGTATTCCTTATAAGGACCAAGAGGCCTCAGTCAGTCTAGCAGGGGAGACATGGTGCCTCAAGCTATTCCCACCCACCCTGATATGTCTATTTATTCTTATCTTGATTACAAAACCCCAGTTTTTAAAATAAATCACTTCATAGTAAATAATTTTTATTAATGAAAAAATCAAATTTACATTTTATTGAACACTTTATGGAATTTCCCAGAATGCTTGCTCATAACAAAAATCTAGTCCACAGTACAAGTCACCTCCACTGAAATTCACACCACATTGCCACAGTCCTAGCAGTAAATCACTAATTGTAATTTTGTGAGAATGTGAGATTTCAAGTATTCTGGGGTGTTGCTTTGCATTTTGATTTCAAAGGAAAAAATTAAGTGCATATCCTTTATACTTATGGAAATTCATTTGCTTATCTAGCAATTAATCAGACATTCTAAAAGTGACTATTTCATTTGTTAAAAAAAAATGAACTTGGGCTGGAGAGATGGCTTAGTGGTTAAGTCTCTTGCTGGCAAAGTCAAAGTTTGATTCCCCAGAACCCACATAAAACAAATAAAGTGGCACTTGTGTCTGGAGTATCAGTTGCAGTGGCTAGAGGCCCTGGCACACCCATTATCTCCATCTTCCTCATTGTTACTCACTTTCTCCCTCAAATAAATAAATAAATAAATAAAATATTTTAATTAAAAAATATGAACTAACCCTGAATTTTAGACAAAAGTAGAAAATAGACTTTTGGTCTCAACGAGAGATATCTTGGCACAAAAATCCATGTAATATAAGAAAATATCACTGAAATGTTTCCATTCAAACAATAAGCTGAGAAGCAGAAAAGATTCCAATCAGAAATGCATCAACACACAACTAAAGTTAGCAATGTTAAGGGGACATTTTGTACAGTGTAGCAAAATTGCAACTGTAAATGAAATCTCCAAGAAAACTGGAAAAGGCAAATTTAATGCAAGTTTCTAAAAGGAACAGTGTCATTTACTAAATGTAAAGTTGTAAGGAAAAGGATAGTCCTATTTCAGAAAACACACACACACATTTTAGGTTCATTTCTCTCTTTTTTTTTTTTTAATGGTTTTACAGCTTGGGTGTTTAGCTGTTTGTTTTCCAGAACGGTGCACTGCAAGAGGAAGAGGACAAAAGAGAAAAAAATGATGTAAGTAGGGAAGATCATGACTCCTTTCCTTTAGTGATTATGTGAGGATAAACCCCCTCTGCCTCACAAAAACCACTGCCAGAAGCCATCTACAGAAAACATTCTGGCTGCAAGCCTGTTTCAATGCCAGGCTGTTGTTATTTTTGTGCTAGACTTCCGCAACTGAGGCAGTGTGTGATTGTCACTCTGATGCACAGAGAGAACAAAAAATAACAGAGCATGGGATAGGTTGTTGGGGTTTTGTTTGTGGGTTTTGTTTTGTTTGGCTCCTTGAAAACAAGTAAGCATTTTGTTTTTCCTTGGCAGGTCTTGTGAATACCCAAGAAACAAGAGTGACACTAAAGAATGCACCAATTGCCTAATAAAATTAAAGATGAGTATAATACTTTTGACAGTTTAAGAGCCATATATAAATTCACATTCTGGAAATCTGGACTTTAAAAATGGGTCTAAGTCTCATAGCTATCTGTTTAAGAGGCAGAGACCAAGAAATACATGATTCACTATCAGATAATCACATTCAAAATCTAATCATATGAAGGTAGACTACAAAACCTAGGGGAAAAAAAGAGAAAAGAATTAACATAAATTATTTTTAAGTCACTACACAGAACTAATCTGCTATTTTGACTGTGATCCATTGACAATTATATAATCAGAGATCGAATCAGAGTATGTTATGCCTTTACAAGAAAAGATGTTAAAAATGATTTTAAAAAACATGTTTGAAGGATTAAACCCATAAATCATCTAGGAAAGTTGACACAGACACAAACAGGAAAACCATCTTTGCTGTCCTCTTCAGTTCTGTACTAGAAGCAAAGCTAACACAAGTATGTGTTCCTTCAACCCTCAACTAAATACACTATCTAAATCTGGTGACTAAAAATAACAATAAGCCATTATCTTCTACAGTATGACCTTTTTCTCTCTAATGTACAAGATGAGTAGAGCTGAAGGCCCATTTTCTATATACCAAATGAAAAGGAAGCGTGAACTGTGGCAAGCCCAGGTCCCATGCTGACATACTTTACACTAAGCTCAGCACCATCTAGAAGCAGTAGGCTTCTCCCTGCCAATCAAAGGAGGAAAAGTTACACAACTAATAGTGTTGATAAACGCACCAAAGGTATTCTACTCCCTTCCTCCTATAGATCTCCACTGGATCAGATGTTAAAAGAAAACCAATGGCCATTACAGACATAGCAAGAACTAAAGTACTTGCTTCAGATGTCACACGTGGGGGTATGGAATATTTACCACCTGAGCCTATGTAATTTCCAACAAAATGATCCCCTGCCCAGTTTTGTTCATGGACACTGAAGCTGACTGAAAGTCACAATCAGTGTTGGCGATTGTGGAGAGGAAATGAAAACACTGGGAAGAAACAATGTGAGAATAAAGGTCAAACCTCAAACAATAGACATGCTTCTCTTATTCAAATTATTGCGCAGGCACAATACTTTGGGATGGCCAAAATTTGTGAAATGGTTCAAGTAGGATGGTTTACGTTGGGTGGCATAATGCATTACTTTGCTCCTCAAGTGGTGTTTCCCTTTCTTTCTTCTACGATATAGTGCTGATATTAATGTATGTGGGACATTTATAACTGTAATCCAAGCATTCACATAATATCAATGTGGTCCAAAAAGGATGTCTGGCTGGCTTTAGTTCAACAAGGAATGTAAGTCAAACTAAAAAGCAAAAAGAATATAAGGTGTAGAAGAAGCCAGGCAATAAGCTGTTTTTCTCTTTTTGTTTTTGTTTTTTCCTGTGCTCATTCATGGTACAAATGAAACAGGGGAGAAATCTGGAAAAAGCAGCCAAACCAACTCAATTACAAAGAAAGATTAAATGAGTTAAATGTGGAAAACTTGGCTGACAACCAAGAAGCAATATGAGAGCTGTCCACAACTCCCCAAAGTATATATGTATAAAGAGTAGGGAATTTTCATCTATTATAATAGTGTGAATCCATGAAATAATGAGATAAAATGAAAATAAAGAAATATAACTTCAAGAAGCATGGAAATAATCTTAGTACACTTAAGAAAGGCTATGTCCTTCTCTCCAAAAACACTGAGCAACCTACTGATCTACACTGTAGTGAACAGCACATGATAGGAAATGCCACATACTTCGCAAGGACTAAAGTGGGGAGATGTTAAAAAAAGGGGGGAAGAGTATATTAAGAGTATATTTTCCAGAGGAGATAAAAACAAATGTCAATTCATTCCATACAGATCATCCACTACAGATCAAAGAAAAGATTCACCCAAGTCTAGCTTGTTGAACCAATAAATTTAACTGGGATTGCTTACTGGAGCATGAGTAAGGGGCTACTTACAGGAACGTGGGCACAGATATACCACCCAAGAAGAGCTCCCTGGGCCCCGGCCTGCTGCATCAGCAACTGATAACCACTTATAGATAGATCGCTGAGGAGTGCAAGAAACTGGTACACTACCTAGTAAGCTCCTCCCTCACCACTTCATGGGCTGCTCTCGACCCTCTTGGCATGAGCTGCTTCTGTGACCTCACCCACCCCTTGCATACCACTTCATGTGCTGCTTCTGTGCCCTCTCCTCCCTCCAAGCATGGAACAGTAGTGAGCCCAACCTTGAGAGGATGTCTTGTAACCACAGTTTGTCAGATTTCAAATAAGCAATGGCAATGCTATGGCCCTACTAGAAAACCACATTCCGCAACAAAGTGCTGTTTGCTTACTTGATGATCCGGATGTACTGATGTCTCTTTGCATGTGTCCAATCTGGCCTAATACAAAGGTACCTGGTGAATCACAAAGGACAGAGTTAAGTTGTTGCTTTTACACTAAACCTAAGGTGAATTCTGAATCCTGGTAAACATGAAAGCTGATGTACATGACCTTCTAATCCAGTTCTTGGTTATTTCCAGATGGGATTTTTTTTAAGTACAGAAATAGTCATATATACAGTGATTTTGCAATTATTTGTTAATAAGAGTTTGTTCAATCCTCCTAAGGATTTCCCAAGTCAACCATATAGCAAAAATAATAATAATTCCGATTAGAAGTCTTCAGCCCAATAACTGGGAACCCTCCAAAAGTCTATTCACTCCTGAATATATGACATTCGTTCATGTGAGTGGATAACTTGCCAAGAAGTGCAAGTCAGTCAGATTTTCAAGGAGTACCATAATGTAAAAGACTGCTGAGAGCCTCTGCAAAGCACTATCTGGAATGTGGAATGCAAATGGGTAATGAGTCAAGACTAGGGTTTCCACTCAATGGACAGTACACAGGTATACAGGGACTCACTGACAGAGGGAAATACCTTAAGAGTACTATTTTCTGAGGGAGCACTAGGTCAGATGTAAATCATTAATGAGCCAGATGTCTCTTTGTTCCCTATAAGCTATATACAGTCATGGAGGAAACTAAGATGCACCATACTCAATGGTAGGTATATCTTGACACTCCCTGTTGAGTTTATGTTACAGTCAGGACTCAGACATATCAATAACAGAGACAAAGCTAGCATAGTAATTCACCCACAAAGGACAACATAACTAGCAACAAAGAAAGAACAACCAAAGTACCCAAACAGGTTATAAAGTCCAGAATTATAGGAATGGCTAAAACCAGCTCTTAAAATGTAATTATAAATAGTAATCACAGTCAGAATAACCTGTATTAAAAAGAAACTAGGCTGGACAAACTTCCAAGTAATAACTCTGAATAAGACAGGAAAGCATTTACAACCACAGAGAATTTCCTGAGATGGGGTATGTCACTCAAAAGGGATGGAGGAAAGGAGGCTAGGCAGGAGGGACAGAAGAAGGTTAAAAAGGAAGAAATCAAGCAGGAGAGGGAAATACCTTTTGGAATGTCCTGTTTCAATGATTATATGGTATTTTTTCTTAAAAGATAATTTGTTTAGACATTCACCCACTGAGCAAATGCTAGGCAATGTACCTGGTGCTGAGAATTCAGCAGTGAACAGGTCAAGCAAAGCCTTGCCCTGCTGGAGCTTATTTTAGGGAATAAGGAAACAAAAAGAAACCAAAAAAATGCAATATTTAAATCTGTCACACATAATGTTAAAGAAATAAACAAAATTATGAGATCAAGACATGAGGGAAAGACATATATAAACAATACAATATATCCATGAGATTATCACTTCAATATCTAGTTATTCAAGATCTTAGACAACTAAGACCAAGAAAGAACCATAGTGGCTATTAAATTTAAATTGTAGCTTGCACTATAACTGTATTGAATGAAAGTAATTTAGACAATAAAAATAAGAAAAATACAAAATTGACAAATAAGGATTTTAAAAAAGGAAACAACTAATCATGTTTCTCTATTATAGTCTATTTTATTTTGACAGATTATCATTTCATTTTGACATGCAGTAAACTAATTGTTGCTGCTCAGAAAGAAGGTAGAGGAGCAGAGAGAGGAGCAAGGGCAAAGGACCACTGCCACTAAAAGGGAGAAAGATCTTTAATCCCAGCAATGGGGAAAAAAGACATAGGAAGGTTGAGTTCACTCTTAGCAATACCCTGTCTCAAAAAATTAAAATAAAAATAAAAATAAATGAAGTTGTTGCTCACTGGTAAAGAACTTGCGTAGCCTACAGAAGATGTGAATCAACAGCTATATAAGTTGCTTTACGCTAACACAAATATACTCAAAAGTTGATTTGAGCCGGACGTGGCGGCGCACGCCTTTATAATCCCAGCACTCAGGAAGCAGAGGTAGGAGGATTGCCATGAGTTCAAGGCTCCTAAGACTCCATAATGAATTCCAGGTCAGCCTGGGCTAGAGTGGGACCCTACCTCAAAAAAAAAAAAAAAAAAAAAAGTTGATTTGAAATTACTGAATCATATCCTATTAAAGGTGAGTATAATCAGAAGCATTTCATAACACTATGAATAGTTAAATATTTTATGTATGCTATCTATGACTGTATTAGTTTTACCCCATCCCCTTTAAATAAACAAAATAAAAAGTTAAACACAAGCTAAGTAATTTGTTCAAGGTCATTGTATTAGTTACCTTCCTCATTGCTATGATTAAAATACTTGACAAGAAGCAACCTGAAGAAGGACAACTCTGTCCCTCCAGATCTGCTGCCAGTAGCACACATAGTTGTCCTCTAGGGCTAGTTGTGCTCAGGCCCACAGCATTACTTACCATGTATCTCATAATTCTGGTTCCTACAACATCCTGGGGTCACCACTGTAATTTAGGCTTCATCTTCACAGCCTCACACAATGGCCTTTTGGCAGAAAATCCACCCATAACACACAGTGCCTGCCCTCAGCAGCTGTCTGAAACCACAGAAAATTGTCCATTGCCCCTCAATCTTGTATCTATCATGCCTACAAAATTAATATTATATGGTTAAGATTGCTAATTTGCACCTCCAACTCAGGATATAGCTTAGTATCCCTGCACCAAAGCTGAACTGTGTCTGCATGCCTAGGCTGCTGAATCTGTGGAAACACTTTTCTAGGAATATGTTTTTAACCAGTGGACTCCTCCTGCAGCATTATCACAAGTTGGATCCCTCAATGGAGATAGGGTCTTTGTCACTGTCCCAGTGAAGACAGACATGTTTCTCTTTAATCACATTAATCTCTTTAACAATTACAGATACTTTCTTGGTTGTAGTCCCTTGTCCAGAACTTTAAACTTGCTCACAAACCTTTTTTCTCTAAACTTTACTTTTTTCACATATTTTTGCTTTTTTACTGTAGATATGAATAAAAGCAGTGAGCAATAACGATGACACAAACTAAATGTTATTCTGCCTTGAAATTTAGTTAACCAAATGCATTACTTAAAAATTTAGCCTTCTCAAGTTCTCAGGACATGTGGATAATGTAGTCAAATTCCTTGCTAAAATATAGCATGAACTTCCTCTAGCCTAGTGCTAGAGAGAGACCTTGACACATTGAAATTTCATGATCTGAGCCTTCACTATCTCTGTTTCTCTCAATAGTCTAGTCTTCCAAACTTCCTCCAGGATCCTTATACACTGCTTAAAGCATTAAAGGGATTCTCTAGCCCAAGCTTACAATGTAAGTATATAAATAAAATAACTGAGCAAAGACAAAATATTGATTAGCTATGCACACATAACTCTAGAAGTATATAAACATTTCAAATTATATGTGCTTAAAGAAAATGATAGTCAAAAGATCAGAGCATATGAATGAAAAATATCATTCCTGTTTGTACTTTTGGAATTTCAACCACATAAACACAGTTAACTATTCAAACATTATGTGTGTGTGTGTGTGTGTGTGTGTGTGCGCGCGCACACACACACACACACATTTTCAAGGTAGGATCTTACTCTAGCCCAGACTGGCCTAGATCTTACTCTGTAGTCCCAGACTGGCCTCAAACTCACAGCAATCCTCTACCTCACCCTCCCAAGTGCTGGGATTAAACGCATGTGTCACCATGCCCAGCTTCAATTTTAATTAATGTTAACTCTAAAAATAAAAATAAGTAAAATAATGCTGGATAGTAAAAGTGATGGAATTCTATTTACTCATGCATATATACATGCATAAAGGAATCTTTGATGTAACAAGATTATGCACTTACAGTTTTCATAACAGAGTCAGGGACAGGAATGGTGACACACACCTGAAGTCCCAGCACTTAAGAGGCTGAAGATACAGAGTTCCAGAACACTGAGCTACATAAAGAGCTCCACCAAGGATGCCTAATCCTACAATGGAAGCCACCAATGAAATCACACAGGAATTCAATTCCAAAATGAAAACACAACAACCAATGAGACCCTGATCAAAAGAATTGCTAAAATGGAAGCCAACCATCAAAGAACCAACAATCCTATCAATGAAATTGATTAGAATTGTCTCTTAAAGCATTCAGCTTTTGAAAGTACACTTAACTTTGGTTGAAGACAATGTTAGAACACTCAAAAGAGATATAATAAATTGAAGGTGAGTCAAGAAAAGGAAAGGCTCAACAACCAATTGGTTAAACTTAATGAAGACCTGTTCAAATGCAAGAGTGAATTGTAGGAAGCATCAAGAAAATAGAACTCAAAGTGAAATCTTCCCTCAAAAAATTGATGGACATGATGCAAAATAACACACACACAAAAAAAAATCAAATAGAACTTGTAAAAATCTCTCTAGCACCCTTCATGAAGAGAAATGGTCATTTGGAAGACAGAAATTCTGACTTGGAAGACAAGACAGAAGAAATTTATTGGGAAGCCAAAACTTTGCTAAGTTCAAAAAATTCAAGTGAACAGAACATGTGGGAAGTGTGGGATACCCTAAAACAACCAAACATCCTGATCATGGGTATACCAGAAGGAGAGGAAATAAATCCAGGCCAGAGGCATAGAGAATATATTCAACAAAATTACTGAAGAAAATTTTCCCAATCTCTCAAAAGAGAGGCTCATCCAGATATAAGAAGCCCACAGAACAACAACCAGACAAGACCAAAGAAGAAATTCTCCAACACACATCATAGTTAAAACTCTTAACAATGATAATAAAGAGAGTGTTAAAAGCAGCAAGAGAGAAACAACTCACAACATACACAGGCAATCCCATCAGAATTATGTTAGGGTTCTCAATGGAAAACGTTAAAACCAGAAGGGCCTAGAATGGAACACTTCAAATTCTAAAACACTATGGCTTCCAACCCAAGCTACTTTACCCAGGAAAAGTATCCCTGATAATCAAAGGTGAAAGGAAAACTTTCCAAGAAAAAAGAGAACTCTATAATTATATGAACGCAAAGCCAAACCTACATAGAATACTTCAGCCAATACTCCACACAGAATAGTCAACCAACCAATCTCAAGAGGCAACAAGATCACAAAAGCCAAAAATATACCACACTCAACATAGTGCAAAACACAAGAAAGCACCAAACCCCATAAAACACCTCATCATGTCAGGGATTAATTCAAATCTCACAGAAATAACCTTAAATATTAATAGACTAAAGTAACCCATCAAAAGTCACAAGTTATCAGAGTGGATTAAAAAAATGGACCCTTCTATCTGCTGTCTTCAAGAAACCCACCTCACGACTAAAGACAGACACATCCTCAGGATGAAAGGATGGAAAATGATATTCCAAGCAAATGGAAATAAGAAACAAGCAGGTGTTGCTATATTAATAACTGATAAAATAGACTTCACACCAAAAGTAATCAAACAGGACAAAGAAGGCCACTTCTTACTCATCAAGGGAATGATCAAGCATGAGCACATCACAATCATAAATATATATGCGCCAAACACAGGTGCACCACAGTTTATAAAACAAAATCTACTTGAATCAAAATAGAAATAAACACCTAAACCATCATAGTTAGAGACATCAATACTCGACTATCATCAATAGACAGATCATCCAAGCAGAAAAGCAACAGGGAAATAATAGAGCTCCAACTATGTTGGTATCACCATACCTGATCTAAAACTATATTATGAAGCCAAAGCAACAAAAACAGCATGGTACTGGGATAAAAAGAGAAAAAGAAACCTATGGGAACAGAACAAAAACCCAGACCATAGGTCAAGTAACTACAGCTGATTGATCTTTGATAAAGATGCCAAGAATGTAGACTGGACAAAAGACAGCATCTTCAACAAATGGGTGTTGAACAAATTGGATGATAATATGCAGAAAAATGTGATTAGACCAAGTCATTTCTCCATATACAAAAATCAAGTCCAAATGGATTAAAGACCTTAATATAAAACATGAAACTCTTCAGGAAGAGTTCAGGAAGAAAACACAGGAGGCACACACCATGATACAGGACTGGAAAATAACTTCCTGAACAAAACCTCAGTAGCCCATGAAATTAAACAAGCACTCAACCAATGGGATCTCATGAAGCTAAAAAGCTTTTGCAGACAAACATACCATAAGCAGAGCCAATAGATTACCCACTGAATGAGAGAAAAAAGTAGCCAGCTATACCACTGACAGAAGTCTAATATCTAGGAATCTATAAAGAACTCAAAAAACTAAACAATAAAACATCAAACAACTCACTCCAAAAGTGGGGTAGAGAATTGAGTAGGGAGTTCTCACAGGAAGAATTATAAATGGCTAACAAACACTTAAGAAAATGCTCAACATCTCTAACCATTAGGGAAAAACAAATTAAAACAACTATGAGATTCTACCTCACCCCGATAAGGATAACAAACATTAACAAAAATCAAATGAAAACAAATGTTGGTAAGGATGTGGAGAAATAGGAACACTGCCAGTGGGAATGTAAGCTGGTATAACCACTATAGAAATCGTTATGGAGACTCCTGGAAAAGATGAATATAGAGTTGCCAACAGACCCTGTTATTCCCTTACTGGGCATACCCTAAAGCTCCACACCTTAAGATATTTGCTCAAACATATTTATAGCTGCTCAATTCATAACAGTTAAGAACTGGAATCAACCCAGGTACCCATCATTGGATGAATGGATAACCAAGATGTGGTATATCTACATGATGGAATTCTACTCAGCAGTAAGAAACAAATGACACAATGAAATTTGTAGAAAATATGGTCAAACTTGGAACAGATCATACTAAGCGAACTCACACAATCATAGAAAGACAATTGACACATGGTCTCACTCATCTGTGGTCCTTAACCTGGATCAGCCCAAGTTGCAGACACACCTGAACAGCATCTTGAGGGTCGGACAATAGGGAGGGTAGAGCTAAGGGAAAGGGAAGGGTAGTGGGGGGACACAAAACTGAACCCAAATTGAACTAGTACCATAGAATCCTATACCCTGGAAGTTACACTAAAAGGTTGAACACTCTACAGGACCTTAGGGGGAGTACCTGAAATGAAGGGCCCTGGAGAGGGTGACATGAAGCCTAACCTTAAATTTCTTCTGTCTTTCTCTCCCTCCCTCTCTCCCCCTATCTCTCTCTCTCTCCATATATATATTTTTTTCTTTTTTCTTTTCCCTTGGTGCTGGCCTGTAATTTCCTGTGCCAGGAAGCATTTAACATCTACTACAAGCTATTGATCAGAGAGACCCATAAGGTCTCCCAAAACAAACAAGATAGACTTCTGTCGGAGTACCTGATTACCCAACAGAGGCTAACAGTTAAGATCCTACTGCTGAAGACATCATATGCTGTCAGCATGGACCATGGTAAGTCCTGGTTGGAATCCAGAAGAGAACCACTCCACAGACAGCCAATCTAGTGCTAGAAGGCACTACATGAGGTACCAAAGGAAAATGACCAACATCTGTCCAAGCAACTCAATGTCTAAGCGATTCAGAAGCAAACAACTTGGCATGATGCTCACACAAGTGCAATAGTGGCACACAGCCATGGTGAATAACCAATTGCTCTTGGATTGGCTAACAGCCCTACTCAGTGGAAAGGAAACCATACCTGGAATTGGGAAACAACTCAGAATCATATCCAGTCAAACATTTTGCTTTCCAATATTGAGCTCCCACTAATCTTGGGTTATAAGAGGGTGTACACCCTTTAAATTCTCTCTAAATTAATTACGGTTATCCCATTTAATCAGTGCTGACTTCACTCACTGTTGGATAATCTGCTTCTCTTTTGCAGATGGGTGTGGACCTATGGAGATAAACTACCCAGCACACTTAAGCCCTGCCCCAGCTGAAACCCCAGAGGAATTGGGGAAATGAACAAGAGTGCTGCTTTCTAGGTGAACCTGATATCAGCCAAGGCTGAAGGAGATAGACAATGAGGACACTCAACACCTACCAAAGCACACATCCAGAGGCACTTAAGAGCCCATCACTGAAGCAGACTTAAAACAAACCCAACATGGCTCAGAGAATTTTGCGGAAGAGGGGGAGGAAAGATTGTTACAGCCACAAGTTGGGACATTATGCACAAAGACATTGCCTCTCCCCCATAACTGACTGCTGCTCCTACAATGCATGAGCCACAATCCCCATGGGGTTGATCTGCATCACCAACAAGGAGGGCCTCTTTGGAAAAGGGGCAAGGATGAGGGAAAGGATGGTACCAACCTCTGTTGTTTACATACTAAGTATGTCCATATCTAATAATAACAGAAATAATTTTTTTAAGTAACTAATACAACATCTTAAAAGCACCCTCACAACTTATAGTCTATTAAAATATTTACTTCTTGCAAACCAGGATTCTTACAGTTGCCATGTCTGCTAGCATCCCTGAGTCCTTCTCTTTTGAATGTGAGAGTACTCTAAGACATCTGCTACCTCACCAGAAGTCATGCCAAGCCAGATGTGTTGGTGCATGCCTTTAATCCCAGCACTTGGGAGGCTGAGGTAGGAGGATCACTGTGAGTTCTAGGTCAGCCTGAGACTACATGGTGAATTCCAGGTCAGCCTGGGCTACAGCAAGACCCTAACTAAGAAAACCAGAAGTGATGCCAAAAGAAGCGAGGGCATTAGACTCATTTCTTCAGCCACGGCCAAAGGAGGGTCTTTCTTGTCAAAGTTGTATTACCTCAAAAAGGTAGCATCCAGTACAATATACCAATCTTCTATACCTAGGGATATAGTAAGTCCTTTCCTTTAAACCCCTCACATGGCCAAGTTTCCCACAAAATTCACAGGAAACAAACATTTATTTTCATCACGTTACATTCTGTTGTCATTGTTCATTGTCTTATTTGTACTTCAGTGATATATTGAGCCAAATGCTTTTCTCAGTTTTTCTCAGCTCTACCCTTCATCTTCTGGGACTGAATTCATGTGATCCTTTAATAACTATGCATTCCTTTAACAACTATTCAACCAAACTAGATATCTCCCTGAAGCCTATCAATCTAGCCTCTAGCCATATTTCTTAAATTAAAGCACTAGATCTTTGTAAACCTAAAATTTGCATACTAAAGGAACAAATCAAGGATCAAAAGACCCAGTAGTAGATAGCAGTTGCTCACCTCTAAGCAGAGGTTAAAATGCATTACTTTTTTTTTTTTTTTTCTTGAGGAAACAGCAATTGACTTTTTCTCTTTGTAAAATACTTTGTTAATGGGCCTACTTAAATTAGAGGTAATAGTGCCAGAGTTTTAAATTGGTAAATTCTAATGCTTTTAATAAAAGTACATCAGTCAGATGTTTTAATAAGACTCAGCAGGGCAGAGAAGAATTAACAGTTTGCAGGTATCAAAAGCATGTGATAGGCAACGATAACCTTAATCATCTGCATGGGATTTATAATTTCATTGCTTAAAGGTTAATGAAATTATGTGGTATTTTGCCCACTCTTATCCAGTAAATGATTTCATGTGTTGGTTTGTATACATTTACTGACTAAATCAAATAACAGAAGAAATGGCTTCTTTAATCAATTAACCTACTAGATTTTTTATTTATATACTCTTGGGCACAAAAGTACCATTATCTACTCTGAATGCACTCAAACAAGAGGTTTTCAATAGATGCTAAGAAAAAAAAAGAACGAGATCATAACCAGAATTTTAAAAGTACATTAAGCTGCCAATGTGAATACTTTCTTAAAAACTTGTATTCCTTTATATACTTACTATTTCAAGTTCACTATTTTAATATTATTGCTTCTGTCAAATATGAACATAAAATCCACCTTAGAGATTGAAGAAGATATTCAAGATGGATATAGACAAGGTACCTTGAACAATAAAATGGATATAACAAAAGAATTTCAGACTAGAATAATTGTTCAAAAACATGCAGCAAAAACACCAACTGAGAGAGGAGAGTCAGCTACTTGGCCTAGTCTGCTTCTCAAACAGAAATCTGCAAGAGCCTAGCTTACTGCTTGCTCACTGGCTTCACATTAGTATCACCTGGCATTACTGATAGTAGGTGCCACAGCAACAAAGACACTGGTTTCATGGGTGATTTTTACATGCTCCTTACATGTTTTCTTATGTGTACCTAGGATTGAGAAATGCAGCATGGATCTCAACATGATGGCATCTTGACCAGCAAGGCAGTAAGTGAGAATTTAAGTGAAATTCTCATGTCTTACCCCCAAACCCAGATGAACCACAAACCTTGCAAGGAAGCTTGTGTTTTAACAAGCCATTCAGGCAACTGTGATGTATGTTGGAAAACACTGTTTGGGGGTAAGAAGGATCTCCCTCTATTTCAATCCATATGAACCTTAGCTCTCTAGATTTCACCTTTCTCACATGCAAAACAGGTCACTATTTGTTAAATATCTAGTATACGACAATGAATGTGATAAAAGCACTTTTATATTATATTATTATTTAACCCTTACCAAAAGTTTGCCGATTAGATACTATAAAGTAAATCCAAGAATTGGGGACTGGAAAGTAGAATCAGAATTTAAACTCAACTTTTTAAAATTTCAAAATCACTGTTCTTCCCCTATTCTACGAAACATTTTCTTTCCTTTTTCTCTCACTTCTTTTCTTCCTTCTGTTTTTGCATTATTTCCTCCCCTCCTTTCTTTTTAATTCTTCCTTTCTGCCTATCTTCCTGCATTTCTCACTTTCTTAAGCACAAAGCTTTTCTTCCTGCTACAAAAGAAGATATTACCTAGCATGTGTAATACACTTACTTGTATACCAAATGATATGGTGTAACCACAAAATATTTAGTTAGCCTTCTTCTATATGCCTAAAGAAAAAAGAAACAACACAGGAGTAAATGAAGAGGGGTGGAGAATAACAATCACAGCAATGAAGTAATGAGCTAGCTGTCCAGAGGCAGATTTTACTACAAAAAATATGGCAACACACCTTCTGTTTCTCAATAAATGGATGTAAAATAGAAGTCAGGTGTCATGAGATTGAAGCTAAAGACCAAGAGACAATGGCAAGAGGAAATATGGTTTGTCAGAAAAAATATAGAAAATATGGCTTAAAAATGGTAGAAAATAAAGATAAGTAGGATCTATACTATGACTTAAAAGATGAAATTAGTCTTAAGTGTGGTAAAAATATAAAAATGTTTCCTTCTCATTATATTTTTGATGCACAACAATATTTTAATGGGGCAAGTTGAAATAAGATCATAAAAATTATTAATAAAAATCATAAGATACTTATTCTTCAAAAACTAAACCCATAGTGCCTGACACTACCTGCACAAGACCATCATAAGAGGGGGAAAAGATCATGACATCAAAATAAAAGACAGACTGATTGAGATGGGGAGGGGATATGATGGAGAATGGAATTTCAAAGGGGAAAGAGGGGGAGGGATGTTTTTTATAATCATGGAAAACGTGAATAAAAATTGAGGAAAAAAATTATGCCTAAGATTGCATTGAAAACAAAATCAGAGAAGAAAAAAGTCACGTTTGCTAATATTTGTTCATATTTCTATAAACTATGTATATTTTGGGTACAATATTTTCTTTTTTAATTATTTATTTATATATTTATTTGCAAGCATAGAAAGAAGCAGACAGATAATGTGCGTGCAAGGGCCTTCAGCTGCTTCAAACGAACTCCAGATGCATGTTCCACTTTGTGCACTTGGCTTTACATGGGGACTAAGGAATTGAACTGGGGTCATTAGATTTCGCAGGCAAGCGCCTTAACCACCAAGCCATCTCTCCAGCCCAAATTCACAATATTTTCAACATCCACACACCCTGTCAACATTGGCTGAATAAATTAAGCTAGGCAAGACAGACTTAAGACAAATAAAATATTGACTCAGGCCAAGCATAGTGGTTCCCTTAATCCCAGCAATCGGGAGGCAGAGGTAGGAGGATCACCATGAGTTCATGGCCACCGTGAGACTACATAGTGGATTCCAGGTCAGCCTAGGCTAGAGCATGACCCTACTTTGAAAAACCAAAAAATAAAGAACAAAATTTGACAGGGCATATGAAGCCATTTACATATAAAACAGATTTCCAAATATTTTTGCAATATCTATTTATTAGGATTTCAAAAGTCAACTATAGACCTATCAGTTCTTAAGACACAGAGAACAACCAACTCCTACCAAACCAGATATTCAGAGACACAGAGGCTCCCAAGACTTCATCACTGAAGGAGACCTAAAATGAACCCAACATGATTCAGGGAAATTTGCGGAAGAGAGGGTGGAAAGCATGTCAGAGCCACACGTTGGGTCATGATGCACAGAGACATTGCCTCCTACTCAGAACTGATGGCTAACCCCACAAAGCACGACCCATATTCCCCAACAAGAAGTGTCCCTGAGGAGGTGGGCGGTCAGGGAGGAGGCTAATAATGGTACCAACTTGACTGTATTCACTGAGTACAAAACTAATAAAAAATAAAAGAAAATAAAAAGAATGAGTTCTGCCAGGCGTGGTGGCACACACCTTTAATTCCAGCACTTAGAGGCAGACGTAGGAGGATCGCCGTGAGTTCGAGGTCACCCTAAGACTACACAGTGAATTCCAGGCCAGCCTGGGCTAGAGTGAGTCCCTACCTCAAAACAAAAACAAGAACAGGAAAGAAAAAAATGAATTCTGTGAAATTCTTGAAAGGCTAGCCAATATGTTCTGCAGGTAACATATAAAGATACTTTGCCCATGCCTACATTAAAATCATCCACTCCCGGGGCTGGAAAAATGGCTTAGTGGTTAAAGCATTTGCCTGCAAAGCCAAAGGACCTAGGTTCAATTCCTCAAGACCTATGTAAGCCAGATGCAAGTTCGTTTGCAGTGGCTGGAGGCCCTGGTGTGCCCATTCTCTATCTGCCTGCCTCCCTCCCTCTCTCTCTCTCTCCCCCCCCCCCTCTTTCTCTCAAATAAATAAATAAATAACTTAAAAAAAATCATCTACTCCCAAATGGAACATCTCAGTTTGTCCACATTTAGGCTGACATATGGGCAAGAGCAAGCAAGCATAAACTATAGATGCAAGACTTTTAACATCTACATCATTCATTCCAGTTTTCACCAAAAAAATCTAATAAATAACTATGCTCAGGAACGCACTGGAAGATTCCACCTATAGATTACAGTGGCCAATTTATGAAGGGCAATGGCATGACTTACTTCTGCCAATGGCATGCCAATATTGTGGAGCATCTTTCTTAGTTCTACTCTTATCTAACACTTCCATAATGTCAATTTGTCTCTTACCAAGTTTAAGAAGTATGTTCATCCACCAGATTATGTTTGAATGATACACTATTTTTTTCCACAATATGAAGTATAAATTTTTCCAGAATGTGAAATGAATTTTATTTATTAGGAATAACACCATCTTGAAAACTAAATATAAGAAACAGTTATGCATTTTTAGTAAAACTATATATTAATAATATATTGGTATAATCAAAGAACTGAATTCAAAGGTTAAAAATTACTTAAGGACTGAAGAGATTACTCAGTAGTTAAGTATGCTTCCTACACATGCATGAGGGCCTGAGAATATGAGATCATCAGAGTTCAAGTATCCAGGACCCATATAAATAGCTAAGCATGGTCATGAGTACCTGTATCCCAGTCCCACAAAGGTGCAGGGTCCCAAGTGTGGATGGACCCTATGAAAAACAACTCCAGAATCAGTAAGAGACACCAGCTTAAAATAAGATCAATGGAGCAGGCCATCCGATGTTCCACTCAGGTAGGCAAGTGCACCCAGCTGCAGGCAAACATATGGGATGATCATAGGCACAAACATACACCACACCACCCACCACATATACACACACCACATTACATTCATACAAGCAGAAAAATGACTTTAAAACTGTCACTGATAAAAATATAACTTTTATCCTACATGGTAGCTAGGGCACAATGAATGTTACAGCTGAAATAATATATATTTTTAAAGACCTAAATTACTTGATTAATTGATATGTCTCAATATATTCATTCATATATATTGTATTTTCTAGTAATGCAATCATCTATTGTCTTATTTTAAAAATATAAACTTCAAGTAACTATGAGACAGGACTATAATATTCATTTGGGATTTAATTTCATAAAAGTAGTTGTTTTAAAATAAGCAGTATAGGCTATCCAGATATTCACAAGCACTTGGATCTATAACATTAAAGGATTTGTTTAGATTTACTGAAGCTATAACTGCTGTCAAGAAACAAAATATTGTGAAGGTTGATCAAACACATTTTTGCCTCAAGTATCTTATTAATGTTTTCCACTAGCACTGTCCTACAAGTTAACAGTCAAAAGTAAGGAAAGGGATTGCTTTTATTTCTATATGTAAATCATCACAAGATTGATCAAGCATGCAAATCCCATTGGGCTCAGGGTTCCCATCAAAACGTCTTATAGGAACATTAAAAATTAAATGGGCATAAGCAACTCCAACAGCACGAAGCTCATGACAGCACTGCTATGATCTATGTGTTTCATGTGCAACAACACTAGGGAAGTTTACAAGGGAATATGAGCAACTAATTATTGCCTTTCGCTTGAGGGCAGGTGTGCTGATCTCGGCAGGTATCTCTTCTGGCTCAGCCAGAGACACTGCCTCTTAAAGGTATTCATGGCAACAACTTGATGAAGCCCTGCCAAGCAACTGACAGAATACCAGTCTGTCGGGTGTTCAGGAATAAACATGTGATTGCTTCTTAAAGTTATCATAAAGAGAAAAAGCAACTGTGAAGGCAATATATAGTTATTGAATGTATAAGACAGTATAAAAAGTAAATTTAAAGCCGGGCATGGTGGCGCACGCCTTTAATCCCAGCACTCAGGAGGCAGAGGTAGGAGGATCGTTGTGAGTTCAAGGCCACCCTGAGACTCCATAGTGAATTCCAGGTCAGCCTGGGCTAAAGTGAGACCATACCTTGAAAAACCAAAAAAGAAAAAAGAAAAAAAAAGTAAATTTAGTATAAAACTATACCTATCAGACACAAACATTAAATATTAAGATACTAATGTCTCCATAAACATAAAAGTTCTTCTAAGAATATACTGTTATTCTCTAAATAAGTATACAAAACAAAATAATCATCTTATGTTGTATCACTTTTCTTCGTTCATGAAATCACAGTAATCAGATACTTATGAGCCAAAACAAAGAAAACAACCCAAACAACCTCAGGAATTATCCTTGGATAATGTGAAAAGTAAAGTGAGCATTTGATGACAGGACAGGTAAGAGATACCTGATTTTACTTGTAGGCTTAAAATTTCTTGGGCTCTTCCCTATAAATTGTGGAGAGAACTATGCTTAATGATGGGGACACACAAACCAGAGCAAACATCCCCAGTTCTGCTATTACTACCTGCATAATCTTGAGCAACAAGCATTCTCCCTGTTTAAATGTCCTCGTCTAAAGAAAAATAATAGTCACCCAGAAAGAAGCTATAAAGTGAGATCGTGTCCTATAAACATATAAAACATATAAAATGGTTAATAAAATACTATACTTTGCAATGGTAAGATGGAATATAAGGGTGCATTCACTCCCAAAACTCTAAAGAAAAATAATTTCCTATTTGGATTTCAATTATACAAAAAAACTATCAACCAAGTGAAGAAATTATATAAGTAGGACATGTTCCCTTTGATTATCCTTTACTTAGAAATTACCACAGCAGATATACCATGAAAGGGTGAGAAAAAGCAGGAAAATAACACAAGATACAAAAAAAAAAAAAATGCTTCTAGATTAATAAAGGAAACAATCCCAGGAAGACAGCAGGTTTTGAGATAAGATCAAAGGAAAATAGAAGTCTCAGAAGAACTCTGTGAGAAAAAAAATTAAACAAAGCATTGCTCATTGGCACACATCAATAATTCCAGCCCCAAGGAGACTAAGTCAGGAAGTCCTTAAGTTTGAAGCCATTGAGGACAGTGAGGTCCACAGAGTGAGACCCTATCTAAAAAATAAGTAATCTGATGTCATTCTGTTCATGAAAAATCATACTGAGAAGCTTATAAACTAGGAAATATTTAAGGCAACAGAAATTAAATAAAAAGGAAGGCATTATTACCTTCATGAAAACAAATCAAGGGGGTGGGACAATGGCTCAAGGGTTAAAGGCACTTACTCCTAATGCCTACAGGCCGAGGTTCAGTACTCCAGCCACAGACACAGAAGTGTATGCAAAAAGTGGCACAAAGATCTGGCATTCTATTTACATTGGCAAGAGCCCCTGGCCTGCCCATATGTACACATACACAAAATAAATAAACGAATAAATAAATTTTAATTTTTTAAAGGTGCTGGAATGAAAACAAAAAGGAGGAAACTTTTTATTAACGTTCATTACAATGGGCAACAATGAATTGCAGCTTAATATATTAATGCAACAACAAAAATAAGCCACAGGTTTTAATTTAACTAAACTGGGGAGACAAGGAAAAGATATGGTAACTTAAAAGTAAAACAAAAACTCTCTGCTGGAGAGATGGCTTAGCGGTTAAGACACATGCCTGCAAAGCCTAAGGACCCATGTTCTACTCTACAGATGCCACATTAGCCAGATGCACAAAGGTGAGGTCACACATGCCCACTAAGTGGCTTAAGTATCTGGAGTTTGATTGCAGTGCCTGAGGCCCTGGTGCACCAATTCTCTCTCTCTACTGCTCTCTCTAAACTAAAAAAGTTAACAAATCCGGAAAGACTATAATCCAAATATAATTGTTGTCTAAAGTAAATGAAGACAGAAATATGCACATATGCTATTTAATAAGACAAACCAATAAAAAGTTTAAAAGGTTGCCTCTAAAGAAAAGAACGCAAAAGGGTGAACAAGGAACCAACGGCACGTTACAGTTGTTAAAACTGTAGAATAAATGAATGTATTACTTTTATAAAACAAGAACAAAAAGAATCAATCATTTTCATAAGGTTGTTGCAGACAATGTTTTTCATAGCACCAAAAATCTCAGGAATAATCATTACTCAGTTACAGATTAAATAAATTATCAAATCTATGTGAGATGACTAAATGACTCTGAAGTTATTTTAAAATCATGCTGTGTATATAAATAACATGGAAATGAAAAAGATGACAAATCAAAAACAGGTAAAGAACCAAAAAGAGAAGAATACACATGAAAATATACTGGTGACTAGAATTTTCCTTTCTCAAAAAAATGAATTTTTTATTCTGTTAGTATTTCTTTAGTTTTCTAAATTCTAAAGTAAACAGTGATTTTAGAAACAGAAAAAAAACTTAGATATTTAATGCAATTCATCAGTTACTAATTCAAAAGTGTTACTTCATGATGTCTAAGTCACGATTACTAAGACATAACCACATCTTCACCAACTATCAGAATAGGCTGAATGGAACATGTTTTGGAAGACAATTCTCAAAGCAAAAGAATTTCAAAGACAATCTTGCACTCTTTTTTTTTTTTTTTAAACCCTGAACAAACATGGAACTTTGAACAGTTTGGGGGTGATACTATTCACAAAATATATGTTCTCAGGCTCATTAGATCATTCTTTAATCCTATCTCACACACTTTCTTCAAGTGATAAACATTTTGTCTGAAAATTTCAACACAAAATTTAAATGTCAATATTCACATATCTTAACAGGTCCACATCTTTCACCTCATAATGCTTTTTACTTAATGATCTTGTTCATAAAACATTAATTACCCACTAATTTTCTATAAATAAATGAGAAATAACATTTTTCTAAAAAGATTTCTAAATGAAGTTGAAATTTAAATGTTTAAAGGCATAAATAGGACTTTCACAATATTAGTAGTTTCAAAATGCCTAATAATTTAAGCAACACAAATTTTAGAAATAGCAAAATCTACTCATAAGGCCAGATATCTTGCCTCATGCCTTTAATCCCAGCACTTGGGAGGCTGAGGTAGGAGGATTGCCGTGAGTTCTATGCAAGCCTAGGCTACAGAATGAAACCCTGCATTTAAAAAAAAAAAAAGCCAAAAGTGCATAAAACTTCTGTCATTTGTATAAGCTAAGAATTTTTAACTCCTTCCTATATACTTCCTTATAAAAGAAAATATTCAGCAGGGCATGGTGGCACATGCCTTGAATCCCAACACTCAGGAGGCAGGGGTAGGAGGATTGCCGTGAGTTCAAGGCCAGCCTGAGACTACATAGTGAATTCCAAGTCAGCCTGGGCCAGAGCGAGACCCTATCTTGAAAAACCAAGGGAAAAAAGAAAAAGAAAAAGAAAAAAAGCAAATAATCAATACACCTAATTTTTAGGAAAAAAAAACAAAAAACACCTAAGTGTACTTGAGTATTTCATCTCGGTGGAACTACTTTATCTATAAAATCAACAGCCATTGTTCAGCCTATTTTCTTACTCATGAGTAAGAGAGGTCACAAGGAATTGAATGTTATGAAATAAAGAGATATTTTATTTATCCTCACTTTGTCATTCAGAGGCTTGAGCAGGAATAAGAACAAGACAAATGAGCATTTATAAAGTGAATTAAAACTAATTAAGTAACAATTTAAGGACAAAAAGGAAGGACTTAAAGTCTTAAGTCACACTAGGTTTTACAAACTTTGGTTGTTTTTAAAATTTTTTTTTAAGTTATGGACATACTTTGCCTGGATACATCATGTGTTGGTACCTCTTTTTCCCTCATCCCTGCCCCCATTCTGCTGGGGGCCCTCCTCAGTGGGGTTGTGGGTATTCCCCACGGAATTTTGGGTTTCGCATTGTGACAGCAGCAGTCAGATATTGGGGGAGTGGGCAATATCTCTGGGTATGACGTCCCAACCTGTGGCTCTTACAATCTTTCTGCCCCCTCCCTCTCCACAAAGAATTGGCATAAAAACAGAAACATAGACCAATGGATAAGCACTGGACACCCGGACCTTCAGTCAGTAACTATAGCTACTTGATATTTGGCAAAGGTGCCAAGAAAGTAGACTTGAGAAAATACAGTATCTTCACCAAATGGTGCTGGAGAAATTGGAGAACCATATGAAGAAAACTGAAAGTAGACCCACTCATCTCACCATATACAAAAATCAAGTCCAAATGAATTAAAGACCTCAATATAAGACCTGAAACCCTTCTCCTACTGGAAGAAAAAATAGGAGGAACTCTCCATGATATGGGAATGAAGAAAGAAGAAAGATTTGCTGAACAAATCCCCAGCAGCCCAGGAAATAGAACAATCACTCAAACAATGGGATCTCATGAAGCTAAAAAGTTTTTGCATAGACAAATATACCATAATCAGAGCCAATAGATTACCCTCAATGGTAAAAAATCTTCACCAGCTATACTACTGACAGAAGCCTAATACATAGAATCTACAAAGAACTCAAAAAACTAAACAATAAAAAATTAAATAATCCATTCCAAAAATGGGACAAAGAACTGGAAAGGGATTTCTCAGAGGAAAAAATAGAAATGGCTAACACACACTTAAGAAAATGTTCAACATCTCTAACCATTAGGGAAATACAAATTAAAACATCTATGAGATTCTACCTTATGCCAGTAAGGATGGCAATCATTAAAAAATCTCTAACAACGACAAATCTTGGTGAGGATGTGAGGAAAGAGAAACCCTAATTCACTATTGGTAGGAATGTAAACTTGTTCAACCACTATGGAAATCAATATGGAGACTCCTGAAAAGGATGACCATAGAGTTACCAAAAGACCCAGTTATTCCCTTACGGAACATTTATCCTAAATGCTCCATGCTTCACTACAGAGATATTTGCTCAACCATGTTTATAGCTGCTCAATCCATTATATTTAAGAACAGCAATCAACCCAGGTGCCCACCATTGGATGAATGGATACTGAAGTTGTGGTACATTTACACAATGGAGTTCTACTCAGCAGTAAGGGAAAAAAAAAAAAAAAAGATACAATTAAAGCTTTAGAAAAAAATGGACAGACCTGGAACAGATCATACCCTGTGAACTCACACAATCACAAAACGACAATTGCGGCACGGTCTCAGTTATCTGTAGTTCCTAACCTTGACCAGCTCGAGTTATGGACATACATGTTAGGCAACTCAAGGCCCAGACAATAGGGATGGAAGAGTCTGGGGGGAGGGGAAGAAAGCATGGGGAAAAACAAACACTAAACTAATTCCAAAATTAACTGGTACTATAAAAACCTTTATCCTTGGAGACAGACTGAAGCTACAAGCCAACAAAGGAATAAGTGGGGAGCACCTGAAAAGAAGGGCACTGGAGAGGGTAGGATGAAGCCTAAGTTTAATTGTTTTGTTTTGTTTTGTTTTTTTGTCTCTGGTCCCTAACTCCCAGTACCAGAAATTTGTTGCTACACACAATGAGCTGTTGATCAGAGAGACCTATGAGGTCCCCAAAACAAGACAGATTTCTGTCAAAGCACATGCTTATCTGCTTGACGCAAAAGCTAAGACCCTATTGTTGAAGACACCATATGCTGCCAACACAGAGCATGGAGAGGCTTGGCTGGAATCCCAAAGAGAGCCAGTCCCCAGACACTTAGACCATCTAGTGCTAGACAGCACTACATGAACTACTGAGGGAAAGTGATCAGCAATAGTCTGAGCAACCAGAGGTCTAAGCTACTCAGAAGCAAACACCCTGACAAGGTGCACACACCAGTGCCATAGTGGCGCACAGCCTTGGTGAGTAACCAATAGCTTTCTGATTGGCTAAGAGATCTGCTCAGTGAAAAGGAACCCATATCTAGAATTGGGAACCAGATCAGAATCCTATGGAGACAAAGATCATGTTCTAAGAGGAGTTACATACATCACATTCTCCCTAAATTAATGCTTATCCCATTTAAACTATGCTGACTTCATTCTCCATTGGAGAAACTGTTCTTTTTTAGTAGGTAGCAAGACCCAATAAGATTAAACTACCCCCCACACTTCAGTCAAGCTGCAGCTAAAACCCCCAAAGGAATTGGGGAGATGAGCAAGAGTGCTGCTTCCACATTGAACCTGATAATCAGCACCAGCGTGTAGGAGACAGACCCTGAGGACACTCAACACCTACCAAAGCAGAGATCCAGAGGCTCCTAAGAGCTCATCACTGAAGCAGACTTAAAACTCACCTACCATGGCTCAGGGAATTTTGCCTAAGGGGGGAGGGAAGATCATAAGACTCACAGATTCAGACATCATGCCCAGAGAAATTTCCTCCCCACAAAATAATTGAATGCTCCTCCCATAACACATAACACACATCCCCATAGGTAATATCTTCAACCCCACTGAGGAGGGTGCCCAATGGAATCGGGGAAGGGACAAAGGAAAAGAGGGCACCAATACTATACAAACTATGCTGTTAATAAGAAGAAGAAAAAATAATAAAGAAAAAATATTTAAATATTAAATGATGAAGAATCTCACATGTTATATAAATACTAATTCCATTGTACAGTAGAGATAAATGAAAAATAAAAATGATTCTTCTTTATTTCAGAGAGAGAGAAAGAGGCAGAGAGAGAGAGAATGGTTATGCTAGGGCCTCTAGCCACTGTAAACAAACTCCAGATGCATGTGCCATCTTGTGTATCTGGCTTACATGGATTCTGGGGAATCGAACCTGAGTTCTTAGGCTTCACAGGCAAGTGCCTTAACCTTTAAGCCATCTCTCCAACCCAAGATGAAGAAGAATCTTTGTCCTTGAATGAACAAAGCTGTCAGACAGAAGCCATATTCACAGACTATAATTAATATACAAGGATGCTTTAGGGACACTTACATTAGCATGTGCAGGCTGTGCAGGCCAAGGAGACTGAAAACGTAGACTGTAACTGTTGCAGTCAGGTTCGCATTGCTGGCAGAAAACACCCAACCAAGAGCAGCTTGTGGGAAACAAGGGGTTTTTTTTGGCTTACAGATCCCAGAGGAAGCTCCATGGCAGGGGAAAACGACAGCATGAGCAGAGGGTGGCCATCAACCCCTTGCCAACATCAGGTGGACAACAGCAACAGGAAAGTGTGCCAAACACTGGCAAGAGGAAGCTGGTTATAATGCCCATAGGTCTGCCCCTGACAATACACTGCCTCCAGGAGGCTTTAATTTCCATCAGCTGAGAACCTAGCCTTCAGCACAGCTATGTTTATGAGCGACACCTGAATCAAACTACCACAATATCCTTGGGTTAAAACTGGATAGAATTCTTCCTATAGCCAGCAAGTACTAACCCCACCCCACCCCCAAAAAGCTATGTTCTTTCATTTTTGTTTTTCAAAAGCTAAGACAAACACCACTGAATATCAGCAGGCACACCCAAAGTGGCATTTTAAATAGCCTCTAAATACCCAGAGAGCTGAACACTGCTAGAAGGGAGGTGGACACAGGAGAATCTGCTAAAAGCTCAGAGACCAAGAAACCTGTGTAGTAGTAAACAATGTGCAACCCTGCATCAAAGGAGGTAGAAGTCAAGGACCAATAGCCAAAATTGTGATGCGGACTCTCACTCTCACACACATATATAATATAAACATACAATACAAAAAGGGGTAGAATGAAAGAAAAAATAAAAAACATCACACTTATTTAGGAGCATCAGTCCACAAAATGAGGTATTCTTAGGGAATATCTAAACCTTAGTAAATGAAAATTAATTATGTAGAATTCAAATGTTACAGAGAAATATGCTCACTTACTTTATGAGTAGGAAATAAACTGATATAAGTTGATATTTTGAATATAATGATCCTAATCTATTAAAATTTTCCATATTTTTCATTCAACTTTAGTGAAATCACCTATTGTGAAGATTATTTGTGAAAGCTATATAGCCCCCTTGATTTTACTTTACTGTCTTTTATTTCTGTTTAAGTCAAGTAGCATTACTTTCACTTAACCAAAACAAGTGAAATGACTTACAATTACTCTTCTACACTTGTTTTCATATTTACCTAGCTATAAATATATGGATGTATATGGCACATCACATAGCAGAAGTCATTTTTTAAGTTTTTTTCATGTTTTCCTAAATGTGTATAAATTTAGTACAAATTATATGTTAAGAACATGATAGGGCAACATCACTGAAATCATGAACATGATTCACAATAGTCAATTACACATGCTTCCATGCATTTATGCATTTATTTAATCATTCTTTCACTATTTTCATCCAACCAGTAAGTAGCATTCTAGGCAGAAGAAATAAAGTAGACATTAAACTGTCTTAAACATCTTTGCATTCTTACCTAGTAATTTGTGATAATTATAAAAATGTAATAATTTTTTAAAAAGCATTGTCCATACAATGTTTTACATCTGAAAGAATAAATAAGCCCAACAAAATGTAAATATGTAATTTGTACTTGGTGAATACTACAAGCTTTTCAATACAGTAGATATAAGATTCAAAAACAGGATCATCTAATTCCAACATTTAATTTATAACAACAACAAAATCTAAATAAATAAAAATGTCACCTCACTATGGTACACGGTTCGAGTTCCTCTGCTTAGAAAATGGTCTTACTTCTCATTCTAGGAAAGTGTTATCTGTTTCACTCTTTTTACCCAGTATCTTCCACCTCACACTATTCCCTTGAGTTACCTTCCTCTGGACACCTTTTAACAGTCTAATAGACTTTTTGGCATAATAGGAAAATTCTAGTGCTTTCTTAGCATATTTTTTTAAATATTTTTATTTACTTATTTGAGGAAGGGAGAGAGAGAGAATAGGTGTGCCAGGACCTCTAGCCACTGCAAATGAACTCCAGATGCATGGGTCACCTTATGCTTCTGGCTTATGTGGGTCCTGGAGAATCAAACCTGGGTCCTTTGGCTTTGCAGGCAAGCGCCTTAACCACTAAACCATCTCTCCAGCCCTTCTTAGCATATTTTACCCAATGAACACATTCAATAAAATAAATATAAGGTTCACCTAAGCAATGATTTTGCCTATTCTTCAGAAAGAAAAAGACAGGTACATGTAAGTATAATTCTACATGTAATATAAGTACTACAATAGAAATACTACATAATAAAGAAATATTACCTAATAAAATAAAAGGTAATGTCTTATCTAAAGCTAACTAAGAGAGGAACTGGTGGAAACAGCCTGTATTAAGAAACAGGACAGAAGCTGGGGAGATAGCTCAGTAGTTAAGAGTACTTGCCATGTAAGCATGAGGGCATGAAAGGGCCTGAACTTCAGCCCTAACATCCACTTAAACAGCTGGATGTGGCCACACATTCCTGTAAACTCAGTTCTATGGGGAACATGGACTAGAGAATTGTTGAAGCCACAAGTCAGTGTCTAACTGAAAAAAGACAGCAGCTCTGGGTTCAGTGAGGGATTTGTCTCAATGAAACAAATGGATGAGCAATAGAGGACAATACCCAATGTGCTCCTCTGGCCTCTGCACCCTTTTGCATGTGTATACACAACTGCACACATACTTGCATACCCCACAAACAATATACCAAATATACATACTACACCACATATACTACACACACACAGGCATGCATGTGCATACATAGTACATGCCAAAAACAGAAAAAGAAACAGTATGCCAAAAATGTCAAAAGCAAATTTACTCATTAATCATATAAGATTTGATAGTATGTTTCATTTTCCTTCTGATACAATTGACATTGTTTTGGCTGTTCGTGCCACTAATATTATTTTTTGGTTGTTTGTTTTGTTTTCTTCCAAGTACGGTCTCACTCTAGCCCAGGCTTTACCTGGAATTCACATTATAGTCTCAGGGAGGCGTCAAACTCAGAGAGATCCTCCTACCTCTACTGCTCAAAATGTTTGGATTGAGGTATATGCCACCACCCTTAGCTTGATGTTATTTTTTATTTAACTAATTAGGCATCTTTCACTCAGCATTCCAGAACATTAACTCCTATATATGTTAATAGATGTACCATGAAAACATTCCTCTTAAAATGTGTTTAGAGCCAGGCATCATGGCACACGCCTTTAATCCCAGCACTTGGGAGGCAGAGGTAGGAGGATTGCCGAGAGTTCAAGGCCACCCTGAGACTATATAGTTAATTCCAGGTCAACCTGGGCCAGAGTGAGACCCTATCTTGGAAAAAAAACAAAATGTGTTTAGAAAACACTGCATATTAGCTCTAGGTCTAGGTCATCCCTAAGACTCATTTTATACTAAATTTTAGAGGAACTCCCAAAATTCCAGACAAATTTGAACATGAAACAGTGTTGTTACACCTCCTATTAATATCAGCATATAACCTTGGAAAACACTGTACTTACTCATTAATTCCTACAATCCACTCTATATCCCGGAAGAAATGAGAAGTATGAATGGCTGGATGAGAAGTGCTAAAATAAATTGAAAGTGGGTTGTTGTTTTTTTTTTTTTTTGCAAAAGTGTACAGTGTATCGCTTTTGCTGTATATGTGTGTATGAATAGAGTATGGGTAAAATGTGTATGTATGTAATATGTGTGTATGGGTGTGTGCATGTCATGGTCCTTGAGTCTGTCCTTGCAATAAAGAGTTCCTTTCTTAAATCTGTTACCCCTAAAATCAACCTGAGTCCCTACATAGGAAGGAGTTCTTGTTTCCTACTATTAAGATTCCTGGAAGGATTAAACCAGAAGCTGTAATTATGGCTGGTTAATCTCATCCCCCATCCTGAACCTAGAAAAGGTTCCAATCTAGATCTCTTAAGTGAGCTTTACTCCACTGCTGCCTTCTCATGGGCAAGATCTGTCTGCATTCTCTCTGCCTTCTTTCTCTGCAAGTTCAGGGCTTCTCAAACCCCTTTTTGCCTTTTGATCAAGAGCTAGTCTTCCCTCCCTTAACCTCCCCTTTTGTTAGAGTTCTCCCTCCTGAAGCTCTAAGCTATAATAAACTCTTTCTAAACTTTATCCTCTTATCTGTAGATTTCATTCATAGAATACATAAGACAAGAATCCAGAGACACCTCCAAATTATCAGTGCATTACATCATCATATTGATGCACTGGCAAGGTGCCTTAATTCCTCTATCAATACCACATGTGTGGTGATCAGAGGACAACCTTGAGGCGCCAGTCCTTGCCTTCCAACTTCAGACAGGGTGTCTGTGGTGGTTTGATTCAGCTGTCCCCCATAAACTAGATGTTCTGAATACTAGGTGCTCTGAATACTTAGGTGTTCTGAATACCAGCTGATGGAGACTTGGGAATTAATGCCTCCTGGAGGGAGTGTATTGTTGGGGAGGGCTTATGGGTGTTATAGCCAGTTTCCCCATGTCAGTGTTTGACACACTCTGTTCTTACTATTTGCTGCAACCAGTGCCAGACTGGCTGGCCCACAAACTAGGGTATTCTCTTAACTCTGTTTCCTGTTCTAGAGTTGTTGGGACTACAGACATTTACACCACTGCTTCTGGCTTTATGTGGGTTCTGGAGATCCAAATTCCTCTAGTTAACAGGCTTGTGGAACAATAACACTGAACCACTGGGCCATCTCCCCAACTCCAGTATGTCATTTTAATTTACAAGTTGAATTTTAGAGTACAATCTGATATATAAAAACCTCTTTTCACATTATAGCAAAAATAAAAAAAATGAAGCAACTCATGATAAGGGCACATAATTTTTTGTTTATTTTTATTTATTTGAGAGTGACAGACAGAGAAAGAGGCAGATAGATAGAGAGAGAATGGGTATGCCAGGGCCTCCAATTACTGCAAATGAACTCCAGATGCATGTGCCCCCTTGTGTATCTGGCTTATGTGGGTCCTGGGGAATTGAGCCTCGAACCGGGGTCCTTAGGCTTCGCAGTCACGCACTTAACTGCTAAGCCATCTCTCCAGCCCCAAAGGACACACATTTTTTAAAAACAAAAGATAAAATTAAGGTTTCAGGAGAGGACGAAAAAGTTAAAGGAAAATGAAAGAAAAGAGACTGCAATAGGGACTGGAGAGATGGCTTAGCGGTTAAGCACTTGCCTGGGAAGCCTAAGGACCCCGGTTCGAGGCTCGATTCCCCAGGACCCATGTTAACCAGATGCACAAGGGGGCGCACGCGTCTGGAGCTTGTTTTCACTGGCTGGAGGCCCTAGCACGCCCATATTCTCTCTCCCCTCTCTCTCTCTCTCTCTCTGCCTCTTTCTTTGTCTGTTACTTTCCAATAAATAAATAAAAATAAACAAAAAAATATAAAAAGAGACTGCAATAGATTAAAAACTTAGCACTAATTATATCTAAAGCAATAATAAGAAAATAAGAAAATGCACATGTGATTCTAAAAAGTGTTTACCATGTAGAACAGAGTTGGTTCAGTTGATAGTGTTTGCCTTTGCCTAGCATGTCCATAAGGCCCTAGGTTCAAATCCTAGCACCTATAAACCAGGCAAAGTGGTACATGCATTCCCAGCATTTGGGAAGTGAAGGCAAGATAATCAGTTCAAGGTCATCCTAAACTACACAGGCAGTTTGATGCCTACTTGGGAAACATGAGACTTTCCAATAAATACAAAGGAGCTAATAAGTTGATCTCTTAAGGGTTCACTTAGAGGCAATATCATACATTCTGTAGTAGAATATGAACATTTGATATAGACAATAAAATTTAAAAACTGCAAAGACAATACTAGAGGGTTAAAAAAGTTCCAACTTCACATACAAGACCCTTTATGTGGTTATTTGAATGTAAGGTCCCCACAGCCTCAGGTACATGTGATTAATTTTCCTACTTAGACTCCAGCAGGAGGAGCCCTACTGGAGGAGTTGTATCATTGAAGAGGACGCTCGTGCTCCCCCTCCCCCCCCTCCCTCCCTCCCTCCCTCCCTCCCTCCCTCTCCCTCTCTCTCTCTCTGCTGTGGATATATGACGAAGTGGACCAGCTTCCTCCATCATCATGAAGCTTACCTAGAATCTGTAAGCCTGAAATAAATCCTTTCCTTCCATAAGCCCTTCCATAAGATGCTTCTGGTTGGAATTTTTCCCAGAAACAAGAAAGTAACCGCAACACTTTATAACCTCCCTTTCTAGCCTTATCTTCCACATTTCATGACTTCTTGGGGTCATTTACCATTCCCTGATTATGATCCCATGTGACTGACAAATAAGGGAACTGGACTTAAAATGATCAGGGATGGGAAAGTTCCTTGTTTCCTTAGCTCTTAAAAATTCTGTGTAGCAGCCGGGTGTGGTGGTGCATGCCTTTAATCCCAGCCCTCGGGAGGTAGAGGTAGGAGGATCACTGTGAGTTCAAGGCCACTCTGAGATGACATAATGAATCCCAGGTCAGCCTTGATTATTGTGAAACCCTACCTCAAAAAAACAAAAACAAACAAACAAAAAAATTCTGTGTAGCCTGACTGAGAATATCTACAAACTATCTACAAGAATTCATCAGTTACAAGGTGTTGGAAAGTGGAGTGAAAGAATAGGGGAACCCACCTAGACAAAGGTTGGCAAGATCAAGCTAAGCTACAGAAGAGAAACTGTTGGCTTGGTGTACCTGAATAATAAGGTTTCCCTGGCAAAGCTATTTCTAAAGAGGATAAGACGTTTTTAAGCTAACTCTGCTCGGAGAAACTTCTTAACACAAATAATCCCCCTAGATTTCTTACCATAGTCAACAGGCAACCTCTGGCAATGGGGTTTTCAATTTATCTCACCAAAAACAAGTGTATACTGGTAAGAATGTTAGGTCAACTTGATGGCTGTATTTCTCCCATCAATTGACCTCTATGTAAATTCACATCCTAAGACGCCTGTCTACAGGGAAGCAATCTAATCTGCTTCACAAGTACATTCTTCATTGGAAAGTAATAAGCTAAAAAGTCCACAAATATCTGCCTAACAATTTCTAATGGTGTGGTTCACGAGAGACTACTTGAGGAGACCCACTCCTAGTGGGTTCACTGAAAGCTTAAAATCAAATACCAACACTGGAAGAAAAAAGATAACTAAGAGATAGCCAGCAACTAAAACCCACAGGCAGGCACACATTATTTTGTATAGCCCTACAACAAATGCCTTTAATGTTTAGACCACAACATATGGTACATACAATCATGATTCATTCTCTTATACATGTGGTGTTTCCTATTGCCAGAATGCCATCCATCTACACTCCTGCACTTGAAGACCTCTATATTCTCCTTATAAGGTGTAGCTCAAATGTCAGTTCTTTTGCCATTTTTCCCCATCATTCAGGTCAAATTAATCATATCTTCCAATGCTACCAAAACTTCCTGTGCACACTTCTCTCTGCCAGAGCTCTCAAGTCCAGTGAGGAATGTGATCTGGTTCCTCTCACTAAATATTTACCTCCCACCAATGCACATCTATGCATGTATATTCAAACCTCCTCTCCAAGCAGCCTGTATATTTCATGGGCTCAAAAAATTAGAAGGGAGGGCTGGAGACATTGCTTAGTGGTTAAAGCATGCCCATTCTCTCTCTATCTGTCTCATTTCTATCTCTCTCTGATTGCAAGTAAATAAAAATTTAAAAAAAGAACTTGTATAAAAAAATTAGAATTGAAAAGGTTGGCTAGGGATAGGTAAAGAAATTGAGGTGAACTAATTCAACACAAGGGGGAAAGCATGAGTTAAGAAGGAAAGAAAGGGCTAGGTTAAGTCTGTGAGAACGTAACAAGGTCAAGAGTAGAGTGCACTGTGGCGCATTACTGGAAAAAATGATAGAAAAGAAAGTTATAAACAAATTATGAGGGTCCTAAAAGGTCAGTAAAAGGGTGTGTATGGTAGGCAAAAGGAAGTCAGAGCAAGTTCTCAGAAAGGGAAGCAGCATCAAAAATTTTATAAGTGGTTTTAAAAAGAACCAGAGCTGGAGTGATGGCTTAGCAGTTAAAACACTAGTCTGCAAAGCCAACAGACCCAGGTTTGATTCCCAAGTACTCATATAAGCCAGATGCACATGGTAGTACATTCATCTGAAGTTCGTTTGCAGTAGCTGAAGTTTCTGGCGCACCTATTCTCTCTCTCCTTCTCCCTCTCTCTCTCTTAAATAAATTAAACAAAATAAATAAATAAATAAATAAATAGAGCCAGAGCTTAATAGTCATCAGGATTTGAATACCTACCATTCACAATAACCCATCAAAACTAATGACTGGCAAGTTATTTACTTTCCATCAGTCTCAATTTCCTTAGCTACAAAATTTCCCTTACCTATAAACACAACAATATCTACTTTGTCCAATAGTTAGAAGACTAGTACAGTGACTTAAGACATTGGACTAATCTCTAATAGCTGCTATTGGGATTTTTTTTAACATGAATCTAGCAATGTTATGTAAAATGAATTAAAGGACTAGAAACTAAAGGATCGTTTAATAGGAAGTCATGATATTCACTTGTTTGGGCCACTGGTACAGCACTGTTTTAAAATCACCTTGCCTTCGCTTTAGCAGTGGCATCGCCAACTAACAATACCCTTTCCAAGCCACTTCTCTCAGAATCTATGCCTTGACCTGAAAATCAAGATATTAAATTGAATCCTTCCCATTTGACAAATATAGTATACTGATTATTTTAAATACAAAAAAACTGCTTATAAATGTTTTATAAAATATAAAGTAATTTTAAGAAGCAAAGGACACTAAGAAGACAGGGGAATTTTAAGAAGCAATTTCAAGATTCCATGACACTGAAGGCATTGAGAAGTACACTGGACATTACATTTAAACAGTAAAGGTCTTGAGACTAGGCGTCTTTAAAATAAGCCATGAAATTCAAAACGTAGGAGCATTTGAGGGAGATGGTCTGGTGTCCGTTCTGAGGTGGAAGGATATTTCTTATGAAAGTACAAAACTAGAGTTTGATTAATGGGCAAGGAGATAAAATGAAGCTTTGATAACTCAGCAATATCAGGGTGAAAGTTATGAGAAATGATGATTTATTTACGACTCAAATGCAAAGCAAAACTTAAAGATATAAGATTCAAAATGCAGTAAGTAAATGTCTAGCAAAGGAAAAAGATAAAAGCTACCCAAGTGTCTAGGAGACAGGATTACAGGAAATAGTGGGCAGCAGAGTTCACAGCAAAAGCCTAAAGGGAAGTCTGCATATAACTGAAAAACATGGTTATGTGGCATTATGAAAACAAGAGATTGAAACTGACAGAAAGAAAGAAAAGGAGGGGGGAGACAAGAAAAGAAGAAAGCTACATTTACCTAGAATGTGGTAATCAATGACGCTGAAAGGGGTGTTTCCAGTACAGAGTTGGCCCAGAACTAGATTGTAAGGAGTTCATCATAATTCAATGATATAACACACACCCACAACACACACAGCCAATAACAATAAACTGAAAGTGAAATTCACAGATAAGAAGAAAGTATCCTTAATAACTGAAGGATAAACCTTATTTCAAGAAAACGTCTCAGGACTTTTAATACTTTTGCTGAAAAACAGAAAGGTAGTCCACCAGCCACAAGACCATTCAGCACCTGATCGTAGATTTTCTAGCTTCAAGGACTGTAAGAAATATATATGTATCTGTTAGATAAGCTACCCACTGTATTTGTTTTAGTAGGCTGAACTGAACAAGACACACAGGCAAGTCATATCACCCTTTGTATGTGTGACTTGAGACAGGAAGGCCCATAGGAGAAATATGGATCTTAATTCCTGCCCACCAAGTAGAGATAAAACAAAAGGTAGCTGCTAAACATCTCACATTCACCCTGACCCTACTGTCTGCAGCAGCTGCTGCAAAGTTGGAAATACTGCGCACTGAATTCAGGCCCGGACCCTTCCAGACATGGACGCTGCACCCAGGTATACTGACTTCTAGATTCTGCCAGGGACACAGGATAAAAATCCTGGCTTTGCCGGGTGTGATGGCACACGCCTTTAATCCCAGCACTCGAGGTAGGAGGATCACCGTGAGTTCGAGGCCACCCTGAGACTCCATAGTGAATTCCAGGTCATCCTGAGCCAGAGTGAGACCCTACCTCGAAAAACCGGGGAAAAAAATCCTGGCTTTTCACGAGGCTTTTGGTGAGCTTTTCTTCTCTGATTTCCAGCTGCTCAAGGATGTTCATCTCTTAGCGCTCGAAGCTTTTGCCACCAGTAAGGTTCTATCCTTCACACCCTGACACTTGTTGACTTATTTTTTAAAAAAGCTCTCTTTAACATTCTTTTTCACATTTTTTTTCTAGGCCCATCGACATGTGGATGTACTCACTCCTCACCCTGTGGTTTCTGGACCTTATGGAATAAATGTAATAATTCACTAAATCCTTCTCAGTCTTGTTTTATTTCTATTCTTTGGTAAAGCAAACAAGAGCTCGGGTTTGGGGTTTGTGTTTGTGACCCCAAAATTAAGTCCTGTGTAATGATTGAATTAATTAAATAGTACTATCAAGAGTACAATATAACATTAAATTCCTTCAAAGTTCCCAAATTCTCATTTCTCAATTCTTATGTGCATCTTGGTAGGTCATGTAATGGGGTTTTGAAAGTTCAGAAAAGTCCTTGAACACCAAACCCTGAGTTAATGTCTATTTTACCAAAGAACTGAAAAAATACAAGACTGAGAAAGATAATTATTAAGTTATACATTTATTCAGAAGTCAGGAGGGGGGAGGGAGAGTCCACAGACCAAGGAAAGAGGAATGGAACCCAACAGCCCATGGGGGAAGAGAGCATAAGCCTGAATCAGGAAAAGGGATTTAGAGAGGAAAGAGAAGAAAGTGTAGAGTTCCTGCCACGTGGAGGGCAGGAGCTAGCTGGTAAAGCACATGTGAGAGTAGTGGAGGGAGGCTTACCAGGACCTGGAAGCTCAGGGGAGATGAGCAGACAACAAAGAGGGATTGATCACCTGATGAGCATCTATATCAGATGCCAGAGAGTTTGAGAGAGAGGGCTGAGTTCAGGGGGTTGGCTCAGAAAGAGTCCAGCCATGGTGCCAAGTTTTGGGGCTGTGAGCTTAATCAACCACAATGCCAGGATCAGATTTGAATTCCAGGAAAAAGAACTCCCTCCTAGAAGGGGCTCAGGTTGTTTATGGAAAAACAGATACCTCCTTTAGCCAAAAGATAAGGAAAAAAGAGATCCTTCTCTGATCTCTAGTAAATTGGAGATTGCAAGGGCAGACTTAAGGACATTTCTACTTTTTACTTCCGGCGCCCAGTCACCCTAAAATACCTAACAAATCTATATGATTCACTCGCTCATATAAAATATGCAACCATATAGAGAGACTTATCTAAATAAGAACCTATGGTTACTTTTTTTAAAAAGTGTATGCCACCACACCTGGCTGATAACTTAATTTTATTGTTTTTATTTTTATTTGTTCATTTTGGTTTTTTAAATTTTTTGTTTTATTTATTTATTTGAAAGTGACAAACAGAGAAAGAGGCAGAGAGAGAGAGAGAGAGAGAATGGGCGCACCAGGGCCTCCTGCCACTACAAATGAACTCCAGACACGCGCAGCCCCTTGTGCATCTGGCTAACATGGGTCCTGGGGAATTGAGCCTCGAACTGGGGTCCTTAGGCTTCACAGGCAAGCACTTAACCACTAAGCCATCTCTCCAGCCCCTATGGTTACTTTGTTGCATTTTGTTTTGTTTTCTTTTTTGGAGACATGCCCCCAGGTAGACCAAGCAGGCCTCAAAGTAGATATATAGTCAAGGCTGCTCCCAACTCCAGATCCTTCTACCTCCCCCTGGGATTATAAGCCTGTGCTACTGAGACATGATAGAAAGATAGGTAAATCCACTGAGATGAGGAAAGGGAGCTGACTAATGCCTCTCGCCAACTGAGAAGCAATTCCAGCACAATAAACAACAGTTGCTACAAAGGCTGCTGCCACAGAAAGAACATTCCTTTCATACCTAGATACTTCATGTTGAAATGTCTGAATGGATATATGACCTTGGCCTTATTTCTTTCTCCAGACATTTTCTAGGAATCTCAAACAGGACTGTTAGTTTACAATAATGGTATCTTACCTTCTTGCCTTCTGGTGACTCTATCAATTCTAACTCTGTCAGATGCCCCTCAGAAGCAACACAGTCATCCTAATTAGATTTCTAAGATTTTTAGCAAGCTTTGAGGAGCTTCAAAATCATATATATATATATATAACTATTGTAAAGATAATGATCATTCTTCTTTGAGAAGCCTACACCCAAGCTTCCTTGTTCTGGAGATATGGTGGTTGATGCAGGTGTTCCCCATAAACTTACATGTTTTGAATGCTAGGTCCCCAGCTGGTAGCAATTTGACAATTGTATACTCCTGGGGGCAATGTATTGTTGGGAGCAGACTTATGGGTGTTATAGCCAGCTTCAGCTTCCAGTGTTTGGCACACTCTCCTGCTATTGTCCACCTGATGTTGGCCAGGAGGTGATGTCCACCCTCTGCTCATGCCATTGCTATCCCCTGCCATCATGGAGCTTCCCCTTAAGTCTATAAGCCAAAATAAACCCTTTCCTTGAACAAGCTGCTGTTGATCGGGTGTTTTTTGCCAGCAACTCAAAGCTGACTGCAACTGGAAGGTGTATTTCACTTTCTTTCTGAGCACTTCCCATTCTCTTAACTGTTTCATATCAACTAGTCTTAAAATTCTTTTATGTGTTGAAGCCACAAATCCCAGGCTTACCTAAACTGAGGTCCTCAAAACATTTAGAGATCCCCTAATATTGCTGAGGGGATGTGGAGCTGTGCCTCTGTCCCCCTTACAGCTAGTTAGTACCTACTTTTAATTAAATGTAAAATTATAATGAACCCCCCAAAATAATTTTAAAATAATAATTCTAACAACCATAATGGCAGAAGCTAAAGCAAAATATCTTTAGGCATCTTAAGGCTCCTAGAAACAGCTTGATTGAAGCAGGACTTCAAAAGTAAAGGGAAAGAAGAGTTTCTGTTTACATGTCTATCACTACAATTTCAATTCCATAAGTGTGAGTTATAGGAAATTCTTTTCTTTTTAATTTTGGCATTGTAAAATGTACCATATTATATAAGTGTTATTTAGGCAAAATTGTATTCTCCTTAGCCCTCAAAACTATGGTCAAAAGTACCAGTTGCAATAAGCTGATTAATTGAGAGTTGGTTCTTTTTTTCCTTTTTTTTTAACTTTCCAAGTAATGGAATCAAACCAAAAAAAAAAAAAAAAAAAGAACCAAAAAATACCAAAATTTCCTGATACTGACAAAGGTCTAATAAAAACAAACCACTAAGTTGGAAATTAAGGAACATGGTTTTAGTCCAGCCTTAACCATGGAAAAACTATTCAATTGGGACTTCACTTGGTTCAAGAAATCCCACCTATTCCACCAACTTCCAAACTTGTTAAAACAATAAAATGAAAAGGAAGTGAAAAATAAAATTACACTTGCAATGAAACTATACACATACATAGTGAAAGTTCATATATGTATAATAACCCATTCGTAATAATTATTTTATAGTATATATGGGTATTTTTCTCTATCATAAAGCAACTTTATTTTTGGTGTTTTGTTTTTCTAATAAAGATAGGTGGATATTTTATTTTTATTCTTCTATTTTGTTTTTTTTTTTTTTATTTGCTTTTGTTTTATTTCTTTGAAACAGGGTCTAATGTAGCCCAGTCTGTCCTTGACCCCTTGATCCTTGGCCTCCACTTTCCAAGTGATATGATTACAGTAGTGTGCCAATACACTGGGTTTGAATTTATACTTTAATTAATCCACATACTCCCTTTAAGCTTAGCAGTTTTTAATGTTATAATATCACTTTTGTTATTTCAACAATTCTCTGATTTTTAATGGATAAACTTTTTTGTAAATATCAACCCAGTCAAACTTAAGTATCTACCTGGTTAGGACTTCTATTTGTTTACAAACTACTCCAGAAAAGGTAAAAATTAAATTAAAATCTGGTAAGACAAGTTTCTTTTTAAAGATTTAGTAGAAATCATGGATTTAAAAAAAAAATTGGGCTGGAGAGATGGCTTAGTGATTAAGGCACTTGCCCACAAAGCCAAAGGACCCAGGTTCGACTCTCCAGGACTCACGTAAGCCAGATGCACAAGGGGGTGCATGCATCTGGAGTTCGTTTACAGTGGCTAGAGGCCCTGGCATGCCCATTCTCTCTCCCCCTCTCTCACTCTCTCTCTCAAATAAATAAATAAATTTTTTTTAAAAAAAATTAAGGTGACTTCCAGGTAATATGGCTGCAGAGAAGTCACACCAACCCAGCCTAGGGAGGGAATTGAGCAAAACCACAGCAAATACACTCTTCGCCCAAAAAGTGAAGGTGTATAGGTTTTTATCAGGCATAGCAGAGAAGCAAGAGAGACTAAGGTCTATAAGAAAGGAGAAAATAGGCCAGAATCCCACCAAAGCACTTGCGGACCTGGACCAGATCCACGCACCCACCTGGCACGGAACTGCAGGAGCGAAGACCAAACAAGATGATTTTCCCACCGCATCAGCCTCCTAGCAAGTCAAGAAACCCGAAGGGGAGACAGCAGAGGAGCTGCTGAAGGGGGACACTGGCGGGACCAGCTAAGAAGTTGCAGTACAACTCCAGGTTTCTGGCACTCTCCATCCTCCAAACAACTGAAACTAACACTACTACTCCTCAAACTTTTCCATAAAATAGGAAAGGAAGGAATGCTACCTCCTTCTACAAAGCCAGCATCACCCTCATACCAAAACCAGACAAAGACAGAACAAAAATATAAAATTACATATCAATCTCCCTCATGAACATAGATGCAAAAATTCTGAACAAAATATTGGCAAACAATACAAGAATATATCACAAAGATTATTCACCCTGACCAAGTAGGCTTTATCCCAGAGATGCAGGGATGGTTCAACATACACAAATTGATAAATGTAATACACTATATAAATGGACTGAAGGACCAAATTGACATGATCATCTCAATAGATGCAGAAAAGGCATTTGACAAAATGCAACATCCCTTCATGGTAAAAGTATTACAGAAACCAGGAATAGAAGAAACATATCTCAACATAATAAAAGCTATTTATGACAAACCTTCAGCCAACATAATACTAAATGGGGAAAAATTTGAAGCTTTTCACTAAATTAAGGAACAAGACAAGGGTGTCCAGTCTCCCCACTTTCATTTAATATAGTACTGAAGTCCTAGCTATAGCAATAAGGCAAGAGACACTAATAAAAGGGATACAAACTGGAAAGGAAGAGACCAAATTATCATTATTTGAAGATGATATGATTCTATACATAAAGGATCCTAAAGACTCTACCAGCAAACTATTAGAGCTGATAAACACTTTTAGCAATGTAGCAGGATACAAAATGAACACACAGAAATTAGTAGCTTTCCTATATACTAACAATAAACATGCAGAGGATGAAATCAAAGAATCTCTCCATTCACAATTGACTCATAAAAAGTAAACTACCTTGGAATAAACCTAAACAAGGAAGTGAAAGATGACTACAATGAGAATTTTAAAACACTCAACCAAGGAGGTCCCTGAAGACCACTTCTTATTCATCCATGAAATGATCCAACATGAGCACATTACAATCATAAACATACATGCACCAAACACAGATGCACCACAATTTATAAAATTTATAAAACAAAATCTACTTGACAATAAAAGAGAAATAAACACCAACACCACCATAGTCAGAGACTTCAATACTCCACTATCATCACTGGATAGATCATCAAAGCAGAAAATCAACAGGGAAATAATAGAGCTCAACAACATCATAGATCTAACAGTTATCTACAGAACTTTCCAACATCAATGCTACAGAATACACATTCTTCTCAGCAGCCCATGGAACCTTCTCCAAAATTGACCATATATTAGGCCATAAGGCATGCCTCCATAAAGTCAGAAAAATTGAAGTAACTTCCTGCATCATGTCAGATCACAATGCTTTAAAGCTGGAAATTAACAACAAGAGACATATCACAAACTCCACCAGCTCCTGGAGACTAAATAACACACTTTTAAACAATGAATGGGTCATGGAAGAAATCAAAAAAAGAAATTGTAAAATTCCTAGAATTGAATGATAATCAAAACACAACCTACCAAAACTTATGGGACACAATGAAGGCAGTCCTAAGGGGAAAATTCATAGCCTTTAAATGCCTTCATTACAAAGACAGAGAGATCCCAAATAAATCACCTTACTATCCACCTAATGGCACAGGAAAAACAAGAAGAATCCAATCCAAAGAGGTCCAGATGTAAAGAAATAATCAAGAACAAAGCAGAAATTAAAGAACTGGAAACTAAGAAAACAATTTCAAAAAACTGATGAAACAGAGCTGGTTCTTTGAAAAAAATAACTAGATTGGCAAACCCCTGGCCAAAGTGATCACGCAAAAAAAAAAAGAAGTCTCAAATTAACAAAATCAGAAGACAAAAAGGAGAGATCAAAACAGACATCAGTGAAATTGGAAGAATCATCAGGGCATACTTTCAAAACCTCTACTCCACAAAATTAAATGATCTGGAAGAAACTGATGGAATTACTAGAAACATACCACCTATGAAAACTATAGTACATAAATCTCCTATCAAATTCATGGAGATTGAAAAGGTAATCAAAAACCTCCCCAAAAAGAAAAGTCCACGACCAGATGGCTTCTCAACTGAATTCTATCAAACCTTCATTGAAGAACTGAAACCAATTTTTTCTGAAACTGTTCTTCAAAACCGGAGACCAGAGAATCCTCCTCGACTCCATTTATGAAGCTAGCATCACCCTAATACCAAAAACCACTGAGATTAGGAACAAGACGGGGTGCCCACTCTGATGACTGCTCTTCAACATGGTACTACAAGTACCAGCCTAAGCAATAAGATAGGAGAAACAAATAAAAGAGATTCAAATTGTAAGGAGGAAGTAAAGTTATCCCTATTTGTACATGACATGATCCTATATGTAACTGACCCAAAATTCTCCATCTCAAAACTTCTAAAGGTGATAAATTCCTTCAGCAAAGTAGAAGGATATACAATCAATGCACAAAAAACAACAGTTTTCTATATGCAAAGGACAAATATATAGAGAAAGAAATCAATGAGGCTGTCCCATTTTCAACAGCAACAACAACAACAAAACACATTCCTTAGAAGAATAGTAACCAAGGACATGAAAGACCTATATAATGAAAACATTAAAGTGCCCAAAAAAGAAATAGAGCAGTACTTAAGAATTTGGAAAGTCCTCCCATGCTCTGGGTAGACAGAATTAATATTGTAAAAAATGGCAATTCTACCAAAAGCAATATACAGATTCAGTGCAATACCAATAAAAATACCAGCATCATTCCTCAACAATGATTCAAAAACTGATCTTAAAATTTATATGGAATGTCAGAAGCTTCAGATATCCAAACATATCCTCAGCCAAAAAAAAAAAAAAAAAAAAAAAAAAAAAAAAAAAAAAAAAAAAAAAAAACTTCTGGCAGTATTGCAATACCCGATCTAAAGGTGTATACAATACAAAGCCACAGTGACAAAAACAGCATGGTACCTGATTTAAAACAGAAACATAGACCACTGGGACAGAACTGAAGACACACACCTTAGGTCAAGTAGCAACAGGTGCTTGATCTTTCACAAAGGTGTTAATAATGTAGACTGGAGAAAAGACAACATCTTCATCAAATGGTGTTTGACAAACTAGATGACCATATGTAGAAAAATGAAATTGGCCAACTCATTTCGCCATACACAAAAATCAAGTCCAAATGGGTTACAGACTTCAATATAAGACCTGAAACTCTTCAACTACTGGGATAATAAATAGGAGGCACTCTCCATGATACAGGACTAGGAAAAGACTTCCTGAACAAAACCCTAGTAGCCTAGGAAATTAAACAAGCACTCCAAACAATGGGATCACATGAAGCTAAAAAGCTTTTGCACAAACATACCATAAGCAGAGCCAATAGATCACAGAATGACAACCATCACATGATCTCACTCCTCTGCAGTTTAACCTAGACCAACCCGAGTTGCTGACATACCTGAATAGCATCTTGAGGATTGGACAATAAGGTGGGTAAGGCTTGGGGGAAGGAAATGTGTGGAGGGGAACCAAAACTGAACCCAAATTTAACTGTTATCATAGTATCCTATATGATGGATGCCCAACTAAAAGATGGAACCCTCAAGAGGACTTTAGGGGAAGCACCTGAATCAAAGGGCCCTGGAGAGGGTGAGACAAACCTAACCTCAAATTTCTCCTGTTTCTCTTCCTTCTCTTTCTCTTCTTTTCCCTTGGCACTGGCCTGTAATTCCCTGTACCAGGATGTTGTCTACATCCACAATGAGCTGTTTATCAGAGAGACCTACTAGATCTCCCAGAACAAACAAGACAGACATCTGTCAGAGCACTTGATTACCCACCAGAGGTTAATGATAAAATCCCCTGCTAAAGACACCATATGCTGTCAGCACAGACCATGGAGAGATCTCATTGGAATCCAGAAGAGTGCCAGTCCCCAGACCATGTGGTAAGTCCATCTAGTGCTGGAAGGCTCAACATGAGTTCCCGGGAGAAAGACAGACACATAGATCAATGGAATAGAATAGAGGACACAGATATTAATCCAGGCAGCTATAGCCATCTGATTTTTGACAAAAGTGCCAAAAATATTCATTGGAGAAAAACATGGCCTCCAAGTGGTGCTGGGAAAACTGGCTATCTATACGTAGAAGGATGAAAATAAATCCTTGCTTTTGTGCATGCATAAGAATCAAGTCCAAATGGGTTAGGAACCTTACTATCATACCTGAAACTCTGAAATTGTTATACGAAAAGGTAGGGGAAACCCTTCAACATACTGGCATAGTCAATGACTTTCTGAATATAACCCCAATTGCTCAGGAAAGAAAACCACTAATCAGCCACTGCAATTTCATGAAATTACAAAGCTTTTGTACAGCAAAGGACACTCTGAATAGAGCAAAGAGACAACCTACAGAATGGGAGAAAATCTTTGCCAGCTATACATCTGACAGAGAATTATTATCCAGAATATACAAAAAACTCAAAAAACAAAATAATAAATCAAACAACCCAATTAAGAAATGTGTCATGGAACTAAATAGAGAGTTCTCAAAGGAAGATGGCATATAAACATCTAAAAAAGTATTCTACATCCTTAGCCATCAGGGAAATGCAAAGTTTCTGTGCCAGGGATGAGATACCTTCCAGTGAGTTGTTGGCCAGGGAGGTCCCTGATGACCCCAAAACATTATAGGCCATTGCCGAGGCCCTTGGTTTCCCACCAGGAATAGATGGCAAGACCCCATTGCTGAAGACTCCATACACGTGGGCTGCAAGGCCACTGAGAAATCCTGCTGGAACTGAGCTGATAACCTCCTCCAAGTAGACTAGCTGACAGCTGGGAAAAGCCATTCTGCATGCAGTTCAATGGGAGAAAGAGAAATCACCAGTGAAGATACTCAACAGTGGACACTGCAAGCCTTATATTTAGCCAGCCAGGCCAAATGAGCCAACGGGTGCAATAGTGGCACATCTGTTATGGGGGAAACCAACTGCCCTCTAATTGGACTGGAGGCTCACTCCATGGGAGGGAATACATCCCTGATACTGAAAACTTAAAACAGGGGTAGTCATGAGTCCTAGGGGTGTAACGTCTGCTGTTGTCTGGCTAAATGTATATACTATGCTTTCTGGCTAAATGTATATACTATGCTTATCAAACTGCCCAGTAAGCACTTCTGTTAATGTTCATACCCTTATGTTAATGCTACACTCACTTTTGGTAAAGAATCTTCTCTCTTTAGATGGCAGTGACCTTGGGACGACTCAGAAGGCATCATGGTGATGGAAAGAAATGACCGCAGTGATCAGTACTGCAATATCTCTATCATACCTTCCAAGGCTCAGGGTCTAATGGGGAAGAGGTGGCGGAAAGAATGTAAGAGCCAAAGGAAGGGTAGGACTCCATACAACATGCTCCCTCCAGATACAAAATGGCCTGGATATCCATGGCCTCACAGTGCCTGACACTACCTGCACAAGACCATCATAAGAGGAGGAAAAGATGATGACATCAAAATTAAAAGAGAGACTGATTGAGATGGGGAGGGGGTGTAATGGAGAGTGGAGTTTCAAAGGGGAAAGTGGGGGAGGGAGGGTATTACCATGTGGTATTTTTTATAATCATGGAAATTGTTAATAAAAATTTGGAAGAAAAATAAAAAATTTTTTAAAATCTACCTTGAGCCAGGTGTGGTGGCACACGCCTTTATTCCCAGCAGAGGTAAGAGGATCGCTGTGAATTCAAGGCCACTCTGAGACTACATAGTGAGTTCCAGGTCAGCCTGGTCTACAGTGAGACCCTACCTCGACAAACCAAAAAAAAAAAAAAACTGCTATGAGATTTCATCTCATTCCTGTCACAATGACTATCATCAAGAAAATAAATGTTGGCAAGGAGAGCTGGAGGAATGGCTTAGCGGTTTTAAGGCATTTGCCTACAAAGCCAAAGGACCCAGGTTCTATTCCCCAAGATCCATGTTAGCCATATGCACAGGGTGGCGCATGTGTCTGGAGTTCGTTTGCAGTGGCTGGAGGCCCTGGCATGCCCATTCTCTCTCTCTCTCTCTCTCTCTCTCTCTCCCTCTTTCTCTCTGTCAAATAAATAAATAAAAATAAAAATATTAAAAAAGAATGTTGGTAAGGATGTGAGAAAAGGGGAACCCTTCTACACTGTTGGTGGTAATGTAGTCTGGTACAGCCATTGTCGAAATCAGGGTATAGATTCTTGAAATAGCAAAAAATACATTTACCATATGATCAAGCTATAGTACTTCTAGGCATGTATCCTAATGACTCTTCTCACTACCTTTGAGATACTTGCACAACCATGTTTGCTGCTGCTCTATTAACAATAGCTAGGAAAGGGAACTAGCCTAGATGTGCCTTACAGGTGATTGGATAATAAAGATGTGGTACATTTACACAATGGAGTTATATTCAGCGGTAAAGAAATATGAAATTTGCAGGGAAATGGATGGATCTGCAAAGGATTTTACTAAGTGAGGTAACCCAGGCCCAGAAAGCCAAATGTCACATGTTCTCTCTCACATGTGGATTCTAGCTACATATGTTTAGACTTGTGTGTGAGCTGGAACCAAAAAATTCGTGGCAGAAGACAGTAAGCTAGAAAAAGGCTATAAGGGAGGGAGGAGAGGGAAGGATTTTAGGGGATGGTATTCTAAACATGTAAGTAGAAGAACAGATCATAGGGAGTGAAATGGTCTAAGTGAGGCCAGGGGAAGAAATTCAGTAAGAGAAGGGTGGGGGAGGGTCAGTCAAAATTCAAATTAATCTGAATAAAACATATGAAAGCCTACTTCTTTGGATAATGGCACATCCAGAAGCCATAGATTGCTACTAGAAAATTTTCAGTGCCAGGGATGGGATACCTTCCAGTGAGTTGTTGGCCAGGGAGAGGTCCCTGTTCCCTCCAAAACATTACAGGCTACTGCCAAGGCCCTTAGTTTCCCACGACTAGCAGTTGGTAAGACCCTATTGCTGAAGACTTCACATGCCTGGGTGGCATGGTCACTGAGAAATCAAGCTGGTGCTGAGCTGAAAATCTTCTCTCTGTAGACCAGCCAACTGAAAGCTGGAAAAAGCTGCACTGCATGCAGCCCTATGGGAGACAGAAATCATTAGCGGTGAAAACAGTGGACATTGGTAGCCTCAAGTTTGGCCAGACTGGCCAAATGACTGAACAGGTGCAACAGTGGCATGTCTACTATGGGGAAAACCACTGCTCCCTAATTGGGATGGAGGCCCGCTCTATGGGAGGGAATGCATGCCTGGTACTGAAAATCTAATCAAAAGCCTATGACAGGGGAGGTCATGAGCCTTAGGGGTATAAAGCCTGCTCGTGTCTGCCTAAGTGCATATATTATGCTCACCAAACTGCCCTGCAAGCACTAAATTTAATGTTCATATTCATATATTAATGCTATTCTCATTTTTGGTTACAGAAGCTTCTCTTTTCAGATGGCAGTGACCACTGGAATGACCCAAAAGGCAAAATAGTGCTGAGAAGTGATGGGGGAGTGTCCAACACTGAAACACCTCTATAACACCCTCCAAGGCTCAGGGTCTATCACAGAACAGGTGGCTGAAAGCATGTAAGAGCCAAAGGAAGGGAACCACTTCTTACATACAACTGTCTAGACAGAAACTGGCCTTGGCTGGGCATGGTGGTGCATGCCTTTAATCCCAGCACTCAGGAGGCAGAGGTAGGAATATCACTGAGAGTGCGAGGCTACCCTGAGAATACAGAGTGAATTCCATGTCAGCCTGGGCTAGAGTGAAACCCTACCTCAAAAAAAATAAAAGAAATTGGTCTTGATATTAGTGACTTCACAGTGCCTTGCAATACATTCCCTAAGACCCTCATAATAGGAGAAAAAGATGGTGACATCAAAATAAAAAAGAGACTAATGGAGTGAGGGAGGAGATATGATGGAGAGTGGAGTTATGAAGAAGAATGTGGGGGAAAGGAGGGAATTATCATGATTTATTGTAAGTGTAGAAGTTGTCAATAAAAATTTTTTAAATGAAAATTAATTAATTAATTCAAAATCAGTACTATTTCCATATTTTTCATTAAACAGAGTTTGTCTCAAAGACTCTAAATATTCAGTATTTTACTACATCTAAACTTACCCTCTTCATTATACAATTCTCATTCTTATTAAATTTTTTCCAAATAAAATGAAATTCCAGAAATGTACTACTTTGCACATGATAAACCTGCCAACTGGATTTATAAAAAGAGGTAGAGACTAAGTATTTTCTTTACCGTTTCAATTTGGAAATGGCTGTTAGTATAGAAATATCATAAAACATAATATAATCATGTACATTTGAGAAGCATTTAAAGTATTTTGTTCATACTGTAGAAGCAAACATAAGCCCTGCTGCTTTCTTAGTCACTGTATTACACATATTGAGACCCTGGATTACTGATATTATTTTACCAACTTACAGAAAGATTCACAATGCTCTGGGATTATGACAGTTAATTCTGATGTCACTGAATCACCTTAAGGATTAGTGAGGCATATATCTGGAACCAGACTGACTGAAAGGGTAAGACCTCCCCTGAGTGTGGGAGGTACCATCCCACAGGTTGAGGACTTCACAGAAGAAAAGTGGGGAAAGAGGGGCTGGAGAGATGGCTTAACGTTTAAGGCTTACCTGCAAACCCAAGGATCCAGGTTCGATTCCCCAGGTCCCACGTAAGCCAGATGCACAAGGTAGTGAGTGCCTCTGGAGTTCATTTGTGGTGGCTAGAGGCCCTGGCATGCCCATTCTCTCCCTCCCTCATTCTCTCTTTCTTTCTCTCTTTCAAATAAATTTAAGAAAATGGAGAAAGCAAAAAAGGAAAACAGAAATGCATTCCTGACACAGTGAACCAATCTACTCAGACATGTGCTCTCATCACCTTATAGAACATGACCAAACAACCATGAACTGAACTATGCCATGATCCAACTGAAGCAATTCCTCCCTTTAAATTCTTTTTGGATATTTTGGTTAGAGAAATATAAAAGTAAACAATATAAGGATGAAACAGTTGAATTATCCATTCTAGAGGTTTACATATATCTTTCAATAATTTTCCCCTACATACTGAATGAGAAACCACCTATAAAATTTTAAGTAGTTTAATAATGTAAATGTCTTAATGATGAAAAATAGTAGACAGAAGCTGTATAGGTAGCAGGGGGCTATAGAGCCCCCAAAGAAAAGTGGAGGGTTTTTTTCCCCCTTTCCTGGCTAAAAGCTAGAACCATCCTTACTCCTGTGGTAGGGAAAAGAGAATCCAGTTGTTCCTTATCGTTTTTCCTAAAGGAGTCTTCACAGCCACCACCTTGCTGGAGGCCAGAAATGTCAGAAAGGTATGTTCTCTTTTTCCCAAAAAAGAATACTCCATCCCTAGAAATCTGGTTAATCTGGGTTTTCCTTATCTTCATGATGAATTATCTCTTCTTACCTAAAAAGTGCCCTCTTCTTATAGCTGCCCCCACACCCATCAGCCACCAGACAGATGACTTGTTGAGGACCCCTCCTGCTTTACAGGATCTCTGCCTTCTTTCCTTCTCCTCAGCTCTATAATAAAATCTTTCTAAATTTCACCCTCTATGGTCTTTGGATTTCATTCGTCCAACCCTTAAATCAAGAACCTGGAGGACAGAGATATTGGAAGTTTTGTGTGACCTTAACCATCCAGCACACTAACTCCTGGGTTAAAGTCCAAGCAGGAGCCAAGATTGCACTGTCACTCTCAAAAAAAAAAAAAAAAAAAAAACCCAAATTCCCATATTCCATAAAGGCTCAAAATAGTAAGCAGAACTAGGATGAAATCTGAAAAATACTTCAGGACCTCTTTCAGTTATACTTTCTAAAATGTTCTTTCCTTCCCTCCTTTCTCCATGGTTCCTTAATCCTTAGCAACTGAAGCTCTTGTCTTCCAAAAACAATACTGATCAGTAAAGACAGGTAGGAACTGCAAGAAAGGAAGAGATTACAAACCACTGCACTATTTGTCTCAGTCTGGTTTAAAGGTGTCTTGATGTAATTTCTTCTACAAAATTAAGCTCTATAAACTCACAGGCTGTGTCTGATATTGTCCTCTATGGTAAAAATCAGCATACTGTAATCATTAAAATGTTCACATAACTCTAAAAAAATGTAACAACTTCTTAGTAAAACAAATTCTTAGTACAACAGAAGAAAAAGGAATAACTATGAAACTTTGTTTTGTGTCTGATGTGTAAATTTGGTTCAAATATGCAAACCATTGAAAACCCAAGCTGTAATTTAAAACACTGAAGAAAATTTTAAATATCAAACAAAATCTAAGTGTGAAAAAATATATATCTCATCCAAACAATCCCCTATACACTCAATAATTGTCATTTGTTCTAACTTCTTTCATTACAATAAATATTGTCTATATTCCCTAAGCAACAATAGCACCATGCATGAAAAACTGACAAAATTACATCCCCATAATGATCAGCCCTCTGAACCCACACTCCCCTCTGTGTCTCTTTCATATCTTATATGATGCTAATAAAACTGTTTGCAACATACCTATGACACGGTGTTACTGACATGTTGGTTCTTCACCAGGCAAGTTATACCATCAAAACTATAGCAAATAGAAACTTTAAAAATGAAGCAAACAGGGGCTGAAGAGATGGCTTAACAGTTAAGGTGCCTGCCTACAAAGCCAAAGAATCCAGGATCAATTCCCCAGGATCCAAGTAAGCCAGACAGCACAAGATGACACATGTGTCTGGAGTGCATTTGCAGCAGCCAAAGGACCTGGTGTACCCATTCTCTCTATATATATATGCCTCTTTCTCTCCCTCTCTCAAATAAGTAAATAAAAATAAAATAAAAGTAAAGCAAACAGAAATCTACAATTTTGGTATGGCAGTGTAGGTGATGTGTAAAACGTAATATATAGGAGCATTCAAAAATTGCAATAAAAGCCAGGCGTGGTGGCGCATGCCTTTAATCCCAGCACTGGGGAGGCAGAGGTAGGACAATTGAATGAGTTTGAGGCTACCCTGAGACTACATAGTGAACTCCAGGTCAGCCTGGGCTAGAGTGAGACCCTAGCTCAAAGGTCCCCCCCAAAAAAATTGCAAAAAAATCCCAGTGTCATTATTTTATATTTTAAAACTTTAAAAGGTCAAATCTAGCTATTATCATACATATAAATTGCAGAGATCTGATGTATCATAAATATGAAACTCAAGAAATACTAAGCTACATACAACCATATTAACATGTCAGTTCAGCTACTTCCACTGCATAGTACTGGTATAGATGATAAGACAGAGTAACTTGCAAGTCAGATATTCTCCTTGTGGATACCATTAAACTCTTGTCAGCACCACCCAAGTTTCACTTCTACCAAGAATGCATTCAAAATAATGGAAATTGTTTACATTATAGGATTTTGCATAGGCCCAGATTTTAAGGCATCACTTAAATAAAAGTATATATTTCTTATTATCAAAAAATGAGAAAACATGGTAACCAACAAGAATGTCATATTCACATACTCTAATGCAAAACTGTGAAGTTTAAAAGACAGTGATATACATATTAATATACTAATAGTACTAATAGACTAAATCTGAGACATACTTAAACATTAAATATCATTGCAAGCTAAATAAGCACAAAGTTTATTAGGCCTTTTATAATACTTAAAAGTTGGGTTGTACCCCAAAATGTGTTTTCTTTATGGAACTTACCTTCTAAAAACATTGTTGGACTGAAATTTGCACTTTCACCTCCTGAAACTATCATCACTTTTTAAGAGGACAAAAGTACAAAATCAGTGTGTCCTTTTCCCTCTTCCATTTGGAACCTTTAGCAAATACAAAAGATTTGTTCTCAACAATCACCCTATTCTAGCATGTCATACAATACAATAGTGGCTAGAAAGCTTAAGCACCCCTGGATGAAGCCCCCATGCAACTAGGGAAGTACATGTACCTACGTTTCACAAAACAAAGAAATTTCTCATTCCTAAGAAACTAGAAGACAAAACACAGAGAAAGATAGAAACCAAAAACGTAGATCTAGCAATGACGTTGGGCTAAGTAATGATTCTTCTAGGACTGCTTCTCATTCACCAGTTTCCAAACTGAAGCAAGATGATATGAGTTGAGAAACCAGAGATGACCCCAGTTGCCTTGGTACAACAGCTGAAAAGTACGTTTCTAGGACTTTGTCCTATGGATGTAGTCTATTCCTTCTAGTCCCTCAGAAACTCCATCAACTGTCACTCCTGAATAAAATCTCTTCTGTTTAAACTAGTTCTAACGTTCCTATTGTTTGGAACTGAGAATTTCCTATAATATATGGGCAAGCATCCAGAACACATGAAGTTAGTCTCAAATGTCAAACCAAAGGGTGAAAGACATAAGTATTGTTGCACCACAGTGTGAATATACTTAATGTCATGGAGTTGCATATTTAAAAATAGTTGAAATGGTAATGTTACATATATTATTACAGCAAAAAACATGTTTTTTTATAAACACACCAAAATATCTATATAGACCTAAAAATCACAAACTCAAATCTGTGTTTATTAACTTATTATTTTCCAATAGTATGAAGCAAGTAAGTCACTCAGTTTTTTAACATTTTAAAGGTTTTAAAAATACTTTATTTATTTATTTGGGGGGGGAGAACAGGCAGAGAGAAAGACAGAATGGGCATCCCAGGGCCTCCAACCACTACAAACGAATTCCAGATGCATGTGCCCCCTTGTGCATCTGGCTTACCTGGGTCTTGGGAAATCGAACTGGGGTCCTTAGGCTACACAGGCAAATGCCTTCACCACTAGGCCATTTCCCCAGCCCTCACTCAGTTTCTTGATCTCCAAATAGAAAAAGCAAAAAGAAAACTTAGGTATAAAACAGACACTGAAATTATGCAGTGTGAAAGGAGAGGGAAGAAGGTGATATGTGGAGCAAAAATTACCATATGCCCATTATTGGCCAAATGTTTTACATATGTTCTTCCTTAATCTTTACATTACTCCTTTGAGGTGGATGTTATTTACTGTTGTAGTGATAAGAAAACGGAGGAAGAAAAGCTAAGCAACTTGCCCAAGGTGTATTATCTAGTATCTGTTGGCATAATGACAGATGGAGGTCTGACTGACTCACAGGCCCTGGTTCCTTCCTCTAGCCTACCTTTCTCTTTCTGAGTGCCACAGCCACAGTGCTTAGCAGGCAAGGGATAATTAAATTATCCACTGAGATGGAATCATCTCAGAGCCAGGAAAGCAATTCCTAAAACATGTCACCTAGGCCATTAATATAGTATGCTCTGTAGAGTCCAGTGTGATGTTCAAATACAGAAATAACTACATGGTGATTATTATAATGATAATAGCATCCAGCTACCACTTACCAAGGGTCTATTACATGCAAAGTGCTTCATATACATTACTTCAATTCTGAACATCCCCGTAAGGCATGCACAGTAGGTGCTGCCTTCATTTTTACAACAGAGAGAAAAAAAATGAGATAGAGAGAGATTGAGTTCAGCCATGGATTACTACTCAGAGTTCAGAACTAGCACAAACCCAAGTCTCCATGATGCTTAAGCATGTGGCCAGGAATCACACCTCACACTTCCTTTTTTTTTCTCTATAGAGCCAAACTCTTAATGCGGTAAATATTCAGTAAATCACGGGTTTTTACTTGGCTTATTCAGTGCATACCACTAAGACTGTGTAACTTTGTCTAGTGCAAATATGGAGTCAAGAGACATGACAATCAGTATATGTTCCCAAGAGCAAAAGTATCATCAAGCTCTCTTTTCCCACACTGTTCTAACCTATATTTCACTTCCTCATCACAGAAAGACAAGAGAAGCACTATGACCTGCTCCATCAACCCTAGTATACCTGTTAAGAATTAGACATATAACACTGTCCTTAGAGAACAGTGTAAGAACCAGAAAATTGCCTTCAAATTATCTGTAGTGCTTAAAGCAGATTCGCCATTCCTGCCCTCAAATTCCCATTCAGAATCTGCAAAACTAATGACCTCCAGGTTATATTGATATAGAACAATTAAAAAGTTCAATCATTACCATCCTAAAACTTATTAAACTCTAATGACCTTTTTTATACCTAGTTTAGTCACCAAACAATAACTAATACCAAAGTACTGAGAGAACCTGGTGAAGGCAGGAGTCTACAGTCTATACATATAATACATACAGTTAACATGTAGAAACACAGAAAGTGGCCATGACTTGTATTATAAATTACCTTTTGATTTTTACAAAATTGGCCTAATCTTTTTAAATATTTATTCATATTTATTTATTTGACAGAGAGAGAGAATGGGCATGCCAGGGTCTCCAGCTACTGCAAACAAACTTCAGATGTGTGTGCCCCTTGTGCAACTGGCTAACGTGGGTCCTGGGGAATCGAACCTGGGTCCTTTGGCTTTGCAGGCAAACGCCTTAACTGCTAAGCCATTCCTCTAGCCCTTTTCTTTTATTTATTTCATAGAAAGAGAGAGAGAATGGGCACACTAGGGCCTTCAGTCACTGCAAATGAACTCCAGACACATGTGCCCCCTTGTGTGCATGTGTGATATTGCTTGCTTGCGTCACTGTGAGTCTGGCTTATCTGGGACCTGGAGATTCAAACATGAGTTATAAGGCTTTGCAGGCAAGCACCTTAACCGCTAGGCCATCTCTCCAGCCCTGTTTGGCTTAATCTTAAAAGAACATTAAATATTTCCCAGATCCACCTTTATTCTTAGCAAAAAACATTTTGAGGCAATGTGAACTCCATATACTTTCAAATGATGACAGTGAGCTATAAAGGTCAAAAAGACAACCTAAGACAGTACATACCCAGTGATGGAGATACTGTTATTTATCTAATAACAAACAAAGCTTACTTATTTCATCATTATGACAAACCCATCCATATATGGAAATAGGAGCTGTGGAATTAATGCAAATATGCTCCCAAACCACAAATGCTAAGTAAGGTACATAGGAAACTCACTTCCATAAAGCAAAAAAAAAAAAAAAAAAAAAACACTATTTAAAATGACAGCCTAACAAAAATAGCTTATATTAGCAGGTTTCCATAAAACAAAAAGCAATAGCTAGTTTTGTTTCTGTTTCCTTCAATTCAATTCATCGGTACTTAAAGTCTACAAACACACATATCAAATAATAAGAACAGAAAAAGGAACTATATATAAAAGCTGATAGATACGACATTAAATTTATTCTTTTAAAAATTCTGCACAAAAAAAAAAGATTTCTTAAGCAAATGGAAAGGGCAGTCTGTAAGCGAAAGAATACCTTCATGAATGAATCAATGCTATGGATAAGGGAGTGGGTGAGTTACTGCACAAGTGGATTTCAATAAAAACAAATTTGGCTTTCTTGACTCTCTATTGCTGCTATTTTTAATCCCCTCACTTCTGCCTCCATGTGATCCTCTCCACCATGCTATGCTCAACAAGCATGGCACCTCCACATTGAACTTCCCAGCCTTTCTATATAAGAGAACTGATTTCTTAATAAATTAATCAGTCTCTTGCTTTCTGTTAGAGCAACAGACAAAGTTAACACAGAAATGATAATGTGGAGTTTTTCTAAAACTATCCACTGCAATATTCGAAGTTTCATATATACCTATAACAGCTTACTACTACCTCATGAACAGACATGATTCTAGAATAGGTCTTTCTATCATGAAATCTTCCAAGGCCATGGAGTAATACCGTGTGATTTCAAAAATAAGCTATAAGAAGCCAAGATTATGTCCCACCTCTTACTTAACCCCCTCCTTCCTCGAATACTTAGAACAAAGTAACCACACTGTGAAGAAGCCCAGGCCATGCTCAGAGGCCATATCCAGGTGTTCTAGCCCAAATCCAACCCACATGTGTACATGCAAGCTCTACCTTCACACCATACCAACGAACCTTCCAAGTTGCATGCTCATAAGCAGACATGCATTATTATTGTTGTAAGCAATTGTTTCAGGGTTTGTCAAGTACCAAGAAATAACCAAAACAGACACCTTGGACTCTCTTCACAACAAACTGAAGCTCTTAATGACTATCCCATGTAAAAGTACACAACTTTTGTATTACTGAATTACACCTATGACTTGGTGTTGACTGCAGGATAGGGTTAAGGTTTGAAACTTAAGGACTGCTTGATTCTCCTTTCAGAAACTACACACTTTGTTGAAAGAAAGCATCACCTCAAAAGCTACTGTTTTATCTTTTCAGGGATAAGACCTAAGCAAGAAAGCAAAGAAACTCACCTCCGGAAACACAAAGTCACTGAACCTATATTTTGACTTCACAATGAAAGATACATGCAGGAAGCTTTCATGAATTACCAATGCCACCTAGAGCACAATTTTTTTCCACAAAGTATTTTAGTACAGAACACAAAACACAACTATGAGGGAAAAGCTCTATAGATGTAACTGAAGGAAAAAAGAACATCACAATGCATCTTTTCTAGTGCAGACATCTATACTCTATGGATCTGTTCACTTGTTTTAGGCCAGTGTGTTGTTTACTGCTGCTCTGACTTTAATTCAATTTTTCAGTACTTTCATATATAATTTCTGATTAACTAAGCTAAAGATATGCTTTCATTATTGAAAAGTAACATAACTATTCATTTATTTTTTTTTTTTTTGTTCCAAGAATTGAATCTAGAGCCTCACACATGAATGCAGGCACTCTATCACTGAGCTACATCTCCAGTCCTTATTTTGCTTCTTTTAATTTTAAGGTAGAGTATAACTAAATTCAGGATGGCCTATGTACTATGTACTTTGTACCCCAAGTAGTCCTAGAACTTATGATTCTCCTAGAACTTATGATCCTCTTACCTCAGCCTCTCAAGCAGTCGGTATGACAGGCTTGTGCCCCAGGCTCCACTTAGTAAGTAGGTAGGTGGGTTTGTTTGTTTGATTTACAGTTGGGTTTTGCAGTGCTGAGAATCACTCAGGGCCCTGCACATACTGGGCAAGAACTCTACCACTCACCTTAAGACTATTTAAATAAAGAAGTCTGCATGAATCCAGTGAAAGGCAACTACAACAGAAACACTGAAATTAGTTTACTTTATAAATTGGGGAAAAGTATTAGGATGGTAGCGGCAAATGCCACAAAATCACCCGGTGCTAGGGAGAGAGCTCAATCAGTAAATGTTTGCTTTAAGAGCATGAGGACCTGAGCTTGACCCCAGTACTCATGTAAAATGCTTGGTGTGGGGGTGCACTCATAAGGTAAAGACAGGAGGATCCCTAGGGCTTGCTGGCCAACTAGTCTAGCCTAATTAGTGAGCTCCAGGCTAATGAGAAACCCTGTTACAAAGGAGGTAGATGGCATTTCTGAGGGTGACATCCAACGTTGTCCTATGGCATCTCCACACATGCACACAAAGGCACATGAACAAGTATACACATACAGGCAGGCGCGCGCGCACACACACACACACACACACACACACACACACACACGTATATACACATACAAGCAAAAATAAAGTACAGGGCTACAGAGATGGCTTAGCAGTTAAGGTACTTGGCAGCCAAGCCAAGCGACCCAGGTTCAATTCCCCAGTACCCACGTAAAGCCAGATGCACAGAGTGGCACATGAGTCTGAAGTTTGTTTGCAGTGGCTAGAGGCCCCGACACACTCATTCTCATTCATATTATCTCCTCTACCCCTCTGCCTCTTTCTCTCTCAAATAAATAAATGAAATATCAAAAAAAAAAAAAAGAAAGCACTTATGGCTGCAGGTGTAGCTCAATGGTGGAAAGTTTGCTTAGCATGTGCATGGGCCCTTCATTCAATACTCAGTACCACAAAAACAATGTAAACCACAGATATTACTGAACTCCTTTTTACTTTAACTAAGCACTTAACATGCACTATAGCTGTAACTTTTGTGGCTTGAGGTGTGACTATAAAACCAACATGAATCCATTTTTCTTCTTACCAATTTAATGAACAGGAGATTCATTCTTACTGCAGATCTCAGTAACCCCAGAATAAAGTATTTTTCTCCTCTTAGTATGTCAACAACTCTCACCTCACCTAAAAGGAACATTTATGACTTCTGTTTGGCAGATCTAATTTGCCAGCATCATTCCTTCTATGCTTTAAAGCCATTACTAAGTAGAATTAAAGTTATATGAATACAAGCCCCATGACAACACAAAAGTCAATCTAGTACCAAAGATCCTAAGTATACAAGGGTGGCATTTATAGTGTGGACACACAACACAGAAACGATTCACATCCCAGATAAAATAGGACAATAAGAGACTATATCATGTTACTATGTCTACTCTTTAAAATGTGAAATACTTATTATTAGAACTTTCCATTTAATAATTTATTTGCAGAGAGAGAGAAAGAGAGAATATGAATGCATGGCTTGTTGCCACTGCAAATGAACTCCAGGTGCATGTGCCACTTTGTGCATCTGATATTATGAGGGTATTAGGGGATTGAAGAAAGACTGTCAGGCTTTTCAAGCAAGTGCCTTATCTGCTGAGCCATCTCTCTAGCCTTCCTTTATTTACATTTTTAACAACCATAGATGGTCTATAATAACTGAAATTATTTAAGCAAACTGGAAAGGGGGGGTGCTACTGTATTTGGTTCACCTTTATACTCCAGCATCTAAAACACTGTTTGGAAATAATGTGTGTACAGTACATTTTTATTGACTACATTACCTCCAGCTATTAAACCTTGGTAACAGGTTTCTCCTAAGCTTTTTTTTTTTTTTTTTTTTTTTTTTTTTTTTAATAAAGAAGTTTGTTCAGGGCTGGAGAAATGGCTTAGCAGTTAAGCGCTTGCCTGTGAAGCCTAAGGACCCTGGTTCGAGGCTTGATTCCCCAGGACCCACGTTAGCCAGATGCACAAGGGGGTGCATGCATCTGGAGTTTGTTTGCAGTGGCTGGAGGCCCTGGTGCGCCCATTCTCTCTCTCTCTCTATCTATCTATCTATCTCTTTCTCTCTGTGTCTGTCGCTCTCAAATAAATAAAAACAAACAAAAAAATTTAAAAAAAAAGAAGTTTGTTCAGTCAACATGGCATCAGTGTTACTTTTCTCAATTATTTAGAATGCATATTTCAACTCAAGTCACTTCCTTAAATAAACCTGTGATAGTTAATATTGTCAAGCTAACAGGATCTAGAATCAAAAAGGATACAACTGAGGTGGGAAGCTTCACCCTAAATGTGAGTGGTACTACTCCATGTACTGGGGCCCTGAACTGAATAAAAAGGAGAAAGCAAGTTGGGCTCCAGTACTCATGCTCTTTGCTTCCTGACTGTTGATACAATGCAAACAACTGCCTCAAACCTCCCCTGTCATCATGTACTATACTGTACCTTCCAACTATGAGCCAAAAGGAAACGTCCTTTCTTAAGGTGCTTTGGTCAGGTATTTGGCCACAGCAACAAGAACAGTAACTAATACACTTTCCCTGAACTCCATGACCAGTTCAAATTCTAACTTTCCCCATTAGATTTTATATCTTCTTTGTTTTAGGACCATTTGATTTATCTATTAAATTCCGTCAGAGCTCTAGAATGCATGTTCTGCAATATTAGGAAATGTATCTAGTTTTGATCATCACCATTTTCCCAGTCTAGTACAGAGCCTGGTAAATAGTAGATGCCTAAAGAGACAGACACAAAATAGGTAAATAATTGTACATGCCAATTTTCTTGAAGGGCATTTGTATAATCCAGTAAGTTCCAACTTCTATTCTGATCACCTTAAGAGGTGATTAAAAACAGAAATCACTTTAAACAATACAGAAAGACTTAACAAGATATATAATCGAATGACCATGTAGTGAATTAATTGGAAATTGACCAACCATTATGTAGAATTCAAATCAAGGTATTCTAGAGAACTTCAAGCTATAACCTTGAGTTATTTAACAAGCACAGCGGAACACCCAGCAATTTGCAGATGCAATGAACAAGATACTACTCCATGGATAATTATTCAAGTAACAAGACAAACACTTAGTCAAAGATAGTCAAACACAGGGAAGCATAACACCATGAGCATAAACCAGTAGAGACAATAGACTTATTTATTTATTCATTTATTTATTTATTTATTTATTTATTTATTTATATTGGGCTGGAGAAAGGGCTCGATGGTTAAGGCGCTTGCCTGTGAAGCCTAAGGACCCAGGCTCAACTCCCTCCCCAGAACCCATGTAAGCTAGATACATAAGATGGTGCATGCATCTGGACTTCATTTGCATTGGCTAGAAGCCCTGACATGCCCACATTTTCTCTCTCTTTAGTATCTAAATAAATAAAAATAAAAAATATAAAAAGTAAAAAAAATTCAGTGAAAAATATTTAAACAATATTTTTTAAATACTATTTTTTTTCTAAATACTGGTTTAGCAAATAAAGTACAATGTGCTTGGAAATAATGAAATACACAATATTCCTCTACATTTCCTTTTCATAAAAATTCAAATATATTTTGATCCAAATGACAAGGGCAAATAATGAATACTGTAACTTGTGGTGAAGTACAGGACTTCCAAATGTAGTTTGGCAGGTCCTAAAAAAGTTAAGCCTTATGAAGCTATTATAAAGTCAGCAAATGACTGAAAGGGTTTGGGGGGAAAAAAAGGCACTCAATTGAAGTTCTTTGTACAGAATTCACTCACAAAAGCCTGAGGTGGCCTGTCCAAAAGGGGGATGTTAAAGCACCCAATACTAGCAACAGTAGGAAGATATTACCAACTCTGGTACTATAACACCAAATGAAAGAAATACATTCAAACTCCTATGATTGCTAGTGCATTAACTTCCCAGAGCCCCTATAACAAAGTGCCACAAATGTAATATATTGACAGTATATGATCTCACCATTCTTGGGACTAGAAGTATAAGATTAAAATGCCCTCAAGGCTGGTTCCTGTCTAAGCACAATGGAGAGGTGTACCTTTAGCAATAAGATTTTACATGACTGTTCTGGTGGGCAATCAAGGGCATTGGCAATAACCTGTATCATTTTGGAAGCCACTGAGGCTTCCCTGTCTGACAACTCAAAGGGGAGGTATCCACTCCTGTAATTGTTGTCATTTAATAAATAATTCAGAGCTTCAAGAAGGAGCATTATCTATCCATGTAGGGTAGCTCTGCTCACTCTTTTTTTTAATATTTATAATTAGTTTATAAAGTTTCCACCAAAAAAAAAAAAAAAACAAAGAACGAAAGGCCGGGCGTGGTGGCGCACGCCTTTAATCACAGCACTCGGGAGGCAGAGGTAGGAGGATCACCGTGAGTTCAAGGCTACCCTGAGACTACATAGTGAATTCCAGGTCAGCCTGGGCTAGAGTGAGACCCTACCTCGAAAAACCAAAAAAATAAATAAATAAAAAATAAAGTTTCCATGTGATTTGTTAATATCTCCTAAGTTTGACTAACCCTCCCCCTCATTCCTCTGTCCCCGATCTCCCCCACCCCTGTAGCCACCCAAGTACTTTCCAATCACTTGTGCTCTATTTCTCACACTCCTATTTTAAGGCTTCTTCTTCCTTCATTGGTCTTACTAGTAGCTTCCTGGTCTCTACAGATATTCCAAGTTAAACACAATATCTGAAAACTCAAAGCTAGCATCTGCATTATGAGTGAGAACATGTAGCAACTGTCTAATTTCCACTTTTTCTGAAGACATTCATACTGGATTAAGGGCCATCCAAATGACCTCATTTTGATTACTTCACAATCAAGTTAAAATCTGTGAAGTCCCTATCTCCAAATAAGGTGACAATTTAATATACTGGGTACTTCAATGTCTCTTTGGAAAGAGACACAATTCAAATCCTAACAGCTAACACAATGATGGTAGAAGTAGAGGGAAATGAGAGCTGTATATAAATAGATAATAGCACAAGCACTGAGGTCATGGCAAATATTTTATACTATAATCTCATGTAAACCTTCAACACTCTGTCTAATCTACCAAGATATGTACTTTGGTCTCTAGTTTACAACTCTGCTAGGAAAATATATATATATTATGTGTGTGTGTGTGTGTGTATGTGTGTGTGCGCGCACGCGCGCATGCACACATATGTATATTTAAAGTTAACTTTATTTTATATATTTGTTTGAGTGAAAGACAGAGAGGCAGATAAAGACAGAGAGTGAATGGGTGCACCAGGTCCTGTAGCCACTACAAACAAACTCCAGACACATGTGCTACCTTGTGCATCTGGCTTTATATGGATACTGGGAAATAGAACCTGAGTCCTTTGGCTTTGCCAGCAAGCCATCTCTCCAGACCCAGCTGATATATTTAACCTGAAACTAAAACCACATTTTCTTAGCTCACCTTTAATCTCTCACAGTCATTTTGTACCATACCATTTAATTCTGGCCTACTGGTAATCCTCAAGCTCCCCTTTATATGATCCAACTACTGACTTGGCTAGACCAGGCACTGTGGACATCACCATTTTTCTAGTGTGCAAATCAAACAAATGCCTTCTGATAATCCATACTTAATTACCTAGTCTTGGCAATTCTGCCTCCCTATTTCATGGGAAACCCTTCCTTTTTAAAAGAAGATTTATTTTTATTTACTTGAAAAAGACAGCATGCCAGGGCCTCTAGCCACTGCAAATGAACTCCAGACGCATGCACCACCATATGCATACGGCCTACATGGGACCTGAAGAATCGAACCTGGGTCCCTAGGCTTTGCACGCAAGTGTCTTAGCCACTAAGCCATCTATCCAGGCCCAGCCCTTCCTTTTTACTACTGGTATTACCCTAAATTCAAGTTCATATGCCATTTACCAGAACCAGTAACACAGTCTCCAAGTGGTCATCATGCCTCCATATTATCCCCAGTTCCAAGAAAACTACCTTGCTAATATCCCTAAAGTTTATCTTTTTCCACTTGTTGAAAAGAGAAGAAAACATGTTTGGATGAACATTTGATGTCAATCAAAGCTCTAGTAATTCCTTGCCAAAAGACTGTGGAGGAAGTCACGTAACTATCTGAGCATCAGTTTTGCTTTAAGCATTGTAAAATGTCTTCGTTAACCTTTCCACTACAATCTGCTATTCCAAATACATGGCGCCCCCCAGCATTTTTCTACCAATTATTTAAGGCCCAGCTCAAGGATCATATCCTTTTAGAACCCCTAGACTTAAACCTTAAAAAAAAAAAAAAAAAAAAAAGAGCTTTGGTTTGTGCCTCTCTATACCATTTATCCACTCAGGATTTTATATTAGCATTCCTTTCATATTAGATCAAAACTCTCTGAGACCTGGTCTATGTGCTTTATCCACTACAATCCTCAGTACTATGTACAATAGGCAGAAGCACTACAGAAAAATAATAGTAGCACTTAGACTTCTGAGATTAATTGCAAAGGTTATATACAAGATTTATCACAAATAATTTATGTAGTACCTATCTTAGATATGTTAACAGAAATTAAATGATTAATAAACTAAGACGTGTCTAAAGAGAAAAATGACTTGCTTAAATTGGTAATTGAAACAAAGAAGAAATAAGACTTTATAAGTCTACTTACTAGAGATAATATAATTATCATTACAGTTAAACCCTATAAATTCAAAGTGATAAAACTTGTCACTTTATCTCATTTTAAGATAATTTTCATAAATTATCAAATAATTCCATTTCAAAAACACTCAAATGTACAAAAGATTGAATACATCTTCAAAAATGGAGCCCAAAACTAAATGTCAACAAAATTTTGCCAGTATTTTCTATAAAACTAATCCAATGTGATGAATGAAGCTTGCCAGAGTAGAGTTTGTTATTCTTGAATAGCAAAAAGAGAAGAAAAGAGGAAATCATATATAAAAGGAATAAACAGTCAATTACAGTATATATGGAGATAGTGATGTAAACAGTCCCACAGCCTTAAGTATTTTTGATTAAGCTTCCTATTTAGTTTTCATCAGGTGGCGCCCTCTTGGAGAAACTATGTCACTGGCGTGGATCTTGAATACAGCCCTATTAGGTGTGTAGAGAACCAGCTTGAGCTCTGGCTGTTCATGCTTGCTGGTGTTGGCTTCTCTCTCTCCCCCTCCCCCTCCCCCTCACTCCCTCCTTCCCTCCCTCCCTCTGTCTCTGTCTCTGTCTCTGTCTGTCTCTCTCTCTCTCTCTCTTTGCATTGGTGGTATGAAAGTGAGCCAGCTTCTTCCACCAGGATGGAGCATCCCCTGGAATCTCTAGTGGTAAAATAAACTCTTTCTTCCCATAACCTACTTTCTGTTGGATGTTTGTGCCAGCAACAGGAAGGTAACTGCAACAGTATACAAGCACAGAGTAACATTCTGAATAAATTAAAGACTATATTTTGTGGATTTTGTTTTGTTTTGGTTTTGGGTCACACATCTATTGCAGAACATAAAAGAAGAGAAAACCATGGAGATATACATAGTTCACAGATGAAATAGATACAAAATGAATGAACAGATTAGAGAATGGAAATGTCTAGTATAGACTATAAACAGTACCTGATTCCTTGGTTGAAAAAACTCTAAGAAAAAAAATTGCACTACTGCACTACTGTGTATGAATATCCATGCTTATCCTCTCACACAGAGGGGATGTTACTCTCAAGGGATGTTACATGGGTCTCAATATTCAGGCTGGGAAAATCCCAATAAAGAACAAGGTCATATGGACCATCCATTCCCTAGTAAGGCTCTGCAAATAAGTATAGGCTTAAACATGACTATATAGTCCTTAGTCTTCTCTACGTCCACAGCATATATTTCAAACTGGAGAAGGAAGGACCCTCACACTGTCTGTGATGAAAAGTAGGTTTGTATTTGGGTTACCATATCATCTGCTCAGAAATTTAATGAATTACTGAGTTCTCTAATAATAAAACAATTAAACAAATTATTTTACATTTTAAAGTATGCAATCAATGTACACAGAGATATGAGATTTAAGATATGATATTTAATTTTCTATGTATATGCAATAACAGAGATTATTTACAGTCAAACTGATTGACCATCTGTATCTTCTGGCTTTTTAATCCTCTAAGAGACTTTGACCTCCTAAGCATTAAGAAATATTGAACTACTGAGCTAAGAAGGTATATCTCGGAGCACTTACATATCATGTGCACAGCCCTGGACTCAATTCCTAGTGCAAAGGACCCCAAACCACCCCACCAATTCATCCAACTGTTTTATCTCTTGCAATGCAATATATAATGGACCTGTTTCTCTTTAACATTTTGAACTTCTCAGAAGGGGCTCTCTCCACAGAAATATTGCTTGTAAGTATGTAGAAATGTAAGACTTTACAAGTTAATGGACAGATTTTGGAAGCATTTTAACTGCCTAATGAACTTGGCCTACCTTGCTTATTTTCTCCAAGTCACTAAGAAGTGTTTTTCTTACTTCTACTACCTATCATCAAGGGGAAAATGCCCTTCTGAAACTTTTTATGATCTCAGTTCTCTTGCAAATTACATGAACATATGAATTATGTTATAATATTTTATTGTCTTACTATCACTGGAATGAGAAGTACTTAAGAAAAAACATGTATCAGGAAACTTCAGCTAGTTCAAAGCTTGCTACAAAGAATGTATTCATTAAGTGTCCATCAATCACACAAAGCCACAGGCTGATAATATAGAAAGATAGACAATGAGTACAAGCAGAGTAGAAGAGGGAAAATGCTTTGTTCAATACACATGCTTTAATATTGTGAAGGAAAAAATTATGTAGAAAACTCAGTAAGTACCAACTCGTCTAAAAAATTGGACATGCTCAGTTTTGCATCAAAGTACTAGTATAAATAAACAGAAATTAAACATTAAGCTTCACTTAACAAAAAAATCCTATTAATTAAAGATGTCTGGAAATGAAGTCAGTTCTAAGGAAAAAGGTAAGGGCTCTAGCACTGAGCTAGTTCTCCTTGAGCAGTTAGGCAATCAGGGTAGATTACTATTTACAGGATTAAGGAATCAAATGGAAAAAATAAAAATGAACTCCTAAGCAATCCTGAAATATTGCTAAGTACACAAAAACAATGTTTATTACCTTATTGAAAGAGATAAACAGACTTCCAGGTAAGATGGCTGCATAGGAGTCATACTAATTCAGCCTAGGGAGGAATTTGAGCAAAACCACAGCAAAATACACTCTCTGTCTGAAAAGTGAAAGTATGTAGGTTTTTTGTCCACCACAGTGGAAAAGCAGGAGACACTAAGATCTATCAGAAAGGAGGAAATCGGCCAGAATCCCACTGAGAAACTTGCAGAACCCAGCCGTGGAACCCGCATGCCGGCTTGGCACACAGCTACAGGAGCACAGACCAAACAAGGGATTTTCCAACCTCACCAGCCTCCTTACAAAGTCAAGAAATCTGAAGGGGAGACAGCTGGACACAGGCAGGATGAGGAGCTGAGCAGTTCCAGTACAACTCCAGGTTTCCTGCAATCTCCCATCCCCGAAGCAACAGAACCACGACCCTCCAGAGAAGGCATTCAGCTTATAGCGGCAGGACAACCAGCACTGTTGATGAAAGCCCCAGACTGACAACATAACACGGAGGGATTGAGGTAGGTACTCAGCAATGGTGAGAGTTGAAGCCACCCCAAAATGTAACAAGGCAGACTGACACACACACACAAAAAAGCAGGTACATAGGCCTGCAATGGAAGTGCTAATCTCTCTTTCTATGTCAGGGCAGGTTATGGATTACATATACTTTGTTGGATATACCATTCTCAATTAAGCTATATTTGGGATTTGACTATTGTTGCCTTTAATGCTTTCAGACTTTTAGGCCTTTGTCTTTTTCTTCTATCATTACTGGGGGCAGGGTCTGAATAAGAACAAGGCTAAACTGGAACAGAAATCTCAACCTCCCAGCTGAAAGGATTAAGGGTGTAGAGCAACACACATCATTAGGGTTTGTGGCTTTATAAGATTATCTGTTTGTTTCAATCCCCACACTTGCATACCTTGTGCTGGTTTTTATTGATTGTGTATATTGCTGAGTTAAATTTCAGAAATTGCCAGTAAAAGGCTCTACCAAGCCCACTAGAATACTTGAACAGCAGGCAAACTCAACACCTAGGATTACTTCTGCGGATGGACTGGTGTACAAGAGTTACACTTAGCACGCTACGCTCCAACTCTGAAGGTACATAAAGATAGATTTCCAAAGAGCCGCAGATTATTAGAAAACCCAAGCTTCAAATCAACTCAGGATGCAAAACTCGCAACATTATAATACAAGTAATACAATGAATCAAGAAAATACAATCCCACCAGAAATTACAAATCCATCAAAAATGGCCCCCAATGAGAGTGTTTCAGATGAAATGCCAAAGATTTCAAAAAAAGATTTTATCTATACTCCAAAGAAATTAAAGAAGAAAACACAGGAATTAAAGCATAACACAAACTCCTGAAGGAATTCCAAGAGAACATAGGAAACCAGATTAATGAAATAAGGAGGTGATTACAAAACATGAGCAAGGAGATAGAAATACTGAAGAAAAACCAGCCAAAAGCTCTAGCTCTGAAAAAAACAGTCAAATAAATACTCTGTGGAAAGTCTCACCAGTAGAATGGATGAAGGAGAAAACAGAATATCTAAACTAGAAGACCAGGTAGAAGATCTAATACATTCCAACAAACAGAAAGACAAACTAATAGGAAGGTATGAATGGGAATTTCAAGATATCTGGGACACTATGAAAAGACCAAACAATTAAGAATACAGGGTATAGTAGAAGGAGAACAATTTCAATCCGGAGGTTTAGTAAGTGTTTTCAACAAAATCATAAAAGAAGAATTTCTCCAAATTTGGAAAGAAATGCCTATGCAGATACAGGAAGCTTTTAGAACACAAAACAGACCAAACCTTGAAAGAAGCTTCCCTCGCCATATTATAATTAAGCTATTAAACATGCAAACCAAACAAAATATACTGAAAGGAGTTAAAGAGAAAAAACAAGTCACCTACAAAGGCAAGCCCATCAGAATAACAGCAGATTACTCAACACAAACTTTAAAAGCCAGAAGGGCTTGGAATGATATATTCCAAATTCTGAAAGATAACAACTGTCAACCAAGATTCAGCACTAAAGAAAAATGAAATTATGAAATTTGCAAGGAAATGCATGGATCTGAAAAGGATTATACTAAGTGAGGTAACCCAGGCCCAGAAAGGCAAACATCGCATATTCTCTCTCATATGTGGATCCTAGCTACAAATGTATAGACTTGTGTGTGATCTGGAACCAAAAATCAGTAGCAGAGGCCAGTAAGCTAGAAAAAGGCGATAAGGAGGAAGGAAAGGGAAGGACTTTAAGGGATGGTATTCTATATATGTAAATAGAAGAACAGATTACAAGGAGTGGAATGGCCTAAGTGAGGCCAGGGAAAGAGTTTGAGTAAGAGAAGGGTGGGGGAAGGGTCATTCAACATTCAAGACATTCTTAATAAGACATATGAAGTCCTACTTGTTTAGATAATGGCAAATCCAGAAGCCAAAGATTGCTACTAGAAAATTTTCAGTGCCAAGGATGGGATACCTTCCAGTGAGTTGTTGGCCAGGGATGTCCCTACTGCCTCCAAAACATTACAGGTTTTTGCCAAGGCCCTTGGTTTCCCAGGAGTAACAGATGGTAAGACCCTATTGCTGAAGACTCCACATCCATGGGCAGCAAGATCACTGAAAAATCAAGCTAGTGCTGAGCTGAAAACCTTCTCCCTGTAGACCAGCCAACCATAAACTGGAAAAAGCTGCACTGCATGCAGCCATATGGGAGACAGAAGTCATCAGCAATGAAAACAGTGGACATTGAAAAGCTCAAGATTGGCCAGATAAGCCAAATGACCAAACAGGTGCAATAGTGGCATGTCTGCTCTGGGGAAAACCAACTGCTCTCTAATTGGACTGGAGGCCCACTGTATGGGAGGGAATACATGCCTGGTACTGAAAACCTAATAGAAAGACTATGGCAGGGGAGGTCATTGCTTTAGGGGCATAAAGCCTGCTCTTGTCTGGATAAACGCATGTATTACTCTCCCCAAACTGCCCTGAAAGCACTACACTTAATGTTCATAATCCTACATTAATGCTACTCTCACCTTTGGTTAGAGAAGCTTCTGTTTTCAGATGGCAGTGACCACTGCGATGACCCATTGATATCCATGACCTCGCAGTGCCTAGCAATATCTTCACAAGACACTCATAATAGGACAAAAACAATGACATCAAAATAAAAGAGAGACATTCTTTCCACCCCCTCTTCCACAAATTTCCCTAAGCCACGTTGGGTTCATTTTAGGTCTGACACATTGGGTCATGATACACAGAGACAGTTCCTCCTACCCATAACTGATGGCTAACCCCACAATGCATGACCCATATACCCCAATAAGAAGGGTCCATATGGAGGGGAGAGGACAGGGAGGATAAATGATCCCAACCTGACTGTATTCACTGAGTACAAAACTAATAAAAATAAATAAATAAATAAATAAAAGAGAGACTAATGGAGAGCAGAGTTGTGAAGGGGAAATTGGGGGAAGGGAGGGAAATATCATGGTTTATTGTCTTGTCTGTAAGTATAGAAGTTGTCAATAATTTTTTTTTTTTTTTTTTTGGTTTTTGGAGGTAGGGTCTCACTCTAGCTCAGACTGACCTGTAATTCAGTCTGTAGTCTCAGGGTGGCCTTGAACTCACGGCAATCCTCCTACCTCTCCCTCCCAAGTGCTGGGATTAAAGGCGTGCACCACCATGCCCAGCTTAATAAAAAAAATTTTTTAAAGAGAGATACATAGAAGTTAATATAAATGAAGCACACAAGTCCACAGATAGAAATTGATTTCTGTCTTTTCCCCGTGTGGTGCTAGAGATTGGACCCAAGGATGCACACATGCTAGGAAGTGCTCTACCACTACGCTACACACCTGTAGCCTTAGTTCAGATCCTCTTCATAAACCATCTATAAAGAATGGAAAATAACTCCTTGAAGAGTCTCAAATTCCAGGCATTCGGCTTCCCTTGACTCACCTACTTTCCCCTACCACATGAGTTTGCACATGCTGCTCCTGCTTGATTGAAGCTAAGAGGTCTTTCCTACCTGACAATGTCAGATTATTTTTCATGAACATATTTCCTTGCCAGAGAGTACAGACCCTATAATTTCAGTTACCACAGGATTAGAGAATGACTGTCACATACACTGGCATGAATGTTTATTAAATATTTAGAGTATGGATGAATGAAAACAGCATTGCCTGTATCCTAACATTGTTACAAATTATGATCTAAAGTAAATAGAAATCAACTTTCCTAAATTACAGCTACCTACTTCTTCATCATATGTGATTATCTTCCTCTATGCTAAGGACAATAATAAAATACTTAGCTAGCTACCAAAACAATATTTTTATATATGTTTTATTATGAAAATAGAACGCATATTCAACAACTTTTAGCTTCACAATACATAAAAGAAATTTACTTCATGGAATTCTTTTAAGATATTGACAAGACAAATGATTCTCAAGTCAAAATGTAGGTTATTAAACTGAAAGAATATAGTGAAAGTATGTTAAATTTAGTTCGCATGTTTCGATAGTGTAGTAGACAGATTCAGGTTCACTAAGATAAACTTTCAGACACAGTTATGGAGGAAGGGACTGATTGAAGCTTACAGATCCAGGGCAAGTCCCATAATGGCAGAAGAAGCTGGCCTATTTTCACAGGTCCAAGAAGAGAGAGAAAAGTCAAAAGGCACATAGCACAGCACACTTTAAGAACTCTAGCTAGGCACACTGTGTATGTTTAGGTGGCTGCAGATCCAAAGTACATGCTAATAAAACAATGAACATATTGGGGGCCATATATTCAAACTACCACATTCCACCCCTGGTCCCCAATAGATTTAAAACCATCACACATTGTAAATTGTATTTAGTACAGTTTTAAAGGTCCCCACAGTCTTGACCAACTTTAGATAGTGAGTCCTATAAAATCAAACAAGTTAAATACTTTCAACATACAAAGGCAAAAACACTTTCAATTGGTATGAGGCATAGCAAGGAGAGACTAGAACAATGTAAATTCAACAACCACCAAACAAACATCAGATTTCTGCAGTTTAAGTCCAACATAACCAGAGACTGACAGTCTCCAGGTTTTCCAATTCCGCCCCTCCAGCTGGGCAAAGCAGCCTGGGAAAATTTCCATCCTAGGCCCACATCGCACTCCATGGTAGCCCTTGCATATTCCTGGTATATCCAAAACATCTTTGGGTCTTCATGTAAAACACAGTTCATCTTCCAAAGGCTATTTCAGCCTATCAGGGCATCATGCCCTGCCTCATGCCACAACTCAGCAATGGCTCCTGGAACTGTGGGCAATTCATAACACCTCCATGCATTTTTCATGCTTTCAAAATTAATATCAGGTGTGTAGGACACAGCCATATTCTTAATTCAGGGACAAAATAAATCACAATCTTGAAAAGCAGGTTCCTTCATTCAACTCTTTCCCAGAAGAGTTTGTATTTTTATCATAGTCTTTCTCAGGCACCCTCTCCATTGTTTTAATGTAAAGCCATTGGGCCATATTCCTTAAAATTGCTAATGTGTTGACAATAGTGGCCTCAGTAACCTAAAATCAGTCTCAGTGCCTGTAATTTTAACTTGCTTGAGGTTTCCCAACTTAAAATCTTAAATCTTTCAGTCCAATATCTTTAGCCAAGCACATCTGTCCATTACAAATTTAACTTTGATCAAACTCTGAGCCTGGGCAGCAGAACACAACCAGCCCTTATGCCAGTAGCCCAGTTCCAACAAAGGCCTCCACATCTTTCCTTCCCCTTAGAAAGCTCATAAGCCAAACCTCAAAGTCCAATATTGTTTGCACTTTGCATTCTCAAACTCTCATCCGAACAGTCCATAAAACTTGGCTTATCCAGAAGGCATCTTCAGTTGTAAGCACAAAGTCCATGCCCATTCCTCCAAAACAAAGGTTCCAAAAGACAAGAATCCACGTGGTCAGGTTCATCTTATCTCACTCCTTATCTCACTTATCTCACTCACTACCAACTTCTGTAGCAGACATCTTCAGGTCCACTGAAATGAACTTTCAGAGCAGGCACAGTTAAGGAGGAAGGGACTTATTAAAGTTTACAGATCCAGGAGAAGTTCCATAATGGCAGAAGAAGCTAGCCTATCTTCACAGATTCAAGCAAACAGAGAAAAGCCAAAAGCCACACAGCACTGCACACTTTAGGAACTCCAGCTAGGTACTCATTGCATATGTTTAGATTGGAATCGCAAACCCACCACCACACCTGAGGGTTGGACCCTAAGATCCACCCAGTGACATTGCCTCCAGCCAGGTGGCTGCAGATCCACACTACAAGCTAATAAAACAATGAATATATTTGGGGCCATATATTCAAACTACCACAGGTAGTGAAGAAGTAGTAAGAACTTCATGACAAACAGACAAGCATCAAGTCATATAAAATATTTTCAATTGTATGTCTGAAGAAAGACATGGGATGTTTCAAGACAGGAATAATTTTTGTTGCTAAGAAACACCAAGACTAATAAACAAATGTTCTTTCTCCGAAGGCCAAGTAAAACCATCCTATTTAATAGTAAAATTCTTTTTGATGATTAATTTATAAAACATAAACCAAAAACAGACAGAAATTTTATTTAATAATGATAAATCACTGGCATATGTCTTAAGGAACACTTAGAGTGGTGTTATATTGACTTCTACTAAATGTAGGGGTTTTTGTCAGGTATATTGGTATATACTGGTACAATCCTAGCACCCAAGAGGCTGATGAATGATGATTTCAAGTTTAAGGCCAGCGTGAGCTACACAGTGAGCCACTGTAACAAAAGAAAGAAAAGAAGGAAATCAACAAAAGAAAAAAGGAAAAAGAGGGCTGGAGAGATGGCTTAGCAGTTAAGGTGCATGCCTGCAAAGCCTAAGGACCCCACTTTGATTTTCCAGGTCCAACGTAAGCCAGACGCACATGGTGGTGCATGCATCTAGAGTTCAGCTGCAGTGGCTAGAGAGACGCCTTGGAGTGCCCATTCTCAGTTTCACTTTTTCTCTCTTTCTCTCTCTCCCTCCCTCCCTCTCTCTGTCTTTCATAAATAAATAAATAAATAGGAAAAAAGTCTGGGTGTGGTGGCACACACCTTTAATCCCAGCACTCAGAAGGCAGAGGTAGAAGGATCACCATAAGTTTGAGGCCACTCTGAGAGTACAGAGTGAATTCCAGGTAAGCCTGAGCTAGAGTGAAACCCTACTTCGAAGAACCAAAAGAGAAAGAAAAAGGAGGAGGAGGTAAGTATTTTTAAAGGAAAATTTATGTGTAAGACAAATATTCTATTCAGTTATTATAAAGTACAAAAGAATTCTAATCATACCAAGTCCACCACTATTGCTAAGATACCTCAAATTCCAAAACCGTAAGTTCTAATGAAACTGAAAACTTTCTGATTCAGTGCCACTTCATTTTCATCTTTTCCCAACTGCTCATTCCCATCTTACCCAGACTCTGTGCTAACTTGATAAAACTGAATTAGAGCCACAACTTCAACACTGCACCATGCTGAAATAAACCCCTTAGGCTCAATTCTACTTCTCGTAACTTTCAGCTTTATTTTAGATCCAACATGAACTTTCACCCAGACATACACTTTTACCCATATCACCCTTACCATTATTAGTACCAACCATGGACTCTCTCCTCCACATCAGAGCATGAACAATGAACTCTAAAGAATGATGTTCTTTTTTCACAAAATAAATGAAATTTATCAGGGAGAAGTCAACATATGGAAAAGACTTAACCTAAAGTGCTACATATATCAAATATTTAAAAACTGCAACAATTACCATTGTGCTTTAGTTTTGTAAACTAATTTTCTCTGATATCAATACCAAGAATATTTTGGCAATTTATTAACATTCTCAATCTACAAACTTGAAGTTAAAAGACTGTAAAAAATCTTTCACATTTTGTTACAAAAACATTAAAATATATGCAATAGCAGGAGCAAATAGTTAATGAACCACTATCACCCCACTTCAACAATTATTCATGCTATCAATTGTACCTATAGAGTTAATAAGTGTGTCCAGCATGTTAAACAAATGAAAATAGGTTTTATACAAAAACTTTATTTTGTCTCTTATGATTCATTCAACATACAAAATGATAAACCAATCTCTGCCACAAAGCAAAAACCCAAGTAATTCACATGACTTTTCCAGTCCCTCATAAGTAATGGAAAATTATATGGTCTCTTTAAACAGTAGGACTCAGTTCAGTAATTTTAAACAACTAGTCTTAGATAATTGAGAGAAAGTGAACATTGTACCAACAGTAAAAATTTAGGTATAAGCCGGGCGTGGTGGCGCACGCCTTTAATCCCAGCACTCGGGAGGCAGAGGTAGGAGGATCGCCGTGAGTTCGAGGCCACCCTGAGACTCCATAGTGAATTCCAGGTCAGCCTGGGCTAGAGTGAGACCCTACCTCGAAAAACCAAAAAAAAAATCGAAAAACCAAAAAAAAAAAAAAAAAAAAAAAATTTAGGTATAATAACATTATTGAAATTGCAGTATTAAATATACAGGATATAATTTTAATTCTTATATTAAACAAGCTGAAATATTTCATAATAAAGAATCTTTTTCGGGCTGGAGAGATGGCTTAGCGGTTAAGTGCTTGCCTGTGAAGCCTAAGGACCCCGGTTCGAGGCTCAGTTCCCCAGGACCCATGTTATCCAGATGCACAAGGGGGCGCACGCATCTGGAGTTCATTTGCAGTGGCTGGAGGCCCTGGCGCGCCTATTCTCTCTCTCTCTCTCTGTCACTCTCAAATAAATAAATAAAAAATTTAAAAAAAAAAAAAGAATCTTTTTCAAATACCACTCAAAAATTACATACACAGCCGGGCGTGGTGGCGCACGCCTTTAATCCCAGCACTCGGGAGGCAGAGGTAGGAGGATCGCCGTGAGTTCGAGGCCACCCTGAGACTCCATAGTGAATTCCAGGTCAGCCTGGGCTAGAGTGAGACCCTACCTCGAAAAACCGAAAAACCAAAAAAAAAAAAAAAAAAAAAAAAAAATTACATACACAATATGTACTCATGGGCAATACTAGTAACTAAAAAGTAGTTTTACTAAATTACTATTTCAATATTTCTACAGTTGATATTGTTCAAAATAAAAAGAATGGGCTCAAAATAAAAACTGAAATTCCAATATACATTTAATATTAAATCAATATTCTTCATTCTCTCAGAGAAGTAGGGAATGAAAATCTCCTTTCCTAGCCAGGAAGTTTCTCTTCTACGACCCTCCTGAGTTTTCTGAGAAACCAACATCAAGGTCAGAAGACAAGCATGTAGGCCAATCCTTGTTTGGTATTTGTAGCAAAATGGCCTATAGAGATGCCAGGCATCTAGTCTGATTCTTTCTCTATTGGACAGCTTATGTGCGTTCTTCCAAAGTATATGGTTCTCCTCAGCTCCATTCTAATGCCTCCTTAGCTTCTGAGCCCTGGAAGCACACATCACACAGCTCCTTACTGCTGGGACAATCATGCCCCACAAGAAACGCTCCTGGCCAGAATTCCTGCACAGCCATATAGCCAGAGACTATTACCCAGAACACTGCAGTTTCCCCTGGTATGCGTCAACCATTGGAATCTCGTCATCCCAACCACAAGACCCTTTCATTCCAGGTGAAACTTCTCACACTAGGCTGAATGAAAGATTCAGACTTCTCAACTTATAAGAAACAAAGGTCAAACACTAGTGATACTCCACCAAAATTTACTTGACAGTGTGTCCTTCCTTTTATATCCTCTATGTAAATCAAAGTATTCAAGGGTCACAAAACTAGTTTTTTCATAATTCTGTACATCCTTTGGGTGCAGAAGCATCTACTAAACACTAGTGCCTCATTGACAGTTCCAGATTATTCTGATGTCCTAGGAATTCTATTAATGTTGCTGTATTGTCATAGCTACTTTCTTGTTGCTGGGATAAAGCACCAAATCAAAAGCAGCTGAAGGGCAGAAAAGATTTTGTTTGTTTGTTTGTTTGTTTGCTTACTTGCTTGCTTGCTTGCTTGCCTGCTTCACAGCCTCAAGTGGAAGCTCCATGATGGCAGAGGAAAGCTCGGCTTGAGCAGAGGATGGACATCTCCTCTGCCTTCAATAGAGTGAGGTGAACTCTAACAAAGGGGAGCTGGCTACAAAAGCCCTAAGGCTGCACCCAACAAAACACCTCTTCTTCAAAGTCTCTACCTCTCAAATTGCCATTAACTGGGAACCAAGCATTCAAACACATGAGATTGTGGAGGATAACTGATTCAAACCACCACATATATACACACATATATATCTTAAAAATCTGTTATGAGGATTAAATGTTTCATACATGAAGTGGCTATACAAAAACACTTGGGTATACTTAATCGGCTAGCTATCATGATTATTACAATATAGAGTTCTCTTTTTATAACTTGTGTAACACCACATTCTTTCACTACAAGACAAAGAAATAAAGCTATAGCTGATCTGGAAACCCATTTCCTGTTGACTATTCCCTGTTGCCATAGTGTTATAAAGTGCTATACAGCCTTCTGGAAAAGAAAAGTCATCACCAGCCTTAACCAGCAGTGGACTTGCAAGCTAAATGGCTGGCCAGCCAGGCAAAATGGGCCAACTGGTGCAATGGGGGCATGTCTGTTATGGGGGAAAACAGATGCTTTGATTAGATTTCAGGCCAGCTCCACATGAGGGAATTCCTGCCTAGTACTGACAACGTAGTCAAAAGCTGGGAAAGTCATACACCCTCGCACGGTAAGCTACTACTGTTGTTTGGCTACATAGATTTATTATGCCCAGAAAATTATATGCTCTACATATTTATGTTTATGCCCTTTTATTAATGCTACCCTGACTTTTGGCTAGATAAGCTTCCCTTCACAGATGGGAGTGACCATTGGGGAGACTCACAACTCACCAAAGTGCTGAGAAGTGACAGTGAAGTGTTCAGCACTGGGATACATCCATTCCACCATCCAAGGCTCAGAGACCATTGTGAAAGAGATGGCAGAAAGAATGTAAGAGTCTAAGGATAGGAAGGAGTGATTTGTAATGTTGTCTTCCAGACACAAAGTAGCAGTTACATTCACAACTTCGCAGTGGCTGACACTACCTACACAAGAACTGCACAATATAAGGACAAGAAAAAAAGGTGACATCAAAAGAGAAGAAGAACTAGTTAGAAAGAAGGGGTTCTGTGGAGGGAAGATACGAGGAGGGATGCAAACAAGGGTGGTGGGAAGTGATTATTATCACAGTACATTGTGTATATGTATGGAGATAGTCAATTTAAAAAAGTGTTGGGCTGGAGAGATGGCTTAGCAGTTAAGGAACTCACCTACAAAGCCTAAGGACCTTGGTTCAACTCCCCAAAACCCACGCAAGCCAGATGCACATGATGGCACATGCATCTGGAGTTCATCTGCAGTGACTAGAGGGTCTGGTGCACCCATTTGTATCACCCCCCTTCTTCTTTCTCTCCCTCTCCCACTCTGTAATAAATAAATAATACTTTTTTTTAAAGTGTTGGCAGCTATGAGAGCTTTTATGTATTGCCTAAAGGGAATACAAAATGGCACAGCATAGGCACCATGGAAAACAGTACAGTAATTCTTAAATAAAAAGAAAATAGAACTACAACATGATCTAGCAATTGTACTTCTTGTAATATATTCATAACTGTATCAGACACAATACTCAACAGGTGGAGACATCAAGTTTATCTGATGGACAAAGAATACACAAAATGTGGTACATGCATATACAATGAAGTGTTATTCAGCACTAAAAAAGGGGTCATCTGGCACATGCTACAACATGGATAAACCTTAAAGACATTATACTAAGTAAAATAAGCTGGACACAGTAAGATAAATATTGTACAATTCTATCTGTATGAAAGCTAGAGACAGATAAAATTTGAGTTCTCAGGGAAGGGAGGAATTTGGCAATGAGTAGTTATTTGCTAACAGAGATGAATAGAGAAAATGAAAAAGTTGTGAAGATGAATGCTGGAGATGATTTTACAACAAGGTAAACATACTTCATGTTACCAAACTGCACACTTGGAAATGGTAAGTTTTTTGTATATTCTATAATAGAAAACATTTTTACTTGCCTATAAGTAACTGATGGTTAAGTGATTCAAAAGCTATGTCAAAAGATACAAATGAATGACTTGCCATAAAGAAACCTAATTCATGGGCTGGAGAGATGGCTTAGTGGTTAAGGAACTTGCCTGCAAAGCCAAAAGAAGCAGGTTTAATTTCCCAGGACCCACACAAGCCAGATGCACATGGCACATGCATCTGGAATTCATTTGGACTGGCTGGAGGCCCTGGCGTACTCATTCTCTCCCTCGTCATAAGTAAATTAAAAAAAAAAAAAGAAGAAGAAGAAGAAAGAAAAGGAAGCCTAATTCTTTCCATGCTAATTTTTTTAGTTTTTATTTTTATTTTTATTTATTTATTAGAGAGAAAGAGAGAGAGGAAGATAATGGGTACAACCAGGGACTCTAGTCACTGCAAATAAACTCCAGATGCATGTGCCACCTTGTGCATCTGGCTTATGTGGGACCTGGAAAATTGAACCTGGATCCTTAGGCTTTGCAGGCAAGCACCTTAACCACTAAACAATCTCTGTAGCCCTTTATTTTCTTTTTATAATGAATGAGTGGAAGAAAATGCTGATGCAATCCACTATGTTCTGGTCTAGGAAACATACTCCAAGATGTAAACACCCAAAGAACTTAAACATAAGGCCATACTGAAATGTGAGGACATTTAACATAACATTGTCTAACTGGTAATGGAAGCAACCCAGGTGTCCATAGTCTGGATAACTTAGATGTGAAACAAGTTGTGTTTAGAAGTATTTAGCTAAAGATACAGACCAAAACATGTCTAAACTAAAAACAGGATCAAGGATGTAAAGTAGTGCATGCATTTGTGATCACAATAAGTCTATAACAATGGAAGGCAGGGCCAGAAGAAGCCTAAGCTAATGAGCAAGTGAATCTGATGCTCATTTGCAGCCTAGAAGTTCATATGCAGCAACAACAAGAGATCTACCTCAAAGAAGATGGAGCACAATTTCACACAAACACACACACACACACACGACTAAAATTTTAAAACTACAAAGAACTTAAAAAAAAAAACTATCAAGTGATGGGAGGAAACTCCAGGATTGAATTTAAGATACATACAATAATACAAAGATCACTCTCAGCTATAAATGCCAATCCAAGGAATATACCAAATACACAAAACTGGGAATGAACTACAAGGGACTTGTGTAACAGGAATGTAACGGGGTGCTAAGGGTGCTAACGGTCCAAATGGTCCAAGACTTCAACCCCAAACTCTAGGTTCATTTCTAATTTTAGTCAAAGAACTGAATTTAAAAAGACTCAGAAGGATAATTATTGAATTATTATATTTATTGAGGGAAGTACAGAGCCAAGGAAAGGCACCCACGTGTCTAGAAATCCCACATGGAGGGCCTGAAAAAAAAAAAAAAAGATTCAAGGAGCTCCTGCCATGTGGGGAGCTGGATGGGACAAAGAACCCACGTGGAGAGTAAGGGCTAGGAGGCCCTGCCAGTTGGGCCTGGGCTAGGGCGTAGGGTGAGTGCCTCCAGGCTGGGCCTGGGCCTAGGCCTAGGCAGAGCTGAGGGGAAAACTCACCCAAGGCTGGAGGTTTCCAAGTGAATCAGAGAGCCTGCCCTCCCCTTGTAAAAGTAGTTATAACCTTTTAGTGGAGGTGGGCTGTCTTCCAGCTCAAATGAACCAGAGGGACGGACAGCTGACTGGTTAGGGCTAGGGGCTATCTCAGGAAGAGGTTAGCCCTGGCACCAAGTTCCAGGGGCGGCAGAACTTGACCAAAAACAATGTTTACATCCTATGAAAAACCTCCCTCCCAGGATGGTTCCCAGCTGTTTGCAGAAAAACAGGTCTGAGGAACTAGGCAAGAGAGATAAGAAAATCAGATCATCTTTGATTTCTAGGAAGCAAGTACAAATTTTCCTGTCCTTTTTACCTTCAGGGGTCCAGCCACCCTAACTGTAACACTCCCTCAGGAGGTGAAACTATGCAACAAAAGATATTTATATTTATTGCTTTCTGAACCACAGAACCAAAAGGATTTTTTCAACCAATTATGAACTAGAGAACCAAAATGATTTTTGAACTAATTATGTTTTCTTTCCCACACACCTTTAAATTTTGTATCTATGCCACCTTCATTTACATGGCATTTAATCTGACCATCTGATTATTAAAGGTTCCTACACTGAAAAGAAAAAGATTAAGATAATTGTGATGCCAGTGTATAAATTTACATTTAAAAAATAATAAAGACTATAAAATTCTTCTAAGAAATCACTTTTATATTTCAAATATCACAGATAAAACATAGCTATGCAACATTTTATATATATAGTCATTAAGAATAAACCATGAACAATAAATTTCCATGCTGGCAATTATTTTCTACAGTTATTCCAAAGATATAGAAATCATAACCTAAATTTGAGGAACAAACTAAGTACCTATTTTATTCACAAACTGAAACCCTAAGAGGCTTTCTTAATTGATTTTTTTGTTTGTTTGTTTCTTGACATCTTTTTAAATCTATTACATTTAGATCAGATGTACTGCTACTTGATCCTCCCCTGGCCCCCACTGTCCCACTGTACTCCTTATTACATACTAGTGACTATAACACAGAAGAGGATTGCCTCCCTGTTGTCATTTGAATGCAAAAATTTCCTCATAGTCTCATAGGTTTGTAAGTGCTTGTGGTAAAGCCCCGCACTCAATTTCCAGGTAATGGCACTATTTAGGGAGTTTCCAGTGCCTTTGGGAAATGGGTCCTTGATGGAGAAGGCGTAGCACTATGCATAGGCCCTAGTGTGTGATAGCTCAAAGTCATTTGCTACACTCAGTTCATTTTCTATCTTCCCTGCTGATGAAAAGATATGAAACCCAGCTCTCTACTCCTGTCATGCTTCCTGGACATGATGAAACTTTCCCTCAAATCTTTAACCCAGAATAAACTGCTTCTGGTCAGATATTCTGTCCCAGCAACAAGAAGGTAACTGTTATCACTCCCATTTGCCTGGCAACTATTAATCGTCATTAGATCATCAGAAAAAGTAGTGGCTTCTTATTCCCCCCTCCTCTGTCTATAACATAAATGTTGATTGTCTCAATCATGTTTAAGTCTTGCGCAGTTTCCCACAGCTGCTGTGAATATAACAACTTTGTCATGTATGGATCACCAAGTACCACAGCACTCCTCCTCATTCTCCAACTCATAAATTATTCTGCCCCATCTTTAAGGAAGCTATATGCAAAACCTCATTTATAAAACTAATGCACATATGCTTTCCGGAGCAAATATAAGTATTATATGTCAAATCCCTTCAACTGTATCCTCAAATTACTAAACAAGACCTCTAAAGGCCATCCCACACTCCAGGAAGAGAGAGAGAGAGAGAGGAAGAGGGAGAGTGAGTGTGTGTGTGTGTGTGTGTGTGTGTGTGTTCTAATCTTTTCAGTGTCAGGGCAAGTATAGCATGAGTCTGCAAGAGATTTTTATTGAAAGTAAGGCTGCAATAAACAATAGCAGATCTAAATGAGAGTATATAAAATCAAGCAATGATGACCACTATTATCTGAAAGTCTATCATCTGAAAATATACTGGTCAATCAGTTAAATTTGTGCTACATATAGCATGTTTTCTCCTTTATGAATTATACACCCAGATAAAGGATTGAATTTAAGATATATACAATAGTACCAATATCATTCTCAAGAAAAATAATTCTTTTTTCTTTAAATGAACAAAAGACTTGTTCAGAGGGGCTGGAGGGATGGTTTAGCGGGTAAGATGTCAGCCTACAAAGCCAAAGGACCCTGGTTCCATTCCCCAGGACCCACGTCAGCCAGATGCACAAGGGAAAGCATGTGTCTGGAGTTCGTTTGCAATGGCTAGAGGCCCTAGTGTGCCCATTTTCTTTCTCTCTCTCTCCCCCCTCTTCTGTCAAATAAAGAAAAATAAAATGTTTTTTAAAAAATATTTTTTTAAAAAAAGACTTGATCAGAGACTTCAAAACAGAAGACAAACTAATGGCGAAAACAATAAATGTAAAGATATACACTTAGTTTGAGAAAGTGCTGATTAAAAAATAAAGCAGTTGGAAAGGGAGGGACATTTTAAATAAAACAACAAAGGAAGTAAAGAGCAAAGAAAGCCAGGCATGGTGGCACAAGCCTCCTACTTGAAGTTGAACTTCCAGAGGCTAGTGGGCTGCATGTACATTGTTTTCACTGACATGCTCCTAGACTACATAGTAAGACTCTGAGAGAGAAAATGGAGGAAAGAGGAAAGGATAAGACAGAGAGGGAGGATACAGAAATGGCAATGAATCCAAGGCCAGTTGCTCAAAAACAACATACTGCCAAGTGTGAAGGTAAGAGAATGAAAAAAGATAATAAAAATTAGTGAAGGGCTGGAGGGATTGCTCAGCACTTAAAGACACTTTCAGAGCCAGTTGACCAGGGTTTGATTCCACAGTGCCCACATAAAACCAGATGCATGAAGTGGCACACACATCTGGAGTTTGCAGTGGGAAGAAGTCCTGGTGCTTCCATTTCCCCCGCCCCCCCCCCGCCCCACCAAATGCTCTTTCATTTAAAAAAAAGAATATGTACTGAGATAAACAGTAGTATTATTATAGGCTTTGAATATTTTGGCTTTATAGTAAAAAAGAAAATAACTGACTTTTTTCAATAATGGGATTTGAATTGTTTTAATTACTGTATTGAGACAAGACTGTTGTATTTTGTGTCAAGTTGTAAGGTGAAGCTAAGACAAATCAGGAGGCTATTAAAATAACTCAAATAAGAAATGAAAGTGGCCTGGACCAAGTAACAGTGGACATGATGATAAATGGTTAAATTCAACATGAACTACTGACAGATGAGCTGTGAGTATGAAGTATGAAAGAAGAAATGGATGACTTATAGGGTCTGAGTTAACTCAAGAATATTAAACATCCAAAAGAACAAATAATCCATTATCAATAAACACTTTTCAAATGAAGAAATAACATGAGCAATAAATAAATAAAATGAGCAAAAAAAATCTGACATCTTTAGTCATCACAGAAATGAAAATCTATACTGAGTGCTAAAGAGAGGGCTCAGCAATTACAGGTGCCTGCTTACAAAGCCTGTTGGCCAACTTCAATTCCTCATTACACATATAAAGCCAGATGCATGAAGTGACACATTTATGTGCAGTTCATTTACAGTGGCAGGAAGCCCTGAAGCACCTATGCTCACTCTCTCTCAGATCTCAAAAATGTAAATAAAAATGTTTTTTAAAAACTATGCTGACAAGCAGCAAGATATAAAATCAACACACAAAAGTGAGTAGCCTTTCTACATGCCAAAGACAAAGATACAGAGAAAGAAATCAGCAAGGCTGTCCCCTTTTCAATAGCCACAAAATAAAATTAAATATCTTGGAATATCACTAACCAAGGATGTGAAAGACCTATACAACAAAAACATAAAAACACTGAAAAAAGAAACTGAGGAGGACATAAGAAGATGGAAAGACCTCCCATACCCATGGGTAGGTAGAATTAATATTGTGAAAATGGCTATTCGATCAATAGCAATATAAAGATTCAACACAATATCAATAAAAATTCTAGCATCAGATAGAAAAAATAATTTCAAAATTTATATGGAACTGCAGAATGCTTCAAATATCCAAAACTATCCTCAGCAAAAGAACACCTCTGGAAGTATCACCATACCCAATTTCAAGTTATATTACAAAGGCATAGTACTGATATAAAAACAGACATATAGATAAGTGGAACAGAATAGAAACCGAGGTCTTAGTTCAAGCAACTACAGGTACCTGATCTTCAACAAAGAAACCATCAATGCAAATGCACACTGAAGAAAAAAATAGCATTTTCAACAAATGGTGCTGGAGAAATTGAATAACCATATGTAGAAAAATAAAACTAGATCCACTCCTCTCACCAGTCAAAAAAAAAAAAATCAACTCCAAGTGGATTAAGGAACTCAATATAAGACCTGAAACTCTTAAGCAACTGGAACAAAAAATAGGGAGAACTCTATATAATATAGGAGTGGGGCATTTTATTCCTGAATAAGACCCCAGTAGACCAGGAAATTAAACAATCACTCAACCACTGGAATCCCATGAAACTAAAAAGCTATTGTACAGACATGAATACCATAAACAGAGCAAACAGACAACCCACAGAAATGGGGAGAAAATCTTCACCAGCTATACTACCAACAGAGGCCTAATATCTACAATCTACACAGAACTAGAAAACCTAAGCAATAAGGGCTGGAAAGAAGGCTCAGCAGTTAAGGTACTTACCTACAAAGCCTAACAACCAAGGTTTGATCACCAATACCCATGTAAAGCCAAATGCACAAAGTGGCGCAAGATTCTAGAGTACATTTACAGTCATTCTCTATCTACCTCTTTCTCTCTGTGTGTCTGTCTTTCTCTCTCTCTCTCTCTTCTTTCTGTCTCTCTCTTTCTGGATGCAAATAAATAAAATATAACCAAGCAATGAAGAAATCAAACAATCCAATCAAAAACAGGAGCAGAAGCCAGGCGTGGTGGTGCACGCCTTTAATCCCAGCACTCGGGAGGCAGAGGTAGGAGGATCACCATGAGTTCAAAGCCACTCTGAGACTCCATAGTGAATTCCAGGTCAGCCTGGACCAGAGTGAGACCCTACCTCGAAAAACCAAAAAAGAAAAGCCAAAAAAAAAAAAAACCCAAAATAAAAAAAATGGGGGGCAGAGAACTGAACAGAGAATTCTCAACGGAAGAAATGCAAATGGCCAGCACTCACTTAAAGAAAGGGTCAACATCCTTAGCCATCAGGGAAATGGAAATTAAAACAACTATGAGATTTCACCTTACTCCAGTCAGGATGGCAATAATTTAAAAAATCAAAGAATGGGGCTGGAAAGATGGCTTTGCGGTTAAGGTGTGTTGCAGTCAGGTTCACATTGCTGGCAGAAATTACCCACCAAGAGAAGCTTATGGGAAAAAAAAAAAAAAGGTCTATTCTAGCTTACCGACTCGAGGGGAAGCTCCATGACAGGGAAAAACGATGGCATCAGCAGATGATGGACATCACCCCCTGGCCAACATAAGGTGGACAACAGGAACAGGAGAGTGCGCCAAACACTGGCAAGGGGAAACTGGCTATAAATCCCATAAGCCCATCACAACAATGCACTGCCTTCAGGAGGCATTAATTCCCAAATCTCCATCAGCTGGGAACCAAGCATTTAGAACACCTAAGTTTATGGGGGTACACCTGAATCAAATCACCACAAGGTACTTGCTTGCAAAGCCTAAGGAGCCAGATTTGATTCCCCAGTACCCACATAAGCTAGATGCACAAGGTGACACATGCATCTGGAGTTTTTCTTCAGTGGCTGGAGGACCTGGTATGCATGCATGTTCGTTCTCTCTCTCTCTCTCTCTCTCTCTCTCTCCCTATATGTATATGTATATGTATATGTATATGTATGTGTATGTATGTATGTATTTATATATATATATATATATATATATACACACACACACACACACACACACACACATGCCCCCCTCTCTTAAATAAATAAGTAAAATTTTATAAATTAAAGAACAATAAATGCTGAAGATACAGGAAAAGCGGAACCCTCATTCACTGTTGGTGTGAGTGCAAACTTGTACAACCACTACGAAACTCCTAAAAAAGATGAAAATAAATCCACCATCTGTTCCAGCTATTCCAGGATCATTTATCCTGAAGACTCCACTGGATACTTCCTCAACTATGTTTACAGCTGCTCTATTCGTAACAGCTAGGAATTGGAATCAACCCAGATGCCCATCAACAGAAATATGGATAATGAAGACGTGGCACATACACACAATGGAATTCTATTCAGCAGTAAGGAAAAATGAAGTAATGAAAACGCAGGAAAATGGATGGACTAGGAAAATATCATACTAAGTGAAGTTAAGCAGTCTAAGAAAGACAAACACCTCATGTTTTCTCCCATGTGGCTCCTAAATGGACCAGCTGAAGAAGAAGGAAAAAGGTAGTAAACAATAAGGATATGGGTGTATAAGTAGAATCAAATCAGGAAAAAGTGAAAACAGAGAAGGGTTAGGGCAAGGGAGGTAAGGAGGGGAAGTACATAAAACTGAAAACTAAAGTAGTTAGTTCATTAGGTTCCTTCCAGATATATGGGTAGCAGTACACAAGATATAACCTATATGCCTAGTAGTAGGTGGAGAGAGCTTAATCCTAAAATCACTGGCTCTGGCTTGTGAATCTCAGACCAGAACTAGGTTACCCCTGACAGTAAGCAGTGGACCAAGGAGACCCATGAAGTCCTCAGAACAACATAGGTAATTGTCAAGCACTTGGTTATCCAACAGAGCTAAAAGGTAAGACCCTATTGCTAAAGACACCACAGACTGCCATCTCAGTAAACCGAGACCACATGGGAACAAAGTAAAGCCTATCCACTATTATCAAGCTTTCATGGCTCTGGAAAGTGCTATGCAAGCTACTGTGTGACAATGATTACCAGCAACACAAATAAATAAGAGATCCTGCAAGTAACCCAGAAAATAAATACACAATTGTGCAATAGTGGCACACAGCCTCTGTGGGTAAACAATTACCTTCCAACTGGACATAAGTCTGACTCAGTAGGACGGAATTCATAACTGGTACTGGGAACCAAGTCAGTGCCCATGACCAGGAAGCTCAAAACCCACAGAGAGAAGCCCCCATTGCTCTCTGGACAAGCTGAATGTGTATACTCATCAAAATGTCTCTCAAAATTATATCGATATCCCCCTTAATCAGAGCTGCTCTCACTCTTGGTGAGAGCATCTTCTTCCCCCCACCCCCTAACAGATGGCAGAGAATACTGGGGAGATCCAAGATCCATCAATTCAACAAGACAGCCAAATGCCCACCACAAGATGTGCCACTTCTACCACATTAACCAGGATACAGAAGAATCTGCAGAGGAAACAGGGACAAGTATTGTTCCCAACGCTAGTCTAAACCTGCCTCCAGGGAAATAGCAACAACCACAGTGGAAAACTGACATACATCATGACAGAAATACAGTCTACAGAGAACTCAACACTAAAAACCAACTGCTAACACTCCTGCCAAGCCTCAGGGATTGTTGATAAAGAGGGGGCACAAAGACTGTAATAGCCACAGGGTAGACAGAAATACCCTGAGACACAGCACCCTCCCCCCAGGAGACCCTACATACCCTACAGTGAGCTCCAAGACCCTACTGAGGAGGGCCCTCAGGGAAATGGAGACTGGGAATGAAGGAATATAAGACAATACCCATGTAAAATATATATAAATAGAGCTGGAAACCAAGTTGCTGACATACCTGATAAGCATCTCAAGGCCTGGACAATAGGGAGGGTAGGGCTTGGGGAGAGGGAAACGATGGGAGGGGGGACACAAAACTGAACCTAAATTGAACTGGTAGCATAGAATCCTATATCCTTGAAGACAGACTAAAATGTTGAACCCTCAATAGGACCTTGGAGGGAGCACCTGAAAAGAAGGGCCCTGGAGAGGATAGGATGAAGTCTAACCTTAAATTTCTCTTGTTTCTTTTTGTTGTTTTTGTTTGCTTTTTGTTTTTGTTGGGTTTTTTCCCCCTTTCCCTTGGTGCTGGCCTGTAACTCCCAGTACCAGGATGCAGTTAACACCCACAATGAACTACTGATCACAGACCTACAAAGTCCCCTAAAACAAGACAGCCTTTTGTCAGAACACTTGATTACCCACCAGAGGTTAATGGTAAGACCCTACTGCTAAAGACGCCATATTCTGTTGGCACAGAACACGGAGAGACCTGACTGGAACTAAGAAAAGAGCCAGTCCCCAGACAGCCCATCTAGTGTAAGAAGGCTCTACATGAGCTCCTGGGAGAAAGTGGCCAACCTCTGTCCAAGCAACTCAAGCTCTAAGCTACTCAGAAGCAAACACCCAGATGCTCACACAAGTGCAACAGTGGCATACAGCCTTGGTGGGTAACCAGTTGCTCTTGGATTGGCTAACAGATCCACTCAGTGGAAAGGAACCCATATCTGGAACTGGGAAACAACTAAGAATCCTATCCAGACAATGATTTTGTTCTCCAATACCAAGCTCCCACTAATCTTGGGCTATAAGAGGGTCTACACCGATTAAATACTCTCTAAATTAATGCTTATCCCATTTTACCTGTTCTGATTTCACTCTCCATTGGAGAATCTGCTTCTCTTTTTCAGATGAGAGCTGGACCTGAGGTGATAAATGACCCAATCACACTTCAGACCAGCCCCAGATGAAAACACAGAGGAATTGGGGAGTTAAGCAAGGGTGCTGCTTTATCGGTGAACCTAATAATCAGCAAAAGGGTGAAGGAGATAGACTCTGAGGACACTCAACACCTACCAAAGCAGAGATCCAGAGGCTCTTAAGAGCCCATCACTGGAGTATACTTAAAACAAACCCAACATGGCTCAGGGAATTTTGTGGAAGAGGGGATGGAAAGATTGTTAGAGCCACAAGTTGGGACATTTTGCACAGAGACAATGCCTCTCCTCCAAAACTAACTACAGCCCCCACAATGCATGAACCACAGTCCCCATGGGGATAACCTGCATCCCCAATGAGGAGGGCCCCTTTGGAGAAGGGGCAGGGATTAGGGAAAGTATGGTAATAACATGTGTTGTTTACATACTAATTATGTCCATAACTAATAAAAATAAATTTTAAAACATTGAAAAAATAAAATAAATAGGGCTGGAGAGATGGTTTAGCAATTAAGGCGCTTGCCTGCAAAGCCTAAGGACCCATGTTTGACTCTCCAGATCCCACTTAAGCTGGATGTACCAAAGTGAGACAAGTGCAAGGTCACACTGCCCACTAGATGGCACAAGTGTCCGGAGTTCAACTGCACTAGCTAAGGCCCTGGCATGCCAATTCTCTCTCTCCATCTCTCTCTCCCTCTCTCCCTCTCTCTCTCTCTCTCTCAAATAAATAAATAAATAAAATATATATAGAGAGAAAACCGGGCATGGTGGTGCATGCCTTTAATCTCAGCACTCAGGAGGCAGAGTAGGAGGAACACCATGAGTTTGAGGGCACCCTGGGATAACATGGTAAATTCCAGGTCAGCCTGGGCTAGAATTAGACCCTACTCCAAAACAGCAAAATATACATACATACATACATACGTACATACGCAAAATAATAAAGGTGATCATTTCCTAGTTCAAAAAAAACTAGGCAGAGGGGCTGGAGAGATGATTCAGTGGTCAAAAGTGCTTATGAGCAAAAACCTCATGGCCCTTGTTCAATTCCCCAGTATCCATGAAAAGCCAGATGCACAAAGTGGCACATGAATCTGGAGCTCATATGCAATGGCAAGAGGCTCTGGCATGCTCCACTTTCTGTCTCTCATATTCTCATCCATTCACTCTCTCTCTCTCTCTCCCCCTTGCAAAAAAATAAAATAAAAATATTAAAAGTCACAAAAAATCATGCTGCTATACATCTCACCCTCAGCAGAATGGCTATCTTCTGGAAAAGAAAAAGCAGCCTCTTCCTTGGTACTGCGTATAGAGGTGGCTGTCATCTGCTATATGGAAAACACAAGAGTTCCAAAAAATGGAGTAAAAAGCTCACCTAGCAAAAGTCAAAATGATATGTGAAAATTAAGTGTAACTAATAATACCCAGGGTAGGGAGGAGATTCAAGGGCCAGATCCTGATGTTTAACACTGCTTAGCAACTAGAAAACAATTCACATGCTAACCACTGGCTTCAGGAAGTTCCTGATCCACATTTTCAAAGAACTAGAAGTATTCCTGATGGACAACAAATCTTATTCTTCTGAGATCACTCATGTTTCCTCTAAGAACCACAAAGCCATCATGCAAAGAACAGTCTAGCCAATCAGTCACCACTATAACACCTACCTGTTCAGCAAAGGAAATGAAAAGATGTCTCATGTGCATGTGCTATTTGTATTTACATAAAACCATAAAAACTGCAGCAAAGAAAAGAAAAACGAGCTGGGCTTAGTGATAGGCTCATGCCTGTATCCCAGCACTCAGGAGGTTTGAAGTAGGAGGACCCTTAAAAGTTCTAGACTAGCCTGGCCTACATAGTAAGACCTTGTCTCAAAAATAAGTGAATTACATACATATGCACACACATACACATACATATACATCACAAGCACCACAAATGTTGGCAAGAAACAAGGAAAAAAAAAGAAATGGTGAAACACCTTTGATGGAAATTAGCACAGACACTATGGAAATCATTAAGAAGGCTCCTTCAAAAAAAACAAAATCTGGGAATGGAGAGATGGCTTTGTGGTTAAGGCACTTACCTGTAAATCCTAAGGATCCAGGTTCGAGTCCCCAGTACCCACATAAGCCACATGCACATGGTGGCACATGTTTCTGGAGTTCATTGCAGAGGCCCTGGCATGCCCATTCTCTCTATCTGCCTTTCTTTCTCCCAAATACATAAAAATAAAAAATAATTTAAAAAAAGAGAATCATAACTTAAGAAAAGCTGTAGCATTTCTGGATCCATACCTAAAAGTATTCAAATTAACACATCACTGAAATACCTGCACATGACTGTTGTGATACTAATCATAATAACTAAGTCATAGATTTCAGCCTAGATGACCATCAGTGGATGAACAGATACAATAAAATGTGGACTATGCTATAGTTTGTCTGAAATATCCCCCACAGACTTATGTTTTAAATATTGTATTCTGGCCAGTAAAGCTGGGTTTTTTTTGAGCGGGAGCTGTGGAACCTTTAGGAAATGGTGCTTGGCTAGCATAGGTCACTAGAAGGTGAGTCTTTGAACCCTACTTCCAGCCACACAGTTTTTTTGCCAGTCACAATGTGAACAGCTGTCCTAAACCACATGCTCTTGCCACCATGACATTTTCAAGTGCATGGGCCACACAACTATGGACTGAAACCATGAACCAACATAAATCTTTCATCCTTCAAGCTGTTTTCATCATCTGTTTCATCATAGAAACATAATTTGCACCACAGAAGTGGGTTGTGTCTGTGACCACAACTAACAATGTGATTGGAAATGGCATTAAGAGGAATGTGGAAAAGCTTGAAAATATGGACTACAGAACCCCTAGAATGCTGCAAGCTATACTTCATATAATGATGCTGGGGAGAGTTGAGAAGATCAGAATGTCGAAAAAAATGAAGGCAGTAAATATTGTTCCTAAGGCTTCAAATGGGAACAGGCGCTAATGGGAAAGTAAAGACCAAGTACCATTCATGTTACATTCTGACAAATAATTTGTCTACATACTTCCAATGCTCTGAAATTTTGAGTGAGGTTGAATTAAAAAATAATGAACTCATAAATGTGGCAGATAAGATTTCAATTCAGCATAGTAGTCAGGCTATGACATGGTTACTGGTGCCTACTTTTACCCAGGTTTATAGTGAGAAACTAGAGTAAATGTGGAACAGAAAAATGTGAAAAATATATAGTTTGGGAAGAAAAGTGCAAAGTGGCAGTAGTTGTTAAAGAGATTAGTATCATTAAAAAGGAACTAAGTAGGTTCCAAGGAACTCCTGATCAGGCTATGAAGCTATAATGGTATAGTTTAAAATGTAATAAAGACCTCAGAATTTTAAAGATGCTGGGAACATGAAGTATGTACCAAAGAAAGCTGCAGGTACCAAGTAAACAGAGTCCAAGAAAGAGGCCATGTGTGTCACAGGCAGCAGGGACACTAGAGAAAACTGTCTAAGCCTACTAGAGCCCACATTATGACACCTGGTACTCCAGATATGAGACATCAGCTATAGGATTTGGTATTTACTCTGCTGGATTTCAGTCTTCCTGTGATTCTGTCTTTCCTTGCTATGTTCTAGTTCCACTGTTTGTCTGTTTGTTTGTTTGGATGGTTGGTTGGTTTTTCAAGGTAGGGTCTCACTCTAGCCCAGGCTGACCTGAAATTCATTCGGTATTCTCAGGGTAGCCTCGAACTCACAGTGATCCTCTTACCTCTGCCTCCCAAGTGCTGGGATTAAAGGTATTCACCACCAAGCCCGACTAGTTCCCCTATTTTAATATGAGAATATTTACATTTTACCATTGTATGTTGCAATTAGGTAGTTTTCTATTTTACAGGGGTTCACAGCTAAGCAATTGGCTTGAGTCTCAGAAGAGATTTTCAATTTTGACTTCTGAACCATAGTGGAATTCTTAAAAGACAATGGAGACACTTTAAATTGGGCTAACTGCATTTTGCATTCTAAGATGACCATTAGCCATTGGGAACAATGTTCCCAATGTTCCCACAGGCTCGTTTTCAATGCTTGTTCCCTAGCTAGTTTGTTTCCCTAGCTATTTTCAGAAACTGTGAACCCTTTCAGGAGTTGGGCCCTATCTGGCAGAATGAAATTACTACAGACTGAAATTTTTGGAACTATGGGCTGAAATAAATTTTTTCTTTAAGTTATATACGTCTTTAGCTATTTTGTTACAGTGATGCAAAAGTAACCAACACAGCATATACACATATGTGGAATTCTTAAGCCATTAAGACAAAGAAATCACTTCATCTGCAAGAAAATGGCCAGAACTAGAGATTAACATGTATTTTATGTTCTCTCTCATACATAGATTAAAAAAAAAAAAAAGATATGAGCCGGGCATGGTGGCGCACGCCTTTAATCCCAGCACTTGGGAGGCAGAGGTAGGAGGATCGCCATGAGTTCAAGGCCACCCTGAGATGACAGAGTTAATTCCAGGTCAGCCTGGACCAGAGTGAGACCCTACCTCGAAAAACCAAAAAAAAAAAAAAAAGATATGAGAGTAAAAGATAAAACCATTTGGGAACAGAACAAGGATCTATGACAGGAAAGCTAAGTATGTTTAGTAGGAGGTAAACACAATCAAAATACATTATATACATGTGCAAAATTATCATAATGAAACTCAGTACATTGTATAATAATTATATACTAACAGATTTTTATATCTTTAAATGACCTCACAGAATTAAGTTTTTGGTTAAGTAAGTCACTGGGAATTATGAGATGTATGTAAATATATATATGTCTTTTAGGAAGTATTCCATACTTGAACTTAATAAATCAAGGATTCAGTACTGACACTAATGGATTGTGTGTTCTCTGATTTACATAAACCCAGGAAAGTCTGCTAGGCACTTCACACCTTTATTTTTACTTTCACGTTTGATGTACAGCAATATGGATAGATGAGGTGTGTATTTAATAAAATAATGTGAACAGACACATTCCTGGAGCTGTAACGATTTAAAAATGACACTAGCATCAAGATACTCATTCTTATTCTGGAAAGGCTCTAAGAAAACAATCCCTTGTTATGAAACAAATTGTGCTGCCAAATGCTTCTTAGGATCATATGCAAAAGTTGTCTTCTCTAGATTTAATGTTTTAAACTAAAGAGAATAATGGATTTTGTGACTACACAGACAAGTTTGGTTTTGATGCTTATAACCATGCAGTTCTTAAGTGAGTGTGGCAGTTTGTAAAATGTCCCCCATGGGCTCATGTGAATGAATATTTAATCTCCAGCTGGTACTGCTGTTTTGGGAAGGCTAGGAACCTTTAGGAGGAAGAGGCTTGCTAGGGGAAATCTGTCACTGAGGATCACCAGCTTTGAGGTTTATAGCCCAGTACTATTTACTGTTTCCCTCTCTGTTTCCTGTCTGCTGGTATGATGATCTGACACAGGCTTCCTGCTCTACCCTATCATGATGGACTCTACCATCTGGAACTACAAGCTAAGACAACCCTTTTCTTCCCATAAGCTGCTTCTTGCAGGTATTTTTCTCCCAACAATGAGAAAGTACAGTAGTACAGAAAGTACTATTTCTAACCTGATAATACACATGTATAATAAAACATTTTATACATTAACAAAAAAATATGTAAATGATACATATAAATATCAAAAAAAAATCAAACATAAAGCCAGGCGTGGTGGCACACGCCTTTAATCCCAGCACTCGGGAGGCAGAGGTAGGAGGATTGCCATGAGTTCGAGGACACCCTGAGACTACATAGTGAATTCCAGGTCAGCCTAGACTAGAGTGAGACCCCCACCTCAAAAAAAAAAAAAAAAAGGAAGTACAAATTATCCAACATACCTGCTAGAATTATAACATGGGTATGCATTCTTAACTAGTGGCTGGAGGCATTTTCTAAGTTTTTAATCTGTCCCATGTGAATATGCATCATTTCTTTCTGCAGTTTATAACTAATACTATATCATTGTTTATGCCTCATATCTCTTATGTTAGAATAGAATGCTTTTTCTTCACTTGACCTTTTCTTCTTCTAACATTCAGCTCAAACTTGGTCTCCCATACAGGGTCTACCCTGAACCCCAGTGAAAAATTCTATTCTTTCTGCATTCCTCTATCACTGCCACATAAATATGGAGATGCTTCTTGAAGACAGAAATATCAAGGCCATCTTTGCTAACTACGAATTGCCTAGCACAGTAGTTTACTTATGCTATTTAAGTACTCACTAAAGTTTGCTCAACAAAACTAAAATCCTATTGAACTAGGAAACCAATCTACTGAACTAAATGGGATATATGTTTTAATTTCATTTGTTACTCACTCATCATACTTCCAAGTACTTTTTCTGTACATTCTATTTAGAATTGATCCAACTACATTTAGTATATATATCAGTTTCTATAAAAGCTCATTTTTACCCACATTTTATATATGGATTTTCTATTATAGCATCACTTACTGTCAGCAGAACTAAGCACTACTACACTGGTATCAAAGGACACCCAGTAGATAGCAGAATTCTAAAGATCAGGCACAGAAACCAAAAATGTACCATTACTGCTTTTCAAGAGGGCTCCATCATTCTACACCAATGTGATATCATTCACATTAAAAGCTACTAAATCTTAAATGTACATTCTGATCTTTCTGGTTATTTTTTAAAGTATGTATCAGACAATCTCCAAAAAACAAAAATCCTCTGTACTAGGTCACTAGCTGTAGGATAATTTCACTTCTTATTGGAAAACTAGATATAGCATTACTCTTAATATCATCAACATATTGGGATAACCCTACCTGCTTTCAAAGTTATAGGCCCTATTAAAAATGGCTTATACAAAGCTTCTTACTCAATGTATAAAGAATTTCAAAAAAATCTGCACAGGTTGTACTTGTTTTCACTGCAACAAAATACCTTACAGAACAAGTTAAGATATATTTTGGCTCACAGTTTCAGAGGGCTCAGTATTTTGTTAACCAGCTCTATTGTTTCTGGACTGTGGTAAAACAGAGCATCAAGGTGGGGAAGAACAAACCTGGTCACTTCATAGAAACCAGGAAATGGGAAAAAAAGAGACAGAGACCTGGGATATGATACAGTAATTCCCGTGTCCTCTAGATAGACTTCATCTCCTAAAGTTTCCAGAGCCTCCTAAAATGGTGCCACCAGCTGAAGAATCCTGCAGTGCATAAGCCTCTGAGAGGTACTTCACAGCCAAACCCAACCACTACAGTAACAAATCACTCTAATAACCTTACACTATCTAGCACCCTTATCAATTCAAAAGTACACAATATTCAGCTTTGATCTTCCAATCTATCACATTTATAGATCCTCCTTTTACACATTTCCCAATGGCTACAGTAACCTTAATTTGTCTATTCAAAAAATCACCTCCCTCTCTCCTTAAGGAAAAGTATCACTGACTAAGGACCATGAAGTTAGGGAGGAAGATGACAGGAGAAGGAGCCACCTAAAAGCACTTCTCTACTAAAATAAATATAGTAATATATACCTAGATCCTTACTTACATTAGTTTTTCTCCAATTCATTCTGGAAGATCATGAAAGTAAAGACCACTTTCTTCCTCGTATCCTTTATAAATGATAACTAAATAAGTATGGTTAGGGAGTAGAGGGGGAAAAAAGGATGTGAGTGATGGATTCTCAATGTCCTCGAAATCAAAATGTTTTACCAACTCACAAAGAATTCTTGAGACTTCACCACACAAAAGACTGTGAAAATATAATTCAATATTCTTCTGACTGGCATTAATTCACTGGATTACTGGAGGTTTTGTTTTGTTTTGGCAGTGCTGGGATCAAACCCAGGGCTAATACATGCTAAAGGGCAGAGACAGGCCAGTCTAGAACAGAAAGCTCCAGATTCAGTGACAGAATCAGGAAAAGAAGGCAGAAGAGCTATAGAGAAGACCACCAGACTTACTTCTATGGCTTCCACATGCATATACACAGAGCAAGCACAACTAACAAACATGCACATATACACCACAAGCACACAACCATATACTATACACACAAAAAAAGGAGAAACAAATATGTTAATATTAATAGCCTATTCAGATAAATATGGATACACTTTTTCCTTGCTATATCAAAATTTAGTAAGTAGGAGTATCTCATGGATAAGTTAAAATATGGAACTAATACATAGGAACTTTTTGTCATCTATTACTTGCTTTTAAAAATCTATAATACAGGGCTGGAGAGATGGCTGATGCACAAGGGGGTGCACGCATCTGGAGTTCGTTTGCAGTGGTTAGAAACCCTGGCACGCCTATTCTCTCTCTCTCTATCTCTATCTCTATCTGCCTCTCTCTCTCTCTCTCTCTCTCTCTCTCTCTCTCTCTGTCACTCTCAAATAAATAAATAGAAATGAACAAAAAAAAATCTATAATGCAAGCTATGCATGGTGGTGCATGCCTTTAATCCCAGCACTAGGGAGGCAGAGGTAGGAGGATCACTTTGAGTTCAAGGCCACCCTGAGATTACATAGTGAAGTCCAGGTCAGCCTGAGCTACAGTGAGAACCTGCCTCAAAAAAAAGCTGACAAGAACCTAAGAGGTAACACAAGTTTTCTAAAATTGTAATTCTCACTTTAGAATTCAAAGTTTTTTCTTTGGCAGTAAACAGGGTCAGTTGCTTCCTTTAAAGTGGCATGCTCAGCTTATTGATTTTTTTTTCAAGAAAATGACTGATAAATAAGTCTAAATAATGATAGTTTTGTTTAGTATTCATTGTTTAAAGTATTTCACGTAAGATATATCTGGTTTGGCTGATAATGACAAAAAAATGCATAAAGATTTTTTCCACCTAGATAAACAATATATTCTCTACATAAAACAGAACTGATTTTCCATATTTCCAGACTCATCACAAGAAATCTTAAATACAGTTACTCATTGGTCAAGATTTAATAAAATCACCAATTGTTACTTCTTTATCAAGTACATCCTAGAATGAATCTGGCTATTTTTTAACATGCATATCAATGACAAAGATGCAATTACGAGTACAGTTTGGTAACACTGACAATTTCTAAGATGCCCATAGTTTTACTTGTCTTTCTTGTTAATTTTATTATTTTTTATTTATTTAGAGAAAGGGGGGGAAGAGAACGAATATGGGCATGCCAGGGCCTCCAGCCACTGCAAGCGAAGTCCAGACGGGTGTGCCCCCTTGTGCATCTGGCTAACGTGGGTCCTGGGGAATCGAACCTTGGTCCTTTGGCTTTGCAGGCAAACGTCTTAACTCCTAAGCCATCCCTCCAGCCCTCATCCTGATTTTTCTACCACAGGGGAAGTGTCAAAGAAAAAAGGCAAAATGTTATATTACTAATCTAATAGTTCCAACTGCGTGGACCCCTCCAAAGTCTCAGTAACACCCTCCAACAAGTGTTTTATCACAACTTGAGAACTATTATCTTACAGAAATAAAGAAAGCTATGAATAAGCTGTCATCCTAAAATCTATAGTAAATATCCCCCGTGCAATAAGTATATCAAACATCATCATGAAAACTTCATTTTTGAGGACTTCCGGCCAACATGGAGACCACCTAGCTGCGCTGCAAATCGCGGGGAAAGAAAGGCAAGACATTAAGGGTTCACTGGGTCTTTTAGGGGAAAGAAATCCCCAATAGATTGTCAGTGGGAGGGCACAGAGGGGGGGGACAGGGAATTGCGAATCCCCTCGTGGGTGGGTAGCCCATCCCTCCCCCCAAATAACCACTGTGTCCACGGCGCCAATCGACCCCTGCATGCGGATGCTTAGACTGCACCGTACACTTGCCTACTTACTGCTCTAGGCACCATGCGTTTAGCGAGTCCTGGAAATAACAGGGAATCCCTGATTCCCTCACAAGCACGTAGCCCACCCCTCCCCATATCCACAGTGCAGCTGCGCACAGATTGACCCCTGCGTACAGATCAACCCCTGCATGTGGAAGCTTAGACGGCTCCGCCCACTCGCTCACTTACTGCTCCTGCCACTGCACATTCTGCGAGCCCAGTCCCACAGCAACTGCCACACAAGCTCAGACTGTGTATCTCACTTGCGCCAGCTCAGGTGCTATCCCCTACCTGTCTGCCATCCGCCATTGTCCTTTGGCGGGGGAGCGCAGACTGCTTCCGGGTCCCAGTGTTCCCAGCCAGAGTTTGGGTTGCTTCCGTGCTTGGTGCCTCAGTGTCCCCCATAGCTGGAACGCAGGCAGCTTTGGCGCATTACCACTTGAGATTTCAGGTAACTTTGGCGCCCCTGCCGGGCAGTAGACAGGCAGCTTTGGCAAGGGAGAGCCAAAGCGCAGGCTGCCTGGCAACTGCCCCAGGCTGCCTCAGATTCCCATTGTGCTTGAGCCTAGGCTGATCCACCCACCTACGTGCCCATACACTGACATGGGCAGACGACAGCGCAAAAGAAATAACATGAAAAATCAAATGCAAGAAAACCCACTTAGATCACCCAGTCCTACAATGAATATATTTAACCAAAACATAGAAGAGTCATTAGGATCAGAACATTAAATTGAAGCTATGAGCAATGCAACCCTGACCAACCTACTGGTAGAACTTGCAGAAAAGCAACAAAGGACCGACAATTGTGTTGATGCTGCCATCACTAAACTAGAACTAATAGATAAGAAATTGGAAGGAGTTCAAAGAGAGTTAAAGAGATTTGAGGGAGAGTGAAAAAAAAGAAGACCTTAAAAATCAGCTGGCCATGCTAAATGAAGACATAAAGAAATGCAAGGATGAATTCCAAGAATCATCAAGAAAATCAGAAAATGATGCGAAAAGGGAGCTTGACAGAGAGATGGAAATGATACATAGAAAAGTAGTAAAAAATGCAAACATAATTGAACAAGCCCAAAACTCTCTAGAAGCTCTCAAGAATACAGTCAGCCAAGTGGAGGATAGAAACTCTGATCTGGAAGACAAGATGGAAGAAACAGTTCAAGAGTTCAAAAATTTCAGTAAGTTCAAAAGTTCCTGTGAACAGAACATGAGGGAATTGTGGGATACACTTAAACGTCCTAATATCAGAATCATTGGAATACCAGAAGGAGAAGAAATTCAGACCAAAGGCATGGAGAACTTATTTAAAAAAATAATCGAAGAAAACTTCCCCAGTCTCTTAAAAGAAAGGCCCATCAAGATACAAGAAGCCAACAGAACTCCAAAGAGACTGGACCAAAGGAGAAACTCTCCAAGACATATTGTCATTAAGACTCTAAACATTGACACCAAAGAGAAAATCCTAAAAGCAGCAAGGGAAAAACAGCACAACACTTTCAAAGGTAACCACATCAAAATTACTTCAGACTTCTCAATGAAAACCATGAAAGCCAGAAGGGCCTGGAATGAAACACTGCAAAGTCTAAGAACCTATGGCTTCCAACGCAAACTACTCTACCCAGCAAAACTATCCCTCATAATAGATGGTGAAAGAAAAACATTCCATGACAAAACTCAGCTTTACAATTTTTTACAATGAACACAAAACCAAACCTACAGAGAGTATTTCAGGAAATTCTCTAGAGAAAAGAAACAAATAATCAAACTCAAATGCCTTCAAGAAGCAGATCACAATAACCAAACTCAGAGTAGGCACAAAAAACTTCAAAGTCCATGGAAACACCAACCCACATCTACCATCACAATATGGCAGGTATCAAATCAAATCTCACAGTCATTACCGTAAATATTAATGGCCTGAATTCACCCATCAAGAGACACAAGCTAACAGGATGGATCAAAAAATTAGACCCCTCAATCTGTTGCCTTCAAAGAAACCCAACTCACCACTAAAGACAGACACCTCCTCAGGGTGAAAGGGTGGAAAACAATACTCCAAGCAAATGGGAATAAGAAACAAGCAGGCGTAGCTATATTAATATCGGATAAAATAGACTTCAAACCAAAAATAATCAAAAAAGACAAAGAAGGCCACTTCCTACTTATCAAGGGAATGATCCATCAAGAGGATATTACAAATATAAACCTGTATGCACCAAACACAGGGGCACCACAGTTCATAAAACAAAACCTACTTGACAATAAAACAGAAATAAGCACCAACACCATCATAGTTGGGGACTTCAATACACCATTATCAGTAATAGACAGATCATCCAAACAGAAACACAACAGGGAAGTAAGAGAGCTCAACAAAACCACAGATCACTTAGACCTAACGGACATCTACAGAATTTTCCATACCAAATCCACAGACTACACATTCTTCTCAGCAGCCCATGGAACATTCTCTAAAATAGACCGTATGCTGGGTCACAAAAACTGCCTCCACATATTTAGGAAGATTGACATAATTCCCCGCATGATATCAGATCACAATGCTATATTGCTAGAAATCAACAACAAAAGACCCACCAAGAATCCCAACGGCACCTGGAAACTGAACAGCACACTTATAAACAATATAAATGGATAAGGGGTGAAATAAAAAATGAAATTGCAAAATTTCAGGAATTGAATGACAGTGAGAACACATCATACCAAAACTTATGGTACACAATGAAGGCAGTCCTCAGGGGAAAATTCATAGCACTCAATGCCTTCATAAAAAAGAGAGATCCCAAATCAATAACCTAACCATCCACATAAAGACACTGGAAAAACAAGAAAAATCCAACCCAAAGAGCTCCAGAAGGAAAGAAATAATTAAAATCAGAGCAGAAATTAATGAATTGGAAACCAAAGAAACAATTAAGACAACGGACAAAACAAAGAGCAGGTTCTTTGAAAAAATAAACAAGATTGACAAACCCCTGGCCAATTTGATCAAGCAAAAAAAGGAGAAGCTTCAAATTAACAAAATTGAAAATGAAAAAGGAGAGATCACAACAGACATAAGTGAAATTGGGAGAATCATCAGGACTTATTTCAAAAACCTCTACTCCACAAAACTGAATAATGTGGAGGAGATGGATAAATTCCTGTATACATACTATCTATCAAAGCTAAACTCAGAACAGATTAATCGCCTCAATGAACGCATCACACTCATGGAGATTGAAAAAGTAATAAAAAACCTCCCCAAAAAGAAGTCTCCAGGACCAGATGGCTTCTCAGCTGAATTCTATCAAACCTTCATGGAAGAACTCAAACCAATCTTCCTCAAACTGTGCCACACAACTGGAGAACAGGGAAAGCTACCCAACTCCTTTTATGAAGCTAGTATCGCCCTAATTCCAAAACCAGGCAGAGATGCCACAAGAAAAGAAAACTACTGGTCTATTTCCCTGATGAACTTGGATGCAAAGATCCTGAACAAAATCCTCGCAAACCGAATCGAAAAACACATTAAAAGCATTATCCACCTTGACAAAGTGGGATTCATCCCAGGAACACAAGGGTGGTTCAACATACGGAAATCTGTCAATGTAATACACCACATAATCAAGGTTAAACTTAAAAACCACATGATCATTTCGGTAGATGCAGAAGAGGCCTTTCACAAGATACAACATCACTTCATGATAAAAACATTGGAGAGAATTGGCATGGTTGGTTCATATCTTAACATAATAAAGGCAATATACAAAGCTCCAAAGGCCCAAATAATACTTAATGGAGAGAGACTGGAGGAATTCCCATTAAGATCAGGAACAAGACACGGTTGTCCACTCTCACCTCTGCTTTTCAATATAGTACTGGAAGTCCTAGCTCAAACAATAAGACAGGAGAAGGAAATAAAAGGGATACAATTTGGAAAGGAAGAAGTTAAGTTAGCTTTATTCGCTGATGACATGATTGTATATGTAAGAGACCCGAGAGACTCCATCCCAAAACTCCTGAACGTGATAACTCCTATAGCAAAGTAGCAGGATACAAAATCAATGCACAAAAATCAGTGGCCTTTCTATATGCAACTGACAAAGATACAGAGAAAGAAATAAGGGACACAGTCCCTTTTTCAATAGCAACAAAAAAAATAAAATACCTTGGAATAACGTTAACCAAGGAAGTGAAAGATCTATACAACGAAAATATAAAGACACTCAAAAAAGAAATTGAGGAGGACTTGAGAAAATGGAAAGACCTCCCATGCTCCTGGATAGGCAGAATTAACATTGTGAAGATGACAATCCTACCAAAGGCAATATACAGATTTAATTCAATTCCAATTAAAATCCCTAGAGTATTCTTCACAGAGATAGAAAAAATGATCTCAAATTTCATATGGAAAGGCAGAAGGCCTCGCATATTCAAACATATCCTCAGCAAAAGAAACATCTCCGGAGGCATCACCATACCTGATCTAAAGCTATTATCACAAAGCCATAGTAATAAGAACAGCATGGTACTGGCATAAAAACAGGAGTATAGACCAATGGAATAGACTTGAGGACCCGGACTTTGGGTCAAGCAACTACAGCTACGTGATATTCAACAAAGGCCCAAACAATATAGGCTGGAAAAAAGACAGCATCTTCAACAAATGGTACTGGACAAACTGGATAACCATATGCAAGAAACGGAAACTTGATCCACACATTTCACCATGCACTACACTCAAGTCCAAATGGATCAAAGACCTCAACATAAGACCAGAAACTCAAATAGTACTGGAAAAAAATTTAGGAAGCACTTTCCATGATATAGGAATGGAAAAAGACTTCCTGAACAAAACCCCAGTACCTCATGATCTTCAACAGTCACTCAACCAATGGGATCACATGAAACTGAAGAGTTTCTTTACAGACAAGCATACAATAAGCAAAGCCAATAGACTACCCACAGAATGGGAGAAAATATTTGCCGGTTACCCAACTGATAGAGACCTAATCTCTAGAATCTACAAAGAACTCAAAAATCTAAACAGTAACAAGTCACACACCCCACTCACAAAATGGGGCAAAGAGTTGAACAGGCAGTTCACAGAGGAACAAATACAAATGGCAAACACACACTTAAGAAAATGTTCATCATCCCTAATCATCAGAGAATGCAAATTAAAACAACTATGAGATTCCACCTTACCCCAATAAGGATAGCAAACATCAAAAAATCAAATGAAAATAAATGCTGGCAAGAATGTGGGCACTGACCTGTAACTCCCAGTACCAGCATGGGGTCATCCACAATTTGTAGGTCAGAGAGACCTACAAGGTTTCCTAAAAGAAATACAGATTTCTGTCAAGAGTACTTGATGACCCACCAAAGGTTAGTGGTAAGAACCTACTGCTGAAGACACCTTATGTGGTTGACATGCAAAATGGAATGGCATGGCTGGAAGTTGGAAGAGAGTCAGTCCCCAAACAGTCAGCGTGTCTAGTGCCAGAAGGTGCTACATGGGCGACTGGGGGAAAATGACTAACATCTCTCCAAGCAACTCATGGTCTAACCTACTTAGCAGCAAATAACCTGTTGTGATGCCCACACAAGTGCAATAGTGGCACACAGTCATGGTGGGGAACCAGCTGCTCTTGATTTGGCTAACTGATCCCCTCACTGGTACAGGACCCATAGCTGGAGCTGGGAAACAAGTCAGAACCATATCCAAACATAAGCCCACTCTCCAATATCAAGCTACCATCAATCATGGGCTACAAGAGGGCCTACACCTATTAAGTTCTCTATAAAAAAAGTAAGGGTTATCTCATTTGTCCTGGTGCTAACTTATTATCCATTGGAGAATCTGCTTCTCTTTTTCAGATAGATGTAGATCCTAAGGACAGAGCCACCCCATCATACTTCACAAGGGCCCCAGCTGAAACTAAGAAAAATTGGCAAAACAAGCAAGGGTGCTGTTTTCCTGATGAACCGGATACCAGCAAAAGGGGGAAGGAGATCAGCACAGAGAAATATCAACTCCTACCAAATCAGAAAGCCAGAGCCTCAGAGGCCCCCAACACCTCATCACTAAAGCAGACCAAAAATGAACCCAACCTGGCTCAGGGAAATTTTGTGGAAGTGGGGGCGGAAAGAATGTCAGAGCCACATGTTGGGTCATGATACGCAGAGACATTTATCTTTCCCATAACTGTGGGATAACTCCACAATGCATGACCCATATACCTCAACAAGGAGGGGCCAAGGGGAGGGCGTAGGTCACAGATGAGCCTAATAATGGTACCAAACTGACTGTATTTGCTGAGTACAAAACTAATTAATAAAAAATAAAATTAAAATTAAAAAAAGATTCCTAATGAAAATAGAAAATTGAGATTGATGGTACACAGCAATATGTCACACATGTCCTAGAAACTAAAAACAAACAAAATTAATATTATGCATTATTTTAGTTTTGTAAAGTATGTTGGAACACTATTTCTATAAATGATGCCATACAAAAGTAGCTTGTACTGTTCTGGTTATAAAGTCACAAGAATAAATGAATATGAATTAGAAAGAAAACTTTATTTTTAACTCAAAAATAGTCTAATTTGTTCTGAGACTGAATTAATAAATAATAGAAGTAATAGCAATCAACATGAATGTACATTATAAGCTCATCTAATCCTCTTGATAGCCTTGTTCATTAGCTGTTGTGCCAAATGAAGAAATCTAAAATAGAGATGGGGAAGTTACTTGTCCAAGGTCACAATAACAACTCCAGGTACAAACTGAATTCAGATATAAATGAGCATTTTTGCATACCTAAATTAAGTCTAGATAACAACTTTTTATTATATTTCTTTACATGCTACACTTTTTATCTTTATTATAAACGTAACGTTTGACTCAAATAACTAAGGACACTACCCCAAGTTGTTCAAGTGGATAGTGGTGGAACATCTACATACAAATCGCTTAACTGCACAATATATAACAGTGTTAATCAGCTACCCATCATTATAACTGAATGCCTGAGAGCGGCTTACTTATAAAGAAAAGAAGACTTCGTCAGATTACAGCATTGGAGGATGAAGTCCAAGATCAGGTGGCTTCTGGCAAAGGTGACATATATATATCATAGTGAGAGAGCATGTTAGAGGAAATACATGTTGAGCCAGGAAGTAAAGAGATTATGAGACCAAGGTTCCATGATTGCCTTTGAGTACATGCCCCCAGTAACTTTCATGTCTGCTTCTAGACCATACCTCTTAAAGATTCACAGCCCTTCCCAGTACACCACTCTGGAAACCATGCCTTTAAAATGCAGCCCTGTAAGACGGGGAGAGAGTCAATGTCTCAACTATAGCATCCATGTATTCTGCATCACTGTACCATCTGTTAGTACATTATTCGTATATGAACAGATTCATGGTCGTAAGTATTACATACTTTACAAGTCAACTGAACAAAACCTCCACTTAGAAAAATTTTGACTAACTTGATTACCTTTTTTCAAGTGGAACAAAATCTATTTCCATTTAAAATAGTCTATGATGGGCTGGAGAGATGGCTTAGCGGTTAAGCACTTGCCTGTGAAGCCTAAGGACCCCAGTTTAAGGCTCAATTCCCCAGGACCCACGTTAGCCAGATACACAAGGGGGCACACGCATCTGGAGTTCATTTGCAGTGGCTGGAAGCCCTGGCGCGCCCATTCTCTCTATATATATATCTGCCTCTCTCTCTGTCACTCTCAAATAAATAAATAAAAATGAACAAAAAAATTAAAATAAAAAAATAAAATAGTCTATGAGCTAAATGGTACATTAATTCACAGTATTTTAATATGACAATGAATAACTGTATCTAAGATTACTATTTAAAAATATTAAAGGTGATAGTATCTCTTTTAAAGATGAGCAAACTGAAACACAAAAAAGCATCTAACTTCCTAATTTCATATAAATATTATAAATTGTACAATATCAAAATCAATCTATGTCCCTTAAGACAAAAGTTTTTGGCCATACCATTCACATTTAGGAAACCCTCAGCAATGACCTACTGACTGCTCCAAAGTCTGGCTACAGAAGTTGCTCATACCATACTCTACCAAAGCAATCAATATATGATTCATTTTGCATCTTAGAAATGAACAGATGGAAGGGTATATTCTGAAAACAGACATGTTCTCAAGTGCTTTAAGTAAAGAATCTAAAGGTAACATTAAAGAATGAAGTAAAATTACTTATAAAGTTATCATGACACTCTTAAGCTTATTCTACTGGGGGAGAAAAAAGGATTAGAGGGCAATGTCATCATAGCCACAGGGGCCAGCTACAAATTACACAATAGCTTTCAAATGCCAGGAATGCTGCAAACCTCAATCAGCTGCAGCAGAAATATTTTCCTAAATCTCAGTCTATCAGCAAAATTTCCATTTCAGGTTATAGGTCTAGGGTCCTCTCCAGGTTTATTTCTATTTTAAGAGTTTTCAGCACTACAAAAATAATGGTAGGGCTAGAGGGATGGCTTAGCAGTTAAGGGATTTGCCTGCAAAGCCAAAGGACCCAGGTTCAATTCTCCAGGACCCACGTAAGCCAGATGCACAAGGTGGCACATATGTCTAGCGTTCGTTTGCAGTGGCTAGAGGCCCTGGTGTGCCCATTCTCTCTCTCTCTCTCTCCCTTTCTCTCTGTCTCTCTCTTTCTCTCTGTCTCTCTCTTTCTCTCTCTCTCGCTCTCTCTCGCTCTCTCTCTCTCAAATAAATAAATAAAACTTTAAAAAATAATTTTAAAAAATTATTTTTAAAAATAATGGTAAACATTGCATTCTAAAGAAATGGAGAGGGAAGGAATTGTTTTATCCGTATCAATTTACTTGCTGAAACTCAACTGATATGGAATATAAACATCATGAGATAAGAGAAATGAATGTGGCTTTAATTCAATCAAATCATATTCTTAAACTCTCCCAAAGTTCAACAAAAAATCAACAAAATGGAGGGCTGTGGAGTAGCCCCTGAAAGGTGGAAGGCACCTAAAATAAACAATTACTCGTCATATGCTACTACTCTGTATTCTTCCTTCTGTGTCAAAGGAAGGAAACTAGAGCAACATCACCCCCTCCATCAATGATTCCTAGCTGGACAAAAAGGAGTCACAATCTAGTAATGTAAATGTAGCTATAGAGTAAGAAAAACATCAAAATTGAGGTCATGTCTCTTGACATGCATCATTTACACTAAGGGTTCCCCCACTTATCTGAATTAATTTCACAAACCTCATTTCATTCAGATAATTGAAGTTTTCCCTTTCAGTTGTAAAGTGTTTACCTCAACATAATTAGTAAAACGTCCACTTAAAAATACCACTACAAAAATTACCAAGCCTTCACTTCTGCAAATACACACATACTACACTACTATTAAATGTATGAGATTTTGGCCTTTACAGGAAAATTAGTTATAAAGTTCTATTTAAAAAATTAACACAAACTCTACACACACACACACACACACACACACAAGAAAAAAAAAAAAAAACAAGTTTGGTCATTACCTTTTTAATACACAGTGTTTGCATTACTTGTTAAAGACATAGTAATTTGGGTGTTCAATACATGACTACTGTTCTGAAACCAAATTAAAGGTTTATACTACTAAAGAGTTTGATGACTTTCCTCAATACAATAACTAGCATTATATGGAGAACAAAATCAAAGAGGTTTTTCTTTTTATAGGCAGGCATTTAAGGGCCTTGTAATGAGAATTTACTCTTTAGTATATAATTACTAATGAACAAAAATAGGGTCATTAAACTCACTTCTTTATATTGCCATAAAATTTCCATGTGTAAGAAATATAAAATAATAAGTACGCATTCATCAAACCCAAGAAATACTGAAATAAGAAATGCCCTACAATTCTACATAATGAAACTTTTACACCTTCTCTTAAGTAAATACCCTGTCAGATGATTGATGAAGCCATTTTTCATGTAAATAGTCTTAAAATTTAAAATACAAAGACTACCTAGTACTAATGTTGGCAATTAAATTTCTAAACTTCTTGAATGAATTTTCAATTTCTCTATGAACACTGTCTCCACACAATGATATTTGCTTACTGAATTTATTTTTAATCCACATTTTAATCTGCTATGTGACACAATACTACTGAGTGTTGAAGAACCCACCAACACAGATTCAGTCTCACCTTTGCACACATAGTCTAGAAGAGGAGGAAGTGACTTCGCCTCAGAAATGTATAATGAACACCCGACCAAAGGAGAGCTCAAAGTTGAGAAGTGCAGGGCAGAAAGCCAAACATTGTGTGCTAGTTTCTGGTGCAAATGAAATGTTTATTCCCAAAAATAATACAAATGAAAACAGCCAAAAAAATCCAGATCTCAATATCTCAGGTCAGTCCAATGAGGGTGAATCTGAGAGATGTGTCAGTGTCTTGGCTCTGCAAAGACCTCTACCATCCACCTATGGACAAAAATAGGCCTCAGCTTCCTGTGAGGTGGGGGCATAGCCAGGAGAGGGAGTTGACCAGCCTGATATGATGCTTAAGCAAACTCAACATTCCAATAGCACAAAAGACCTGGAATTTAAAAAAAAAATGAAAAAGGAAAAACTACAATTAGTCTATGGACTATATACCACTTACTAAAGAGAGTGAAACTATCTCTGATTGCCATTTTAAAACAAACATTCCAAAATTATCTGTTCAAATAACTCAAGTGCAACCCTATGGAGTAATGGGGTGGGGAGGAAGGACTAGATACTCTTACTAATTCTTACTCTCTCATTCCATATCCTAATTTTACCCATTACTATACTGAAATATTCTACATGCCTCTTACATACTTTATCGTGTTTATGCCATACATTTCCAAAACTCATGATGAGAAATATGTTTCAAATGAATTTAACTGCACATTGTGATAAAAAGCATACCCTCTGTGATCAATAAATGCTTAGGGCACCAGAATGACTCTAGGCCACCGGATTAATATATTTATCTTCTAGGTAAGAAACTGACCTGGAAGTAAGTAGACCAGGCATCAGAAAAGACAGATGAAAGATGACTGCTTCATATAATTAAACACCATCCCACTCTACTATGCATTTGCTTTTAGTAACAGTAGCAGTAGGAAAAAATGAATATAGTTCAAAGATGTTGGTCCTGAAAAGCAACATACAGTACTTTATGTGCTCAAATAGGAATCACTATACATAACTGTCTTTGCATTTGCTAGGCCCAATTTTACCAAAGTTTCTCAAATAATACAGTGGTTGTTCTCTCCAGAAGAAAAGCTTGAGATTTTTCCCATTTTCTTTTTTTCACACACAAAACATGCTATTTTGATCTAGTAAAGAAAGAAGAATAAGCGTAACAGAAAGAAGTGTGTTTTATCCATTAAAGACCACAAACATGAAGCACAGTGTATCAAACTGTTTATATCATTTTAGGACAACTTTACAAAACAGTCAAAACTCAAAAATCATGTTCTTTCCAAAGTCTACATGCTGAAAATACATCCTTATAAAGTTAAACCAGGATGTTGCCTATGGCAATAATTACAGGGTCACTGAATTCACTTGGCTCTAGTAGAAACTTTGTGTTATTATTTGTGTGTTAGACTGATAGTGGCACTCTATCACTAAACATAAAAATAATGGTGTCCTTGCCAAATTTCAGCAACAACAAATAAACAAAATTTGTTGTTTCTTTCCTTAATTTTCCTAAAGTATTGTACACCTTTTAAGTCTTCAATACTAGTTGATACAAAGATGAAAATGAATTACTTCAAGTTTACTATATCATAATTCAGTATTTCTAGGCCACATGCATTGACGGGGTATGTGCTGGTTCCAGATACTGACGATACAGATATTAATTAGAGATGGCTCATCTTTCATAAAACTCTTAAGAAAAGACACAGAAACAATTATTTACTAAGTCTACAGCAAACACTGAGCTGTGAGCAAAGACCTGAATTCCACCACCACCCCTTTTTTTTGAAAATGTAAGGCTTGGGTATTGACTGGGATTGTTACATGTGTATTAGACGTCCCTTCCCACATAATACAAAGTTATATATAACATAACTCTAAAACTCTTGAAACATCAACTCTTGATAGTGACACCCTGAATCAAGAGTATGAATAATAGAAGACAAGCATGATGGCACATGCCTGTAAATCCAAAGGAAGGTAGACAGGAGAATCAGGAGTTCACGGCCAGCCTCAGACATACAGTGAGTATGAGGGCTAGCATGGGCTACATAATACTATGTCTCAAAAAAAAAAAAAAAAAAAGAGAGAGAGAGAAGCCAGAATGGCAGGGCATGCCTTTAATGCCTCCCAGCACTCAGGAGGCAGAGGTAGGAGGAGGATGGCAGTGAGTTCAAGGCCAAACTGAGATAAATAGTGAATTCCAGGTCAGCCTGGACTAGAATGAAACCCTACCTCAAAACAAAAAAAAGAAAAGAAAAAATAAGAGGAGAAATTATTGGAATTAATAATGCTACATGAAGTGTGGTTTTCTACCTTATCAGCTTTCATGCTTTAGATATATGCTATTTACTATTTTCAAATTTGTCAAAGTTTCATGATCCAAAAGGTGCTCCTGGGCTAGAGAGATGGCTTAGCGGTTAAGGCACTTGCCTGCAAAGACAAAGGAGGCAGGTTCGATTCCCCAGGACCCATGTAAAGCCAGATGCACGAGGTGGCGCATGAATCTGGAGTGCATTTGCAGTGGCTGGAGGCCCTAGTGCGCCCATTCTTATTCTCTCTCTCTTTCCCACTTCCTCCCTCCCTCCCTTTCCCTATCTCTCTCACAAATAAATAAATACAAATTTGAAAAGTGCTCCCCCAACACTCCGTACTAAAATTGTTTCATTAAATACATTACAGGGCCCTATGAACAATGTATAATAATACACTAATTAAAATTTAATATTGCATTTAGTATGTGGGTTCCAACATGAAATTCCTGTCATGGTTAAAGCTTAAGGTTAAACAGGTTAATAAAATCCAATAAAATGGCTTTATTGAATTACACTGCACTTCTCTTCAGCCACTCCTTAACTTGACCACTACGTTAAGCTTTAAAATCAACTTCAGGACCGGCACAAAATAAGCTAGGCAGGCTAGAGCATACATGAGGGCTGTAAAGTGAAATCCACTGATGTGAATAATCACCTTCAACTCACGTTTTCCACTTCAAACTGTGATACAGGTGGAAGGGGGAAAAAAGTGAAGTCTGCTCTACGAACATCCCATCACGGGGCCCCAAGACACTAACCTAAGAATTATCTCACAAGTAATAATCCAATGCAATACAGTTCTGAGAAGACCAAGTTGCATGTGGCAGGGGAAGGGGAGTGCGCTGCCTACCTCCAGACCAGAGTAAATGAATTATTGCAACTTTGCTGTTGCGGCATAGACATCTTTAAGTTCGGAGAACCCTTGCTCCCCAAAGGAACGGGTTGGGCAGTGGGGAGAAGTATTAAACGTGTGCTGAGATCGCGGACCGGAGACCGCGTGTTCAGTCTCAGCTGACAGGGAAGTGGGGCGCCGGGAATCGGGTAGCCAAGTTTCCCTCGGCCAAGCCGGAGGTTCGCCAGGCCTCACCCGGGGCCCGGGCAGGACGGCCTGGCGGCTGGCTGTCGCAGGGCCGCGGGCGGCCGATTCGCACTACGTGTGGATGGCCGAGAAGGCGAGACTGGAGGATGGCCTGGGCGCAAAGACGACACGGGCCGCGCGCCGAGGCCTGGACGCCGGGCTGCAGCGCGTGCGCCCGGGAAGCGCGACCCTCGGCCCCGCCTTCCCGCCCGCCCGCCCGCCCACCACGGCCCCACTGGGAACTCCGCGCCGCGCGGCCCCGCGAGGCGGGCGCCGGGAGGGAGGAAGGGAGGGAGGACAGGGGAGGGGCCGCGCTCCCGCCTCCCCGCGGCCCGCGCAGCTCCCAGCCCGGAGCCTACTCACCTCCTCCTCCACGTCTCCCTCCTGGCCACCGGCGCGGCCCAGCCGGCGACGCGCTGACGCCGAGCCCCTCCCCCGCGGCCGCCACCGAGGCCGCCGCCCCTCCCTCCTCCCCTCCCTCCCGGCGTGCGGCGGCTGCCGCCTCGGGACTCGTCAGGCGCAGCCCCGCCCCTCGCCCTGCCCACGAGCGTGAGGCTCCGCCCCTGCGCGGCCCCTCCGCCGTCGCCCGGCGGCGCGGGGGTACCGGCGGGCGTCCGCTCGGGCGGCGCGGACCGTTTTCTTCCCTCTCGGGCGTCCCAGCCGCTCCTCACACCTGCCCACGGCCGCGGGGTCCGCTCCGCGTCCCACCCCCGCGGCCTTTCCCTCACGTCAGCATCCCGCCTCCCCCTCAGGTTTTCCGAGCTCTGCTCTCGGGCCGGCCTCTTCCCGCGCGCTGGAGCCCGGCGGCCCCGGGGCCTCGCGGGCCGCCCCGCCCTGCAGCTCCGGCTGCCCGCTCCGCTGCCCCTCACTCGACACTCCGGGCACACGTCGCCCCTCCACGTAGCGTTCTGCGTGGCCTTTAGGGCCTCACTGCTTCACACCCTTGAGACGCAGCTCGGGTGTTCAGTGGTCGCTTATGTGCACCTCCCCCTCACTGGAAGAGTCACGCTGAGCTAGGAAAAGTCGCAAAGGGAAGCCATGGCTGTGGTGACCATCTTTTGACTTGTACAGCAGTTCATTTTCTATACTTCCTATACGTCACCATGTATTAATTGACCTCTTGCATTTAAGGATGGGAATTTTGTATTGACCTATAAGTCTGAGAATTTAAAATACCTTTTGCATCTTAACTCATACTACCCTTTTGTTTCTAAACTATACAGCCAAAAAGAACAGAAACTCTTATCTCTCTTCTGTTCTTACCTTATATGCCTTATACCTGTTCTTATAAAATGAGGGTTATCGCCTTTAAATGTCATATTTGGAAAGAGATTGTGGGTCAAATGATTCAGGCAGGCAAAAGCAAAACACGCAGTTGTACTGAATGTTTGTTTCATTCAGTAACTTCATTTTGAAAACTACAGCTTGGAAAAAGTTAGGTGGTTCTACTGAAATGCATTAAGCATACAAAAATAAAGGAACATGATTAGGTGTAAGGGGTTATAAGTTGCCTTAAGTTATATGAGTAAACATTATTATCTTTAAATTGAAAAGTTAAAAGCTATCTGCCATTTTAAACAAAACCCACATTCTTTGTGGACCTCCAATTAAAAGTATTGTTGAATTAACCAACAGTATTACTAACATTTGAAGTCTAATAAACCAGCTGTCCATCCACTTTCACACAAATTGGGAAACAGAAAAGAGCGAATGCCAAGAGCTGAAGCATTCCTAACTGCACATGAAACCAGTAAATCCTGTTCCACAAAACAAAACATCAGGAAAAGAAATACAACTTTATGACAGTCTTTAAGATCATCTGGAATCTAATGTTTTCATTTTATTGATTAAGATCTGAAGTCCAGAGAGGGTAATTTGCCTACCCAATATGCCCAGATGAATTAGAGAAAAAGTTCGGACTCAAACTAGACCAATCTTACATACTCACCAACATGGACGGTACAGTTAATATATACACATAGCTAGTCAACATCAGAGTTGTTTGACATTGCAGCTCTACCATAGTCTGCATGATTTATGAATCTGAGTTTGATATTAGGAAGGAAGGTATTGCTGTCAGAGGCCATTTCATCCCACTGTTTTCAAGGATTCCTGTTGCACAATCTTCATCTCTTAGTCAGGGGTCATCTGCATGATTCAGGCAATTCTGGCCCTGGCTGTGGAACCCTGATCCAAACAAGCACATTCATTCTCAGAGGTGCCAAGGGCTGCGCCTGATTATAAGAATTATGAAATCCTTTTTGTCAAGAAAATTACAACATTATTGAGGAGGTAAAATATGAGGCATGAAATGACAATTCAACATTAATAATCAAGGATTCAACAGTAATTTCCAAATGTTAAGTAGGAAAATGATAAACATAAATTAAGAAAAGACTTCTTAAAGGCCACAACCACAAAAAGAAATTTATCATTGGGATGCCTGTGTAAAGGAAAAAAGATAAAGAAATTGCTTAGACAAAGGTACTAAAAAGAAAAGAGCTGTGCCAAGAATGAGGAAAAGTAAAAATAGTGAACTTAAACAGGAGATTCATTCAAGAAACCATGGCAAGCCAGACTTAAATGATAGGGTAGAGTCATTGATAGAGGACCTGGATTTCAGCCTGAGAACTATGTTTAACAGAAAACCAATCTGGGGGGCGGGGGAATGAGAGGAAGGAAGAGGGGCAAAAAGATTGGAAGTCAATAACCTTGTCAGGTTCTAAAGAGGCAAGTGGGACATTCAAAGATATGTTGGACATCAATACCTCTAAGCAAAGACTTGTGGTTGGTGAGTATATATAGGGAGCAAAGAAAAGCAAGAGATCCAAGATGAATTTAGGGATTGTGGCAAAAGTCAGTAATAGTACACATAGACCCTGGTACCTTAGCAGCTCTCACAGGAATAGTCTCTAAACTGCTAGATAAGGAAGAAAGACATCTTGCCAAGGGAGATCCTCGTCATCATATCCTAATCTACAAAACTGTAGCTCGCTACTCAAATAGAATTAGAAGATATGTCCCTATCCATTGACCCTATGCTGGTATTTTATGGTAGATCTATTTTTATTTCTCCTTCAGCTCTACTGTTGTAAAAGTTCTCTGTGGTAAAATATATATATTACAGTAGGAAATACATCAATAAGTGGCTGTTAAATACGTAAGAAATGCTGCTCAGAATGCTGCTAGGCAACAATAGCAAAAGTAGTATAGAAAGGGCCTCTGCCTTTCAGTAGCTTATAATCTGCTTGAAGAAAAAGAGTCAAAGCACCTAACATAATAGAAAATAAATTCCATAGCTAGGAAGAGCAACCACTGTGGATGGTGAAGTGTAATTATATAGAACTAGGGAGGAATGGAGCTGAATGAATTGGAAATGATATGACCTATAGAGTTCATCGTTTAGCAACTTCTCATGAATCTTTTAGCACTGTTCTAGATATTGGAAGCAAAGCAATAAAATAAAATGTTCCTGCTCTCACTGAGCCAAAAACGGAGTCATGTTTCATGTGTTTGAGACTATAAGAAAGGCCAAGGGCATCTAGAATGTAAGTAACTAGGAGAAAAGTGAAGGAAATGAAGCAAGGCAGATAGTAAGGCCTTGTGAGTAAAAGGGCTTTTGAGGTCAGGTTAAAGTAAGGACACTGGAAGATTAGTCCCTCTGGCATTCTGGATTTGAAGAAGAGAGGGGGACGTGGAAAACCAGATGGAAGTCTGCATGATAATCTAGGCAGGAGGTGATATGAGTAGACAAGGTTGCTGGCAAGGTTAACAAGAAGATGAAAAGGGCAAGAACAAACACTGGGCATTGAGGGGTGGTAGGTGGCATTAGTTGCAGAAAATCCATAGTATCACATGCAGCAGAAAGGTCAAAGAGATAAACATTAAGAAAAGGCCAATTTGGTTAACAACAAAGATGTCATATGTGACCTCCAAAAGCAGGAACTCTGAACAGTGGGGTTTGAAAGACAGTGAACACTGACTGTAAGAAGATGTAAGACTCAAAGTGTGTAAAGAATATGTGCATTTGCCACTCTATTCACACTAGCTAGGCAATGGAACCACCCTAGATGTCCCTCAGATGATGAGTGGATAATGAAGATGTGGCACGTTTATACAATGGAGTTCTACTCAGCAGTAAAGAAAAATGAAATTATGAAATTTGCAGGAAAATGGATGGACCTGGAAAGGATCATACTTAGGGAGGTAACCCAGGCCCAGAATGTCAAATGTCATGTGTCCCATATGTGAATCCTAGCTACAAATGACTTGACTTCTATGTGAGTAGAAATAAAACTCAGTAGCAGAGGCCAGTAAGCTGGAAATGGGATATAAAAGGAATAGAGGCCGGGTGTGGTGGCACACGCCTTTAATCCCAGCACTTGGGAGGCAGAGGAGGGAGGATCTCCACGAGTTCGAGGCTATCCTGAGACCATATAGTTAACTCCAGGTCAGCCTGAGCTAGAGTGAGACCTTACCTCAAAAAAAAAAAAAAAAAAAAAGAGGAATAGAAAGGGAGGGAGGGGAGATTTAATAGGATGGTATTGTACATACATAAATAGAAGAACAGATTAATGGGGGTGAAAAGGCCTAAGTGTGAGGTCAGGGGAAGAGATTGAAAGGTGGAGAGAGGCTGCAAGGTCACTGAGAAATCCTGCTGGAGCTGAGCTGGAAACATCCTCCCTGTAGACAAGCTGACAGGAAACTGAAAAAGCTATGCATGCAGTTCAATGGGAGAGAGAGAAATCACCAGTGGAGCTACTCAACAGTGGACACTGCAAGCCTTAAATTTGGCCAGCCAGGCAAAATGAGCCAAGAGATGTGCAACAGTGGCATGTCTGTTATGGGGGAAACCAGCCACTCTATAATTTGACTGGAGGCCCACTCAATGGGGGTTGGGGGGAATACATCCCTGATACTGAAAACCTACAACAGGGGTAGTCATGAGCCCTAGGGGTGTAATGTCTGCTGCTGTCTGACTAAATGTATTTACTATGCTCACCAAACTGCCCAGTAAGCACTTCTCTTAATGTTCATACCCATATATTAATGCTACTCTCACTTTTGGTTAGAGAACCTTCTCTTTTCAGATGGCAGTGACCTTGGGATGACTCAAAAGACACCATGGTGCTGAGAAGTGACTGAGGAGTGCTCAGTGCTGAAATATTTCTATCACATCTTCCATGGCTCAGGGTCCATTGCGGAAGAGGTGGCAGAAAGAATGTAAGAGCCAAAGGAAGGGTAGGACTCCTTACAACGTGCTCCTCCAGACATAAAATGGCCTGGATATCCATGACCTCACAGTGCCTGATACTACCTACACAAGACCATCATGATGGGAGGAAAAGATCATGACATAAAAATAAAAAACAATGACTGATTGAGAGGGGCAGGGGATATGGTGGAGAGAAGAGTTTCAAAGGGGAAAGTGGGGGACGGGTGGGAATTACTATGGGTTGTTGTCTACAATTGAATAGAAGTTGTCAATAAAAAAATAAATTAAATTTCAAAAATATGCCGGGCGTGGTGGCGCACGCCTTTAATCCCAGCACCTGGGAGGCAGAGGTAGGAGGATTGCCGTGAGTTCAAGGCCACCCTGAGACTCCATAGTGAATTCCAGTCAGCCTGGGCTAGAGTGAGACCCTACCTCGAAAAACCAAAAAAAAAAAAAAAAAAAAGAAAAACCAAAAAAAAAAAAAAAAAGAAAAACCAAAAAAATTTTTTTCAAAAATATGTGTATTTGATTTACCTTTTATGGCCATTTGTATTTTAAAGGTACTATTAAATTTTAGAATCATTTAAGTATTCCCATCCATATCTAATTTTTTGTCTCCATATTGAAAGAGAAATAAACATCTTCAAGGTATACCTGCTATATTTTCATGGGCCAAAAATCAACTGCATCAATGATTAATTGTCTAAATGTAATTATAGAAAGGTTACTCTTACTCCTGGAATATGGCAAGGGCCTAACAGTACAAACACTGAAATTAACATAGCACCATATTCATTATGGTTCCATTACTACCACCTGTTTGTACCATGTCGGTTGTGGGTATGACCTTGAACACATTATATGTGCTCACCAAATTCTAGATTTTCATCAGTGAGGAACAGCAGTCTCAGACATAAGGCTTAGCAGCATATAGGGGACCACTTTGATAAAGGAGAAACAAATGTCATTCTGTGAAGTGCACAGGAATAGCCACCACAACTCCACCTGGTATTTTTGGAGTCTGAAGGAAGATAACTCGGTTGAACCAGATGTTCTTTTGTTCAGCAAACTGCAAGACAATTAAGGAGTATTTTTCTTCCCTGCAAACAGATTAGACAGTTTGGCAGACAGAAATTTAGAAGGCGAAATCTGAAACCCTCCATTTATAGCAAGCAACTTTGCAAAGCTTCCCAGGAAAGCAAGCCGGACACTGGCCAGGTTGTGTCCACACATGCATGTGCATGCCTCCTCCCAGTTGCATGTGGCTGGTGGGTAGAGCATGTTAATTTGTTAGGTGTTATTGAAAGGGAATGCCATTAACACTCCTGTTTTGTTGGAATATACTTCATTTTGGGGTCCATTGGGAGCAGTTAATCTCTTGGGATGATTTGGAAAGCTTCATTAAATTCAACAAAGAAAAAATAAGTGTAAATTATTCTAAAAATAATTGTGAAATTTACTATGTTTAATTTTCTGGCCCAGATACTTCTAAAGTCAGTAGTGACCAAAGATTCCTAGCATTAATGAACAATTACCATATTACTGAAATCTACACCATATTTAGCCTTAAAAGCCTTAGTGTTATTGGTGCTGAAGGAGGCCAAAAATATCAGTATCCCAGGCAGCAGAAAATGTACTCTCTGTTGATGAAAAGATCTCTTTAAATTAGGGCTTAGCTATTCTAACACTGTAATGTGATGGAATTTGCTTTATCATTGTTACTTTCTGGCCTAGAGTCAGAAGCATTTTAAACTGTGGTTCATTCTGTACCTTCATCAAGGATAAATTTTGTGTTTTTGTTTTAAAATGAAGAAAGCTTACATAATCTTGCTTCATGATTAGCACTTCTAGTAGTTATCTGCTGCTTGAAACCAGTGTCAGCAAGCCAAGTTCAGACGAGAGAGGGAAAAGAGAGAGTAGATGTGCCGAGCGTGGTGGCACACGCCTTTAATCCCAGCACTCGGGAGGCAGAGATAGCAGGATTGCAGTCAGTTCGAGGCCACCCTGAGAATACAGAGTGAATTCCAGGTCAGCCTGGGCTAGAGTGAGACCCTACCTCGAAAAAAAAAGAGGAGAGAAAGAGATGTTTGATCTGCAGTGATGTGATTTAGAAGAATGTGCATGGAAGGTACCGATTTACACATACAGAGAACATATTTATCTAATTTGACTGCCAGTGATTTAATTAATGTTTGCCAGGCACTTTGAACATGAAAAGCATGATCTGAAAGCTGAGAGCTATTACTCATAATCATTTTTCCTAAAATTAGCATACAAATGTGATACTCTTATGGTATCTTTGAGAGACAGGCTCCTATTTTAACAAACTCTTTGGACCACACTTTAAGAAAGTCTCATTAAAACTTCAAGGCTCTGGTTTCTTAAAGTCAAGCTTCAAGCTGGTTGGGTACCATTCATCAGTAGATTTTTGAAGCATACAGGCTAAATAAACAGTGACAGCTTGGGGAAGTGTATGCACCTGTTTATTTTGAAGATGTTAACAGGGGCAAATCTAAAATAAGAACCCATACCACAACCTGATTTTCAAGTTTTTGTGCATGACTACACTTAAAACTACCCATATTATCAGCTAATTTTTCCTCTGCAAAGAATAACAACTAATGAACATGACATCATGTTGGTAACAATCTAAAATGAAAAGAAAATAAGAGTCTATTTTTAAGCTTTGATAAGAAGCAAATATGACATTTTCCCTACTTACTTTGTCTAAGTCAAGTATAAGAAGAAATAACAAAAGAAAAAGAAATCTTGAAGTGAAAATAAAGAATTTGGACAAAGGCCTTGGACTAACATCATTTTCTACATAGACATTTTAGCAGTATTGCCTTTTCCCTACAAAAGATTGGCAGGATATTTGCCTAACTTCCCAGGACAGAACAGAATGCACTTCCTGGTAGAATAAAATGATGGCAAAAAAATTAATAATATGGTACTAACTTTTCTATGTAACCACCACTGATATATAACCTCAGCAACCTGTGACTTATTTATTAATTTTAGCTTCACTTTAGTTTCACAACTGTCCCTTAAAAAGTACTTTGACTTACACATCAATGCTGAATTTTCTTTCCATGTATACCAGGAAACACACATAGTTTGGTTGATTAAACCTCAATATAAAGTACTCATTCCTACTCAATGGTAATTTTTTGGTTTTTGTTTGTTTGTTTGATTGGTTTTTGTTTTTGTTTTTGTTTCTTTAGATAAGGTCTCTCTGTGCCAGCCCCAAAGTGGCCTGGAACTTCTATTCCTTCTGCCACTGCTGACATTGATATGCACCACCATGCCTAACTTTATAAAGTAAATTTTATCTTTCATCAAATGGAGTTCAAGCAAAGTCACGTATGCCACTTTTGGCCCTAAGTTTATAAGAGCACTTTTCCTCCATTTTCCTATAGCTCTGGAAGTTCATTTTTTCCAGATAGTATGGCTGTTAGAAGGAAGCTAGCACAGGGAGAAACTAGATTTCAAGGGCCTTCTTATGAGTGAGAAATAAATCTTTAAAAGTTTAAGAACTGAACAGTCTGATAATATTGGCTACTCTAGCATTATATACTCTAACAAACACAAACTAACATATATTTGATCTCTAACAATGGAAAATAGTTTGTAACACTGGACCTTAAACAAAAAGCAAAGTGAATAAAGGAACAAACAACATGCTGTTTACTAAATAGATCACTTAAATATAGATAGATAAATAAAAATTACAAATACTAAGCTGTATGCTATAAAAAAATCTTTATGTAATTCATATATGTGTTTACTTTCAACACCTTCCTTCTTAAATAAAAGAATTAGTGAAATATTAAGTCTATTACACTTAGGGGTAAAATCTTTGTCTGCCATGCCTAGATCTCCTTCACTCTATCATATGTCATTAATAGTCCATCTCATATGGATGTGGTTCCCATATTTAATGTCAGTCAGAATCACACTGATTGCATATTTGTATTTGCTGCTTCAAGTCCTTTCCTTAGGTATACCAACTAAATTTCTGTCGCATTCAACATTTATATTCCTAACCTACAAGTGCATAGAGACATGCAATGATGAACCTTGGATGCTTATAACTCTGCCCTCACATACGTGGACCCAGTACCTAAGGGAAAGATGAATTACATAACTTTTATGGGAGGGATGAATGATGAAAGACTATTTGCATAAAGGCTGAATACTTGGTGTAGCAGACAGCTTCAGGTTCGCTGAGATAAGCTTCCAGATCAGGCACAGTTATGGAGAAAGGGATTTATTGAAGCTTACAGATCCAGGTGAAGTTCCATAATAGCAGAAGAAGCTGGCCTGCTTTCACAGGACCAAGCACAAACAGAGAAGCACAAGCCTCAAAAGTCAATAGCCACATAGCAAAGCACACTTCAGGAACTCCAGCTAGGCCCACTTTGCATATCTTTAGATTGAAATCCCAAACATACCACCACACTTTAAGATCTGCCCAGTGACACTGCCTCCAGCCAGGTGGCTGCAAATGCAAACTACAAACTGATAAAACACTGAATATATTGGAGGCCATCCATTCAAAGTACCACACTTGGCAAAAGCCACTAATGTATACTACTGGCTGGTCTATCCTGGAGCATCCTCTCTGATAGCAGAAGGTCAGGACTTGCTGTTGAACCTATTTGAAAGTTGCATATGTCCATTGAGCAGGGGTAAGGAAAAATCTTCCTTTGCTGGGTATCTGGGTACTGAGGAGACTCTTGTTAGTATCTATGTAACCAAAGTTACAGCTGACTCAAATTTCTTTTGAAACAAGAGAGAATAAACAAAACATGAGCAAGCTAGTATAGTTTGCTTCTCCCGTGAGTAGAGTACAGTTAACATTTCTTATGTTTTTAACACATCACCTTTCCCTTAATTTGCAGACTAAATGGGGGGGGGGAATCACATACTGTTTTCTTTTTCCTGTTGGTTTTTCCATAATTCACTGAAAAAATCCACAAACATTCTTGGAGTAGAATAGAAGAGCCATATGAAAGGGACTCATGGAAATCTTTCAGTTCTATTAAGTATTTATTTAGCCCCATTTTGAAATTGGGCCCTGCTGCTTTTGTTCCTATAGAAAAGAAGTTATGATTTAAGAAAACTTTACAAAAGGGAAGCCAATCTTGATGTTATCAAACTTCCCTCTTTTCTTTTAGCAGAATATTTGAGAAAGTGCCAAATGGTGTCGCCTATCATCGAATTTTTCAAGATCTGATTGCTTTTGAACATTAACTTGCATAAAGCTATCTAGCTGCCTTTAACATATATAGTATTACTTTATATTGTATTATTCTATTTTCCTCTGAATACTTATCATCAATTCTACTGTACATACTTTAATAGTAAGACATGTCAAATATTTTAGATGAAACAGTACCATAGCTAGCATGCTTTCCGATGTTGGTAGAGGGAGAGGACATTGCTATAAACTTAGGCATCCATATTCTTCTGTGATGTTAACCAGAAGGCTGTTTTTGTCTATACTGTCACTGGATGATTTTGTAATTAGAAGATTCACTTTAAAATGAAAATCTGAGGTTGATGAGGCAGAACCAGCTATGTTTTAAAGAGAAATTCTTATTAGTACAAAATATTGGAGAACAAACAAAATCAATTTTTATAGGAAGATTAACCAAATTGTTCATTATTGTACTAAACATTGCAAAAATTAAGAGGATAGACTATATTAGAGACGATATTAGCCATCCCCTAACAAGAGAATGAAGTACTATAGTCTAATTGTGTATAATAATAATTGTTCGTACTGGCATACCCATAGTTTGAGCAGTGACTCATTTTGTTCTTTTTGACCTTGGTTCATTAGGATTAGCTGCTATTAAAAAGTAGAAGCAATAAAATAAAATAAGAGTTTTCCAGGCTAACTTTGTGTTTTTAAGAACATTTGGACATCAATGGTAAAGGGACAGAATGCCAATGTCAAGTTATCAGATACTTTACATCTTTAGGTTTAGATATTTGAAAAATGATGTGGATTTTTTAAAAATGTTTATGTAATCTAACATATGGTTTTATTTGCAATCTCCATATGAGCATTTCTTTTTTTTATTTTTTTTAATTTTTATTTAGTTATTTGAAAGCAATGGACAGAGAGAGAGAGAAAGAGGCTGATAGACAGAGAGAAAATGGGCATGTCAGGGCCTCTGGCCACTGCAAACGAACTCCAGACATGTGCGCCCCCCCCTTTGTGCATCTGGCTAACGTGGGTCCTGGAGAATCGAGCCTCGAACCGGGGTCTTAGGCTTCACAGGCAAGTGCTTAACCACTAAGCCATCTCTCCAGCCCGATGTTGATTTTTAAAGGATATGTAATAAGATATCTTTTGGTGACATATCACTTTAACATTTAAAATAATTGAGCATAAAAATCAAGTTAAATAAGGACAGGCTTTTCCTTTCTCGTGTTCTATTTGTGCTACTTAGTTTCTTTCAGGTATAGATGATCAGTACCTCATTAATAAGCAAATATTGCACAAATCATGCAACTGAGCAGATAACTAAAATTGGTGAAAACCATCATCAATAGATGCAATTTCCAAGGAGTTTTCAAAAAATAATGAAATTATCTAAATGTCAATTCAAGACTACACATACATAGAGCAATACACTTACTAAATGGATTAATTAGGTATTTTCAAACTTTGGGGCATTTAAAATATATTTTTTATTGATTATTTATTTGCAAGCAGAGAGAGGATGAGAATAGATGGACCAGGGCCTCCTACCTTTGCAAATAAACTCCAAACTCATGTACCACTTTGTGCATCTGGCATTACATGGTGCTAGGGAATTAAACCTAAGCTATCAGGCTTTGCAGACAAGTGCTTTTACCCACTAAGCCACATCTGTAGCCAAAAGTTTTGGTTTTGAAAATTTCCAAGTTTATACAAAAGTATAGAAAATGTTATTAAACATTCTATAGAGTTAAAAAGAAATCCTATTCACTTTGCCATACTTACTGTAGGTTTCATCCCTTCCTTAATGTTTTTATTGTTAAAATATATTTAAAGAATGTTGCAGTCAGGTTTCACATTGCTAGCAGAAATCACCTAAGAGCAGCTTGTGGGAAAAAGAAGGTTTGTTCTGGCTTATGGACTTGAGGGGAAGCTCCATGATGGCAGAGGAAAACAACAGCATGAGCAGAGGGTGGACATCACCTCCTCACCAATATCAGATAGACAAAAGCTAGGAGAGTGTGCTCAACACACTGGCAAGGGGAAACTGGCTATACTACCCATAAGCCCACCCCAACAATACACTGCCTCCAGGAGGCATTAACTCCTAAATCTCCATCACCTGGGACCTAGCATTCAGAACACCTAAGTTTTTAGGGGATACTTGAATCAAACAACCACATTCTACCCCTGGCCCCATAAACTGATAACCATCCATGTTATAAAATGCAATGCATTCATCCAACTTTAAAAATCCCCATAGTTTTAATCAATCCTAATGATGTTTAAACATTCCCATAGTCTGAGATTTCTTAAGTGAGCCACAATACTAAAAAATAAAACAAACAAACAAACAAACAAAAAACAGCCCATAATGGCACAAACTAAACAATCATAGTGCAAAAGATGGCACTGGGAATAACAAAGAAATAGTCAACCAATACAAGATTTAAAACAATCAGGGAAAACATCAAACTGTAACGCCAAGTCCAACAACTCTAATAAGTGAGAAATCACCAAGTCCAATAATTCTAACCAGCAACAAGTCTCTGGAATTCCAGTTCTGCCCCTTCAGCTAGGCTACTCACAGTCTTGGAAAGCTTCGACCAGAGCCTTCAGCTCTCCTTAGCAGCAATCTCGTAGGCCTGGAATCTCCACTGGGTCTCTACTACAACCCATGGTTCATCCTTATGGTCTCCCTGCAGGCCATCTTTAGCAGACCTGCTTCACATTGCCCATGGCTGCTACCAAAACATGACTGTGCTACAAATTCAACAACCCTCTCTTTCCTGCATTTCTTATACTACATAATACCAGGTGGAGTACCAATTTCTTAATCATGGGGGGAATAAAGCAGACTTTGAGGATTAGGACATTCCTTTATCATTCAGGCCCCTTCAAAAGACTGTATTCTTTCTGTTGTCCCAATGCAGGTCAGCTGGCCCTGCACAAGTTCTCAGGACATGGGCATAACAGCAAGCCTCTCACACAAACTGCTTCAAAGCTCTTCCTCACCCACATAAGCCAAACCTCACAGTCCATAGTTCTTTGTGTATCAGGTCTTTCAACTCTCACCAGAATAGTCCATCAAGCTGTACTTATAGCACTGCAAGGCATCTCTTAGCCCAAAGTTTCAAATCCTTCCACATTTCTCCTGCAAATCAGTTCCAAAAGGCCAAAAGCCATAATCAGGTGTCTAGCAGCAATAATTCCACTTCTTGGGACCAATTTTACTGTTGCAGTCAGGTTCACATTACTGGCAGAAAACACCCAACCAAGAACAACTTGGGGAAAAGGAGGGTTTATTTTGGCTTCCAGACTCAAGGGGAAGCTCTGTGATGTTAAGGAAAAATGATGACATAAGCAGAGGGTGGACAAAAGCAACAGGAGAGTGTGCCCAACACTCGCAAGGGAAAACTGGCTATAATACCTATAAATCCGCCCCCAATACTGCATTGTCTCCAGGGGGCATTAATTCCCAAATCTCCATTAGCTGGAATCTTAGCATTAAGAACACATCAGTTTATGGGGGACACCTGAGTCAAATCACCACAAAGAAAAATCTTGATGTCATGTTATTTTAACCCAAAGCACAACAATAACATCAATATGGTAGCTAATTTTGACTGTCAATGTGACTGAATTTAGAATAATCTAGGAGGCATAGCACTGAATGTGTGTAGAACCATCTGGGATGGTTAATATTATCCACCTGACAGGATCTAAAATCACCTAGGAGACAAATCCCTGTGCAGGTCTGGGAGGGTGTTTCTAGATTAGGTTAAATGAACTGGGATGATCCACCCTGTCTCTGGGTGGCTCTATTCCATGGGCTGGGAATCTAGGCTGCATGAAAAGAAAGCTATCTTAGCACCAGCCAGTATTACTTTCTCTTCTTCCTGACAGTGGATACTATATTGCCATCCCCCTTCCATTCCTTCCACTATGCCTTCCCCAACGTGATGAGGTATGTATTCTGGAACTGTAAGCCAAAATAAAATCTTCTGTGGTGTTTTGATTCAGGTGTCCCCCATAAACTCAGCTTGTTCTGAATGCTAGGTCCCCAGCTGATGGTAATCTGGAAATTAAAGCCTCCTGGAGGCAGTGTATTGTTGGGGGTAGTCTTATGGGTATTATAGCCAGTTTCCCTTTGCCAGTGTTTGGCACACTCTCTTGCTACTGTTGTCCACCTGATGTTGGCCAGGAGGTAATGTCCACCCTCTGCTCATGTCATTGTTTTGCCCTGCCATCATGGAGCTGCCCCTTGAGCCTGTAAGCCAAAATAAACCCTTTCCCCTCCCCCCAACAAGCTAATCTTGGTTGGGTGATTTCTGCTAGTAATGTGAACCTGACTGCAACACTTACTGTCCTTAAATTGCTTTCATCAGGCTTTTTGTCATAGAAATGAGAAAAAATAGCATATACAATCAAGAATCAAAAAAGTTGGCTTCTAACTCTTGAACTTGAACTCCTAGATTCAAGCAGCCTTACTGCATCAGCCTAACCAGTAGCTTAGACTAGAGGTAAGCACCACCACATTGGGATTTCAATTATTTTTAGCATTTCACTGGAATAGACCCCATGCCCTATGCCTTTCTTTGGCATAGGGAATTATTTATGATATTAACACCATTTCCAAGCACTGCAATTGCAATTGGCATGACACAAGAAAATAAGTTTGAATTTTGCTCATATTTAAAAGTTTTATAATTTGTAAAAATACTTTCATTTATATTAAAGACATGAAAACCACCAATGTAGCTACACCTGTGTAACAATTACTCTGTCTCCATTCCCCTTTGTCAAGACACTGATGTTCCACAGAACTGTAACAACCACGCAGTCAGTACTTCTATGCACATGATATCATCCTGCTGTCTTTATTTTTTTTTGAACTGTTAAGGATGTACTTTAAAAATTCACTCTAGGGCTGGAGAGATATATCAGTAGTTAAAGGCACTGGCTTGCAAAGCTTGCCAGCATGGGTTCAATTCCCCCATACCTATATATACAGCCAAATGACAAAAGGTGGTGCATGCATCTGGCATTCATTTGCAGTAGCAAGAAGCACGATACACCTATAGTGTCTCTTTTTCATAAATATGAAAAAAGACATTCACACTAATTTACAACTTTTCATTCCTTTTTGTGATCTTACTTTTGGCTATTTGTCAACTTGTCTTCCAGTTCATTACTTTAATAATTAGTACGAATTTCAAAGCCTAGATGTATCAGACAGCTTCAAGTTCGCTGAGATAAACTTCCAGACCAGGCACAGTTATGGAGGAAGGGATATTTATTGAAGCTTACAGATCCAGGGGAAGTTCCATAATGGCAGAAGAAGTTGGCCTGCCTTCACAGGACCAAGCAGAGAGAGAAGTACAAGCCTAAAAGCCAAAAGCCACATAGCAAAGCACACTTCAGGTACTCCAGCTAGGCACACTTTGCATATCTTTAGATTGAACTCTGAAACCACCACCACACCTTAAGATCCACCCAGTGACATTGGCTCCAGCCAGGTGTCTGCAGATGCAAACTACAAACAAATAAACAATTGAAATATATTGGGGGCCATCTATTCTATTCAAACCACCACACTGGATCACTCCATCTGTCCTTGCCAAAACAAACCCTTTAAATATACTTACACTCATACTTGTTTATTTTTAGAAGAGGTCTCACAGTGCAGCTCAGGTTGGCCTAGAACTTGTGATCCTCCAGGTTCAGCATCCTGACTTCTGAGATTATAGGTGTGTATTTCCATGCTCAGCCTCACACAATACATTTCCACATCAGTTTTATCAGTGTCTCCTGTCATACTAAGAAAGCCAAACTTTGTAGCATCATCACCTTTCACTGATGAGAGTTATTATACTGTTTAATAAAAACATAGGAAATTACATATGAAGATTAGATAGTAGGAAGTGATTTTGCTAGTTACAATCACACATACTCATAGGTTAAAAGCTAAGTAAGATCCAGTGATAAGGTATGTGCTAAGGAAAATATTAAGTTACAAATGCTCCATCAGTCCTAGAGCTAGAAATAATAGTCCTACCTTCTAAATATCTCTGTACCACTTAACAACTATTTCAAAGATTTCAAGCAAGTCTTCTTCCACCTATTCCAACTGTTGCTCATTGGAGTTCCCAGACCTCCTCCTGGACAATTAAAATAGCTGCCTAAATTGTTCCTTCTTAATGGTCAGACTGTTAATCACTTCTTTTGAGAATATTTCTAGAATGCATACACATCTATTCATATCCTTGCTCTAGCTAAGCCATCAAAAAATTTTGCAGTAGTTGTTCATGATCTAACTTCTTTTTCTTTTTTTATTGACAAATTAAATGATTGTAAAAAATATTGTAATTCTCTCCCTCCCCCCTTTCCCCTTTGAAACTCTACTCTCCATCATATCCCCTGCCCCTCTCAATCAGCCACTCTTTTTAATTTTGATGTCATGATCTTTTCCTCCCCTTATGATGGTCTTGTGTAGGTAGTGTCAGGCACACTGTGAGGTCATGGATATCCAGGCTATTTTGTGTCTGGAGGAGCACGTTGTAAGGAGTCCTACCCTTCCTTTGGCTCTTACATTCTTTCTGCCACCTCTTCTGCAAAGGACCCTGAGCCTTGGAAGGTGTGATTGAGATATTTCAGCACTGAGCACTTCTCTGTCACTTCTTCTCAGCACCATGGTGCCTTCTGGGTCATCCCAAGGTCACTGCCATCTGTAAAGAGAAGGTTCTCTAACCAAAAGTGAGAATAGCATTAATATATGGGTATGAACATCAAGAGAAGTGCTTACTGGGCAGTTTGGTGAGCACAGTATATACACTTAACCAGACAGCAACAGACATTATACCCTTAGGGCTCATGACTACCCCTGTTGTAGGATTTCAGTATCAGGGATGTATTCCCTCCCATGGAGCAGACCTCGAGTCAAATTAGAGGGCAGTTGGCTTTTCCCATAACAGACATGCTACTATTGCACCTGTTGACTCATTTGGCTTGGCTGGGCAAATATAAGGCTTGCAGTTTCCATTGTTGAGTATCTTCACTGGTGATTTCTCTCTCTCCCATTGAATTGCATATAGTGTGGCTTTTTTCAGCTTCCTGTCAGCTTGTCTAAGGGAGGAGGTTTTCAGCTCAGCTCCAGCAGGATTTCTCAGTGACCTGGCAGCCCAAGTATGTGGAGTCTTTAGCAATAGGGTCTTACCATCTATTCCTGGTGGGAAACCAAGGGCCTTGGCAATGGCCTGTAATGTTTTGGGGGCATCAGAGACCTCCATGGCCAACAACTCACTGGAAGGTATCCCATCCCTGGCAATGAAAATTTTCTAGTAACAATCTATGGGTCCTGTGTGTTACAGTGTCCAAAAACATAGGTTTTCATATGGCTTATTTATATCCTCTTAGATTTTGATTAGCCCTCCCTCCATCTTTCCTTTATCCAATATCTTCGTGATCTAACTTCTATCTCTACCTTCCCATTTTGAGAATGTATGTCAGCCTAGCCTAGCCATAGGAAAATAGTTTCCCTAAGTTCTTTCCTCTCACATAATTATTGACCTTTAGCTATGAAGCTTCTCACATCCTCTCTCTCTCTCCCCTCTTTCTCTCTCTCTCTCTCCCACTCACTTTCTCCCTCTTTTTCTCTTTTCTCAATCTTTTATCTCTTAGATGACAGTAATTGGCTTCTCCACCAACAGCAAGACCACTTCCTCTATGAAGATATCCATGATTTTTACCAGTCTATATAGTGTTTTTACATAACTAGTCAGCACGCCTATTAAATTGTTTTTTATATTGCTATTTCTCTTTGCTGAAATGATTCTTTTTTATTGTAGTGGACACTTCTTAAATAAAGGAACCCTTTATTGCCTTTGTTTTAGTATTCTTGGTAAGTAGTACAGAAGTGGGGTTTAAATTAGTGAATAAAGACATGAATAGAGAGAAACTATTCTGTAAGTGTAAAACTATTTAGCCAGAACTTACAAAAACAAAGATGCCAGGGCTGGAGAGATGACTTGGTGGTTAAGGCACTTAAAACTAAGGACCCACGTTCATTTCCCCAGTACCCCTGTAGGCCAGATGTACAAGGTGGCATGAGCATCTGGAGTTCATTTACAGTAGGGTGGTGTGCCCATTCTCTATCTCCATCTCTCTCTCTCTTTCTCTCTAATAAATAAACATAATTTTAAAAAGATAGATATATGAACACACTCAGAAAAAAAAATAGAGATGTCATAAATACTTCACTGTTTGTGAATCACATAAATGCAACCTGAATTAATTGAGGATAGTGGAGGACTTAAGACACTAGAAGAGTTCAGGTAATTTGAAAAAAATACTTCAGCAATAGAATAGTGAGGGGGAAAGTCTGGGAAGCAGCTTAGCCTGCAGAATATCTAAAAACTTGTTTGTGTCTCCTTTGGCCATGTCTGCTCATTAACCATGCTTTTTCTCACTGTGAACTTTTTTCAGCTCAGTAGCTCTTATCACTAGCTGGTTAGAATCATCGGAGGCATTCTAAAGAAATATTGACACCTGGATTCCCTCCCAGAGAAGCTCAATTGAACTTTTGTTGGGGGAGGGGAAGCACATACTTTTCAAAGGTTCCCAAGGCAAGCCTTGTGTGCAGCCAGGGAAGAGACTTTCTATTCCAGGTGCTGTGGTGAGTAGCCCCTAGTTTTCAGACTCCGTTCCAGTTTCCCCTTCCTAGCCAGAACAGGCTTGCTGTCAGTTCTCACTCCTAGAGAAGGAAACTTTTCTGTCTTACTTTGGGTCCTGTTTCTCTCCAAGGATCCACTGATGATGATCAGATGTGTGGGATCACATTATATAATGGCAGCCCAGGATGGCCAGTGAGTTGGAGAGTGTGTATCTGAAACACTAATCATTCCAGAGAAAGCACATGATTGTTCTAGAAAGAAAGTGTTGGATCTACAAAACAATATCAAATACATGTGCAATGAATCAGATTTACAACAAAATTTAGCTGCATTTAGGCAATAAGCATGTTCCTTCCTGATCATAAGGTCATTTGGCTTATCACTTTTCCAGAATAACCCTTCCAGCATGCAGATCTGGTCATATCAAATGAATAAGTGATAACATCTAATGAATGATGCACCTAATTTTGAATGGCCTAAATTTAGATATGAAGAATAATCATTTCACATAAACGAGGTAGTTGGCATTACTGTGGCTGAATACTGTTTACTTTTTGTAGTGTCTGTAAGCAATATGAATATTGTGAAATTTTATTTATTTGTTTAACATTGGCTCTGTTCATTCCTTTTTATACATGGAAACAAACATAGACCAAATTTCATCATATGAGCCAAGGTGTCAAGCCCTAGGCCAAGAGGAAAACACAGGCTGGAGAATGAGAATGAACTCTGAACCCTGCATTTGGGCATCATGGGATTATTTGGAGTTACAAGGAGGAAAAGTCATTTCCACTTGTGTCCAGGCAGTAAAACAAAAAATAAGGGCAAGCTAGAAAGAAGGAATTTGCCAGCAGGCAGATCTATACTTGGGTAGAGAAGGTGCCACATTCCATGGCTGATATTAGCAAAAGCCAGAGGTGTCTAGACACTCCTGTCTGCCCCCTGAACACTTCCCTTGGGAGTGAGGAACAGAGAAATGCCTGAAGACAAACAGGATGAACTATCCAGTCAATCTTATCAATATTTTACTTTACATTTAAAAATTTTAAATATAAATACTATGGGAATTGTTAGTGTTTGGCTCTAGGAAAAATAAGTGGAGGAAACTCTCTTTTTAATTTAATCTCTATATTTTCATGTTCTATAGTATTTTTTCATAGTTTAGCATTTATAACATAAACAATTTTTAAATGAAAACAGGCATTTCATAGATTTTAGAAGCTAGCTAGTTTGATTTCTGATATCTGATATAATTATCTTGGTAACATAAAATACATTAACTATATATCAGTAGGGGTGAAAAAACTCTCTAGAAGAGTAGCAAAGAGAACTATGCTAAATACAATTTTGGCTTTTTTGAAAGAAGAGCTCAAGAAACAGGCCAATACTTGGAGAATAGGACATTTGAGGAAGAAGTCCACAGCGGAATTTCAGTTTGTACATCTTTGTTGTTTCTAAAGCCGGCACTATAGTCCATGTAACCTTCAAATACTGCACAAAATAAAACCAATTAGGTATTTCATACCTTTTACAGTGAACAGTGAATTTCAGTCCCTTGTGTTGAGTTCCCTGGGGATAAACAGAGCTTTCTCAGTAAAAGGTTGGCACACTAGAAATTCACTCCTGCCTCTTTTCTTACTGCTCTCTCCTGGATCCAGGGACTAGCTGAAATAGACCATTATTATTTGTGCTGCAATGCAGGAGACTACAGTGGAAATTTGAATTCTGCTGTGTATTTTCACAATGATTATAAAAAGGCATTCAGGTACAGCAGGACTTATGCTTCTTTATAAAGGTTTAAGCAAATAAGCAAACAAATGATTGGGCTGTTATTATTTTGCCGGAGTCTTCAAGGTCCAATATTTCCTTTGAATACATACATATGAGCTGTTGGCTTTAGGGATTCCTGACTTACAGCTGAGGGCCAAGTATGGCCCTTTGAATTTCTGTAGCAGGAATTTTAGGGAAGAGAGAAAGAGAAGAGGTTGGAGGAAGGGAAGCTAGAAGGGAGGGAGGGAGGAAAAGAGAAGAGAGTACAAATAAAGGGCAGAAAAATGTGAATTTTACCCAAGGCTAAGTTCCATTCCTTGTATCTGTTCAATCATCCAGCCTCAGAAGGTGGGTATTGCCACCTCCACCAAAGTACAAACCATGTTGTCTGAACTTCTCTATGGGAAGCTCCCACAGATATTTTGAAGAGGTTTGTCTCCTTTCGGAGTAAGGTTTTCTTTCCAGCTGCTCTTTTTTGTCAGCATCTCATATTGTTCTGCTTAGGTTGCTGGGAGGCAAAGTAGAATCAGGGGAAATCCAGTCCTACAAAGGAAGGCGGGGTCAGGGTCAAGGAAGGCACAGGGAGATGGGCTAAATGAAGGAAAGGACTCAGAAACCTGGAGGAAAACAGTTAAGTGAGAGATAAAACAAGAGCTTTCAGGAAAAGGGAGTAGGGAGATAAGGAGTTCAAGGGAGACACATGGATGCAGAGAAACAAAAATGAAAGGACCAGAATAAATAGGAAAAGGAAACTATTCTCCTTGTATTTTTCACAGTGGGTTGGGGAGATGGTTCAGTAGTTAAAGGTGCTTGCTTGCAAAGCTTGTTGGCCCTGGTTTAATTCTCCAGAACCCATATAAAGTCAGATGCAGTAATAGGCACTGGTGTGTTTTCTCTCTCTTTTTCTCACAAACAGATAAAAATATTTTAAAAAGATGCTACACATTATATGCAGCTACCTAATATTACATTGATAAATTTGTAAAATGTAAATATTTTTTAAAATGACACACATACCCCCCCAAAGAAAGAAAAAGATATTGCAAGATTTGCTTTTCCATCAACTTTCTCTTGAGCCATTTTTACTGCTTCTTATTTGGTAAAGTTACAAAAAATGTTAAAAAGTATATAATTATCAATTTCATTTATTTCTAAAACAAAACATCTTTCCTTGTTCATTACATTGTATGATAAACAGAGATTAAATAAAAGGAGTAATGTTTCAAAAGCTAACTTTTATTCATTATAAAGGAATGTATACCAATCATAACTGAATCCACAGTTTTATAATATTCATGCTAGAGTATTACATTTTGTTTAAGAACTTTCAATATTTTGGCACATTCATTTAAAAGTAGGCACTCTGGATGGGAGAGATGGCTCACCAGTTAAAGACACTTGCTTTCAAAGCCTGTTGGCCTAGGTTCAATTCCCCAGAATCCATGTAAAGCCCAGATGCACAATGTTATGCATGCATCTGGAGTACATTTGTAGGCATGCCATTCTCTCTCTGTCATAAACAAATTCTTTTAAAAAATTTTTTTGTTGTTCATTTTTATTTATTTGTTTGAGAGCAACAAAGAGAGAGAGAAAGAGAGAGAGAGAGAGAGAATGGGCGCACCAGGGCCTCCAGCCGCTGCAAACAAACTCCAGATGCGTACGCCCCTTTGTACATCTGGCTAATGTGGGTCCTGGGGAATCGAGCCTTGAACTGGGGTCCTTAAGCTTCGTAGGCAAGTGCTTAACGGCTAAGCCATCTCTCCAGCTCACAATTTTTTTTTTAAAGTAGGCATTCTTTCTTAAAAACTATGAAGACATAATTTATTCACCCATTTATTTAGCTGATATTTTTTGTATGTGTAAGTGCTGGAAACTCAAAGTAGAAAAAGCCATCAAGAGATTTCCACATGGTAGGAGGAGGGAAATGATATATTGTCAAGAAAATAATGCTTGAGATACACCATATGATGAAAATTGGTGTAATAAAGGAAAAAAAGGCAGGATAATGTGAGAAAGGTATCCCAAGAAGAAATTAAATGAATAAACACAAGGAGGATGAAGTGGAAGAGATAGCAGGAAATGAAGATGAAAAAAAAGGGAAATATTAAGAAGCTTTTTGTAATAAGATATTTGAAATCAATCTTGAATGTTATAGGAAACTACTGAAAATATTAGAAATTTTATTTACCTAAGCAGACATAGGTTTGAGCAAGTCCACATATAAGTACAATGAGTTGGAAAGGATGAGACCAGAGGCAAGAAGTGCAGCTGAAAAGATACAGGAAGACAATGTTCACAAGAAAATGGCTGGGATAAGAAGACACAAACTCATTTGAGCATATATAGCAGCTAGGTTGCTGACTGTATGCTAGAGATAAGAAAGATGGGTCCTCGTTTTCAATTCTGTGCATCTATATCAGTGGCAATATACTCAGCAAAATAAGGAACCCAGAAGAAAGAGTAAGTTTTAGAGGAAGATGTTGGTTCTGTTAAAGAGTAGAGAGTAGAGCAAGAGGGCTGAGTCTCCAGCAGACAAAACACAAGGAATGAAGGGGGTGGAGAGAGAGAAAGAGAAAGGAAGAGAGGAAGGAAGGAAGGAAGGAAGGAAGGAAGGAAGGAAGGAAGGAAGGAAGGAAGGGAGGGAGGGAGGGAGGGAGGAAGGAAGGGAGGAAGGAAAAGAGAAAGTGGGGTAGGGAGAAGGACTTGTGAAAGAACCTGAAAGGGAAACAGAAAACTGGATTAAATATAAGGCAAAGTGGTATCATGAAAGAGAGGAAATAGAGTTTCCATAAGGAGGAGGACATTGCAAATACTGGCCCATAACAGAGAGGTCAAGTAAGATAAGACTGGAAATCACACAGTGGAGTGGGTGCAAAGTTGAGGACAAGAGCATGTAGACTCTTTGAGAAAAAGTTTCACCTGTGTACATGGAAGCTAAACTGGAATCAAATACTGACTGGAAAGTGTATCTAATAACATACTAAATCCAACGTTTGCTCCATAAATGAAAAGTTTCACCTGTGAGCAAGAGAGCAGTGACATAGGCAAGGGATTTATCATTATTGTCATCAACAATATTATCATCATCCCTACTGTTATGAGGAAAATGGTATAAATATAATTATATGTAAACGTCTTTGTAAATGTAATAGGAGGGACAAGAGACTCAGGCATTGGAAAACATGATGGCTGGAACAAAGCACTTAAGAATAACAGAAAGGCTGCATAGTGGTTTGGATCAGATATTCCCCAGTAAACTCATGTTTTCTGAATGCTTTATCCCCAGCAGATGGTAATTTTGGAGGTGGAGCCTTGCTGGAGGAGATGTTTTGTTCAGGGTGGGCTTAGGGATGTTATAGTCAGCTCTCTTGCTGCCATTTCCACCTGCTGTGGACAGAGGCGATGTCCAGACTCTGCTCTACCATCTTTTCCCTGCCATCATTAAACTTTCCCTCAAGGCTATAATCCAAAATTAAAAACAGAGCAAAACAAAAAAGTTCCTCCCATCATGCTTCTAGTTTATGCCAGCAACAAGAAGGTAACTGTAACATTAGGTAATACATATTTTGCCAACATCATGAATGATAGGGGGAACAATTCAGGCTGTATTATTTGAATTTAGCCAACTGGAGTATCTCTAGGAGGTGGCATTTACACAGGCTAAACCATAAAGAGTGCATGGCTGGCCACCCTGAAAAATGTAAATGAATTAAGGAGTGATATCACCTTTGTGCCTCTATCTGAATGACAGTGTAGTTAAACTGCCTTTAACACATTGAACTTCTCTATACTGAGATCAAGGTTAAATGTAGGTGACCACACACTTATGTGAATAACTACAATCAACAGAGAAATATAGCCTAGCAGTGTTTCACCGAGACAATCTTCTTGGAATTGTTGCTCAATATATATTATTGAGCACTTCTCATGTCTCACTAAATAATATACTAAGCTTTGAGGAATGAAAAAAAAAACTGTAAAACAATAAGAAGTCTCAAACCTATCTGTTTTGAGAGACAAAGTATATTCTCATATAAACTAGGAGAGGCTACAAAACAAGATGAGTGAGCAAGAAATATTAAATGTAAAGGAGCTTCCTATAAATGAGAGGAAAGGAAATTTAAGACCATCTTATTTGGTGGTTTTCAAACTATGCTTCCTGGAACCCCAGGGCTTCAGGGCAATGTTTCAGGAGTTACAGAAAGAACTGTGTATTTTGTGCCAGACACTGAAATTGTAAATTGCTCTAGAAAGTTCACTCTGACAGTGTTGGTAATAACAAAAAATTACAAGCAACTTCAATGTCTTTCAAAAGGGGTCTGTCTAAATAAATTATGGGTTCTTTATGTAATGACATACTAAATAGTGAAGCTGGATAGACATGTTAGTGGATAAAGCACTTGCCATGCAAGCCTGAGAACTAGAGTTTGGATCCCCCACAACAAAATTAAATGTTAGGTGACTCACCTGTAATCCTAGCACTGGGGAGGTGGAGACAGGGGATCCCTGGGGCAAGCTGACTGGCTACACTAAGCTCTGGATTTAAGTAAGAGAACCTGTCTCAGCAAATAAACTGGAGAGTGATCAAAGAAGACACCTGACATCAATTTCTGACCTCAACACAAACCCACACACACACATATATATATATACATGCACACAGCCATGCATACTTACAAATATGCAAAAACATATATTAAATAGCAGTTTTTTAAAAAGAAGAAATAGGGCTGGAGAGATGGCTTAGCGGTTAAGCGCTTGCCTGTGAAGCCTAAGGACCCCGGTTCGAGGCTCGACTCCTCAGGACCCACGTTAGCCAGATGCACAAGGAAGCACAAGCATCTGGAGTTCGTTTGCAGTGGCTGGAGGCCCTGGCACGCCCGTTCTCTTTCCCTCTCTCTATCTGCCTCTTTCTCTCTCTGTCTGTCGCTCTCAAATAAATAAATAATAACAAAAAAAATTTAAAAAGAAGAAATAAATTTTATGTGCTTTTAGAGAAATATCTATAACTAAGTGGAAAATGTAAATTGAAGATAACAGTCATGGTAATATCATCTTTGTTAAGAAATATGATATAGTCATGTGTGTCCATTCAGCTACTTATATATGTGATGTGTGTATAACTTGTATATACTTGAAATACTATTTTTGGGAAAAAACAGTGTGTTAAGAATATCATCTTTCTATATGAGATTGGGACTGATATTGGAGGAAATGGAAAATTACTGATTTAGTTCAAACTTAGATAAAACTGAGGTTCAGGATTGCCATGACTGATTTACCCTAAACCTTACAATCTAGCATTAGTAAAAAACTATGAAGTCCACCCTCAATCTTTTGATCCCTTGTTTGCTTCTCTTCATGCCTCAGAAAAAGGTCATTATGGACAGGTATCATTTGCAGAAGCATTTGATCTATCTCTAACTGTTTACCTCACTGCCATAACCCCCATTTTCTCTACCATAGATTATCTCTCACTCTTTCTTGCCATCCTGTACACAGCTAGTTTTCCTCTTTCTATAATATGTACATTTTCGCTCATCAAGGCAGTTGTACTCAAAGTATCTATTACTTCTTATTTTACTGACAAAGATTTTGAAAACAGTATGTTCTCACCTCAGGTAACGAGGGCAAACATTGGGATATACACTCGATGAGTCCTGGTTTATCTAGTGCTTAGGCTAAATATCTGATCCTTTCATCTTACCTTGGATTGCTGGGAGAATAGAATATTATAAAGGTTTTAAAAGTGCTAAACAGTTCGTATCTTTACAGAGATATTTTTGGCGAAGCTCTGTCCCTTACTTTTGTATGACCTTGTGCACACTGTCTACTTCAACCTGTCAGTTTCTTCATGTACTAAATGAATAATTCTAATTCCAGGATTTATCATCAGGAAAAAAATGAGAAAATGAATGTGCTTAGCTCAACATGAACACACAAGAAACTAAAGATTACTTGAAGCTGTTTTTCTTGTTATACTTTCAAAAACATTGGGCATGGGTCACCTTAACCCCTTTTCATTTTAGTGATAGTACTATTATTTTAGATTTTCACTTGACTTTAAGCACTGAGAAAGCCATTTTATTTCAGGAAATCAAGCTGCCCTCTCTGTTGGTTTATAAAAGTTTTAATTGAGCAGCTACCATGTGTGAGGCTCCAGTCTAAGTACTGGAGACAGAGAGGTAAAAATTATGTAGTCCTATGTTCATGATATTTAGAGACCAGTGGGTTCACCTTCAACCACAAGAGAAAGACCCAGCCTGGGCAACACTAATACAGTAATTGTATACATAGGTAAAGCATTGGAGACTAATCATTTGTTTGTAGGTGGGAAAGCTAAGATGGATCTGGATGTCACCCAGATTAAAACTCATTTTCAGTTATTTAAAAATATCATCCAGAGAAGAAAAAGCCTTTTCTTTTGTTTCCAATTTATAACATGTTAACTTAATGCATAGTTGAGGCTCGCATGTACACTATAATGAACTGAGTTAGGATGCTCATCTAAGGAAAGATTCCTTCCCAGGAACTACCTAGTAGAATGTTAGCCTTTCAGTGACTCTCTTCTTCCTTTACCATATGGAAATGTTTATTGAGTTCCTCATGTTTTCTTCCATCATATATAAAACAAAACCTTTTAGGAACATTTCCTAGTAGTACTAGGTGCATAGTGTCCACGGTGACATGGCTCCCACAATCTAAATTTGAATCATGTGGAGAGAACTTGAGACTGAGCCCCTAGCAGGACTATAGCAGACACATATTTGGAGTAAAGAATAAACTCTTGATTTAGGCAATAAGACTTGAGGGGCTTTTATCACCATAGCACAACCTATCCTAAGATTGCTGTGTTCTTTACATTGTTTTCATATGCCTGTGTTGTCCTTTCCTCGTTAGCATTCTCCTTTTAAAGATTCCCTAGTGGAACCTTGATGGACTTGGTTTCTAACCCTGACTCTATCATTTTATATCTATGTAACCCTGAGCAAAGTACTTGACTTCTCAAGCACATGTTACAAGAATATCATTATGATTAGATCATTTGACATCTGAATAACTTCTGGCATAATGTAAGTACTGAATAGACAGACGGGTTCATACCCAGCTTTGTTACTTATAGGAGAGGTAGGGAAGATTAGTCTTTTGTTGGAATTCTTTTGTTTTTATTCTTTGAAGTTCCCAGGGATATTTCTATTACTTATTACTTATTATAAGTTTCTATTTATTTACTTATTACTTATTATAAGTTTCTATAATATTTCTATTACTTATTATAAGTTTCTTCGGTTAAGACCTCTGAATAATACCTCTAAGTACATTCAGTTCCATAAGCAATGGAAGACTTTGCTCATCTGCCTCTGAAATGCCTATCTATTTATAATTTTGTGATATACTACAATTACTTTTGTGCCCATATTTCATCTTCATCTCTATATTTATTCTCTGAAGTTCTTTGAAGGCAGTGACCATGTTTTATTCTTCTTTATAACTTCTTAAAATCTAGAACACTATCATGTATGACAGTGGAACAAATTAAAAAATGTATCTTTTTGGAATACTGATAATGATGGAATAATTTTTCAGGTATCCCAAATGAAAGGGTTTTTCTATGCGTAGTTCTGCACTGACCTATCATGATCAGAGCTTGATGCCTCAAACTTCCAGAGACACAAGCATCTAGAAGAGGCCTGACCAGCTCCATTCACAAACCACAGCATGTGCCTGTGAACAGGAAGAGAAGCCAAAGCACTCATTTAAAACGCTTTCTTGTGTTTGAGAACTATTTGGAAACTTAACAGCCAAGGTCCAAGTTTTCAAAAAGAAAATATTAAAGAAAAATTGGAATGGTAGGCTATCATTGTTTTTAGCACAACTCAAGTTCCTCTCTGACTTCTGTTTGTTTGTTTTCTCTGGGAACCAAGTAGCTGTACTACACCCAAGCACGGATCATTTCACGACAATGACTCAGAGAGCAGTGCAGATGTCATGGCTTACCTAGTCCCTAAAAAATGCCTACCATGCAGGAAATGAAATAAGGTTCTTGGACTCAGCAGAAATGGGGTGAGGCTGAAGAGGCTGCTTTGAATTTGTGGGCTTTCCCAGGCTGCTTTGGAAACATCTCATGCAAATCCAAACAGTATCTGGGTCACAGAGAGTCTTTCACCAGTAATTTCTGAATATACTTTTAGTCTTCTGGTACTTTTAGAGGCAGTAGGCCTGTTTGGAAAAATACAACCATTTAAATAATTTAGATAGTGTGACACCCCTCTACCAATGAGCATGTTTTCCCTAACAGTTTGCCATTCTTGGGACCATTTTCAAAGCCTAAAATTTTATTATGTTGAATAATAAACAAAACCCAGCTACCAATTACAAGTTAAATGTGCATGATCCATTGTTTCTAAATATATTTTGTTGCACATATATAATTATAAATTTGGTCCAGCTTTTAAACCAAGAAAGAGCTTGCTAGAGACATGAATCACATCACAGTATTTGACAAAACGTTTAATCTATAACTATTACTTTAGAAGCCTGTCAGATACTATTTGGAAACTTTCTCTTTAGTCTTAGTAACAATAAAGTAAAAGTACCTAGAATTTTATGGGACATAGACTGTCAGGAAATGTTGAATATATCATTTGGGGGGAAAAGCAAACACATTTACAAGAAGACTTCAATATGCAAATTAAGGATTTAAGAATATGCAAATCAGAAAAGATTTTAAATGAGGAAGGACTTAAGAATAGAGAAATCAGGATGTAAAGCATTTTTTAAATATTTACTTTAATCTTCTCACTTGTATACTATTATGAAGATAGTAGAGTTAAATTTCTGCTATGTTAGAGAAGTTTGGGTGTGGGGGGGAATCCCAAAGATGACCACAACCTAAAAATGCACAGTGTAGAGGGGAGTTCCCAGTGGTCTTGGCCTTTTGCCAAGGCCCAGGCCATTCATTCAAAGTGCTCCCACAGAGTGAGCTTGGCCTGGTCTAACCTCAGCAGTTAAGCATAGATAATGGGAGTGAGTACTAAGCATTCTCTGGGGGAGCAGTAGGCTATGAAAATGCAAGCTTGAATCACTTCTAAGGACCTCAAGTAACATACTATTGAGGATTATCAGCATTGACTGAATTTATGGCTTACTTGGTGTGGGCTTCTCTGAAAACCAGCACCAACTGTGTGTGACTATGTTGCTTGTTATACAATGCAATTTTGTCTCTTTTCCTAATTTGTGATGAAAGCAAAGAACCATCTGTAGGCATTTTTATATAAGCAATAGACATTCAGAAAATGAAATAAGGAAAGAAAAGCATCTCAGACTATACATCATGGTGTTTTGACACCGAATACTTTACTGACATTTCAGCTCCCATCACCACACGCCATCCAAATAAAGTGTGAAGTTGATCCAGCAACCAAAAGGAGACAGTGGGGAAGAATGAGGTTTGGATCATATGGACTCAAGGCAAATACTGCCTCTGATCTTGAAAAAGTCATTTAACTTTTTTGAGTCTATTTACTCATTTTCAAAATAAGAATAGATAATAGCACTTTTCTATTATCATAAACTTGAAGCATGTGTATTAGGGAGTCTGAATATTTCTTTTGAAGACACAAGAATATGACATATTAGTTTTGGTATTTTCAGTGCTTAGCAAGTAGTATACATTTAGTAAATGCTTATTGAATTAATGAGTGAAAAAATGGATAAATAGTATATGAAACATCAGTAAGTATAGGCATGGTTCAGTAAACATTCATTTTCTCTGGGCAAAAAGGCATTAAAAACTTTTCTACCCATACCAAAACTTGGATTTTGGATTAAATGAAAAGGAGAGGAGTTGATAAATGTAGGAATTATTATATCCCTAATTATTAAAAGAGTGAAATGGAGTATACATGTACGGAAGAACAAATCATATTATGGACAAAAATCCTTTGCATGGGTGAATTGTTTTCCTTTAGTGGATTCTGCAGTTTACCTGTGAATTAACAATGGAATTCACTACATAAATAAGCCGCCACACTCAGCCTCAGACAGAGTTTTAAACTCAGACAAATGCTTAATCCTTTGGAAAGTTTGTTTACAGTAAATATACCTCAAAACCTTCCTCTCAATTACACTCTCATTTTTCCTATTTTTCATATGAAAAGTCTGTGCAGATTACTAAATTGAAGATCACATGTGTGTCATTCAATATTTTAGCAGTTTTAATAAATGTAATTTAAGTAATGTATAAGTGATCATTTCTATACATATGGACATTTCATCAATTACAGTACAGATATAATTTTTATGTTTTATTTTTGCTTAATTATTTTATTGTATTGTAAAAGATACTTAAATCACATTGTTAGTTTTTTTTTTTTCTGGACATAGAAATGCTGATCTAAAGGCAACATTTCCATTGTACATCAGACTTACTTTGGATATGTATTTATAAATTGTCAAAAGTCTAAGAGTACAAAATATATCATATAAATGGCATATAGGGAAATGAATACACAAATTGAATTTCAGTTAAAGAGGGTTTCTTTTCAAATAATCAGCATAGAAAATAGCATCTTCCTGAAGTTACACTTTTATCCTTGAAGACATACCTTGTGTTAGCAATCGCAGTGCTTGCTTTTTAGCAAGTCAAGACATAACTAGAGTATTCATAAATCTTCATACATGATGGAAATTTTGAGTTAATTGGCATTACAAATTCTTGGTGTGATAATTCAGGATTGGCATTGATGAGTATGACTTTTTCCAGACAGACAAGCAAGGACTATAAGAATGAATTGTACCTAAAATATACACACTTATGCTCTGACTACAAAATTCAAATGTTACTGAATTCACAGAAAGTTTCTGAATGAACTTAAATGGAGAATAGGGCTTAACTATAAAGGAGAAGGCAAAACATAACCTATTAAACCTTAAAATCAAGAGCAAAATGTGGATTATTTTGAGAGTGGTTTCAATAAATGAATATAAGCTTCCAAGTAATAAAAACGATCATGGCTATCTTCTATTTTGAATAGTAAAATACAAAGTGAGTTGTCAGTTCATTTTCTTTAAAGCTGCACTTTCTGGGTTTTAAATTGTGCACCTAGAAAAATGATCTAATGGTGGTCACATATGCTAATCCATAAGGGGACTGGCGGCTTCACTTAGTGTGTCAGTTCTATTTTTCATTGCTATGGAAAAAGTGTCTGAGAAAAGCAATTTAGGGAGGAAGGATGGGTTTATTTTAGCTCACAATTTTAGGTACACCCCATCAGAGTAAGGAAGGTATAGCAGTAGTAACATCAGGCAGGTGGTCACATTGTATTTGTATGCTACCAAATTCAGATCAAGGGGTAATTTTCCTTTTTACTACAATAGAAGGTATTCATTTTACCAGTACCAAGAAGCAGAAAAAGATGAATGCTGGTGTTCAACTTACTTGCTCTTTTTTATTCAGTCTAGGACCTCAGCTCAGGGGATGGTACCACTCACATTCAATTAAACCTTTTTGAAAACTCCCTCATAGGCACACCCAGAGGCATGTTTCCTTGGTGATTCTTAATCCAGTCAAATTGACTACACCACCACACTCAGCCCTATAAAACCTGCCCACTGCATGACAACGTTCTGGAAATGTCATTGTGATCGTACTTTCACATCTCCACCTTTGGAAAATTGCACATATGATATATTGTATCCATAACAGACACTATCAAAGGAAACATCATTGGTACAGTTTGACATTTTAGGTTCTATAGATATTGATGGAAACTGTAATTAACCTAAAAGTCCTGGTCAAATGAAGTAGTTGCAATGGTCCAAGTTCTAGATGTCCATGAATCTAGAAATATGTCCATTTTGCTATCTCTGGAGAATTTAGAACTTTTCTTTTGGCCCATATGTAAGCTAATGGATGTTGAACTATTGCTTTCTCTCATATATGGTGGCATCAGGAAGGGTCCAGAATAAGATCTTTTGAAATCAATTCCTCAATTTCATAAGGCAGTCTCTAGTTTCCTTTTTTAAAAAAAATACATTTATATTTATTTGGGGGGTGAGTGTGTGTGTGTAAATATGGGCACAACACAGCCTCTAACTGCTACAAACAAACTCTAAACACATGTGCCACTTTTGCATCTGTTTTTATGTGGGTACTGGGAAATCAAACCCAGGCAGTTAGGCTATGCAAGCAAGTGCCTTTAAACACTGAGCAATATACCCAGCCCTTCTGGTTTTCTTTTAGGGCTGTAGGCCCATCCAAAGCCAACCTGTTCCCATAGGGCAAAGGTAACTTTCTTAAGCCTCTCTCTGCCAGCTACTTCCTGTCAGAGGCTCAGGTCTATCTTTGTATACCATTCCCTATTAGTCTTGCCACTCCTTCTCAGTGGTTTCTAACTAGTTGTAAGTGGTGCCTTAAGTAAATACTATGCATATGGAAACAATCATGCTCTGTTCCCATTTGTTCTCCAGCTCCAGGAAAAATAAGCTACTAAGGTTTACAGCTATGACCTTTATTGAGCTCTGACTAGGTCAAAGCTACACAGTCTTTGCCACCGGGAAGATCAAAATCAGTGATCAATGGAGGCTACAAAGAATCAACTCCTTGGTCTCTTTTTTTTTTTTTTTTTTTTTTTTTTTTCTGAGGCAGGGCTTCACTCTAGCTCAGGCTGACCTGGAATTCACTATTTAGTCTCAGGGTGGCCTCAAACTCAAGATGATCCTCCTACCTCTGCCTCCCAAGTGCTGGGATTAAAGGCACATGCCACCACACCTGACTTCCTTGGCCTCATTTTGGACAGCTCTCAGTGACCAGTCCAGCAGCTCCAGTAGGAAAACATAAAGATAATGCAGCTTTTCTATCTGTATTATTTCACTAGCCTTATATCCATACTGAACTCTTTTTCTCTTGAGATCATGTTCCCATAAACCTTCTGTGTGCCACTCTCAGACTCAGAGTCCTCTGAGTGTGCCTTTGCTCACTGTTTCTTCCCTTTTCCTTCTAGCCTAGTGTTTGATCCTGTTGCCTAAAAGCTGAGTCTGTTAATGTTCTTTTCAGGCATAATTGCAGTTCAACAACAAATCTTACTATAGTGCACTCTGGTTCTTGGTCTTTCTTGGTGCTTTTGGAGTCTAGGTTATTTTGTAGCTTATTCAGAGAGATTCTTTTGCAAGCATAATTATGGCACTCAGTATCCTATCAGTGTCATGTCCATAGGTGCTTAGAACTGAGACCAGTACCTTCACATCTCTTAAATGTTGGTAAGGCAAAGTCCTTGCATGTTTCAGAAAATACCAGAAATTTCATGTGGATCTCATGCTTCTTTCTGTCTTTATTTATTTGAGAAAGAGAGAGAAAGAGTGAGTGAATGGCACGCTAGGGCCTCTAGCTGTTGCAAACGAACTCCAGATGTATGCACCATCTTTTGTATCTTGCTTATGGGTACTGGGGAATCAAACCTGGGTCTTTACGCTTTGCAGACAAGCACCTTAACTGCTGAACCTCTAGCTCCCTCATACTATTTTTTAACTCTGTTAAAATTTAATGCAACCCACCTAGTGCAACATTGCTTTTGGGAAATTTGGTAAAATGAATACCTTCTATTGTAGTAAAAAGGAAAATTACCCCTTGATCTGAATTTGGTAGCATACCATCTTATGCATGATGTACAACTATTTCTAAAACAAATGAGCTTTATTAGTAATTGCTGTGTACAATACACTTCCAGTGCACTGTGTGCAGCTACTTTTAGTAACTGCTGTGTTAATGCTACAAGTAGCTGCCTGAACCCAAATCAACACTGAAGTAAAAGATATGTGCTGGGAATTGGATCCAGGGCTTCACATACACTAAGCAGGTTCTAAGAGCCCTATTATTTGAGCTTGCCTCTCTTCCATCAATCTACATTTAAAATATTTTATTATTTATTTCCTTATGATCGAGAGAGAGAGAGAGAGAAAGAGAGAGAGAGAGAGAATGGGCATGCCAGGTCCTCTAGCTACTGAAAACAAATTCCAGATGCATGTGCCACCTTGTACATCTGGCTTATATGGGTCCTTTGGCTTTGCAAGCAAGCATTTTAACCACTATGCCATCTCTCTAGCCCATGAATCCACCTTTTAAATCAATCATGTGATAAGTTTCAAAACCAATGTGGGAAGATGTTTACATAATGGTGCCTGAAGAAGGCTAACATATTTGCTTAGACTGGGTCTGAACTCCCTGTGCCTCCTCTTCTGATTCATTTAGATTGTCAATACATATGAGTCAACTGCCCCAAGTCATATACTCCATTGTTTCTCAAACCACTGGATCTCGTCTCATAGAACCCATGAAAATTGAATATCCTTGTTTCACACCCCTCCTAACTTGATCAGAATCTGGTGGTATCATGCCAAAAACATAGACTTCAACAAACTTCTTGTGTCATTTTCTTTCTTTTTATTTTTTATTAAATTATTATATTTATTGAAGGAAGTACAGAGCCAAGGAAAGGCACCCACAAAGCTAAAGAGCACACATGGAGGACCGGGGGGAAAAAGTGCGGAAAGAAAAAGGAAAGTTCAAGGAGCTCCTGCCATGTGGGGAGCTGGAGGGAATAAAGGAGCCCATATAGAGAGTAAGGGCTATGGGGGGCCTCCCAGGCCCAGTGGAGGGAAAAACTCACCCACAGCTGGAAATTTCCAAGTGGTCAGAGCTTCTTGTGTCATTGCCAATGGACACTGATATTGAAGAACACAAGTTATCAAGTGAGCACATGGTCTTTTGACAGGGAAGGAGTGAGGCCAGGGATTCATTATTCTACAGTTTTTCTTCACTTCCATATCCTATGATTTCTTGTCCCAGGTCTAGCTCCTTTTATGCCTTCAGTTCTTACCTCTACTTACTTGCCCTGTGTTCCTGAAGAGCTGTTCCCTGTCTCCCCTACCCCATGATCAGATTTCATTGTCATTGGGCATTAAGGCTGACTTCTAATTCATCCAATTCACGTGTGTTCAAGTGAGTCAGTGGGAAATGTTTGATTTACCAGGCTAAAGAATGTCCAATTCCCTTTTTTCCTTCCTTTTTCCTTTCTCACATGGGAGTGAAGGACTTCTCAGCACACTAAGCCACTAATTACCCTCTCCTATATTCTATTTTTAAAAACTTTATTGCACTTTTTTTTTTTTTTTTTTTTTTTTTTTGGTTTTTCAAGGTAGGGTTTCACTCTAGCTCAGGCTCTCCTGGAATTCACTATGTAGTCTCAGGGTGGCCTCAAACACATTGCAATCCTGTTACCTCTGCCTCCTGAGTGCTGGGATTAAATGTGTGCACTTTTAAGCATACTTTTCTGTGCTTTTAAACCTAACATTTCTCTAAAATTTCTCTATTTTTTTTTTCCACAATGACACTTTTGGAAGCAATAGTGAGGGTTCAAACAAGGAGTAGCAAGATGTGATGGGGTGATGATAAAGGCCTTATCTTTTAATACTGTCTTTCCTTGTATACTGTTTCCACTTATTTGGCTCCTTTGGTGATATGTAATGCCTCTTCCCCAGACTGATCATTGCACAATGGCATACTTGGGAAACTTCAGTCTGCCTCCAGGATGCAGAAGAATAACAAATTTATTTACTATCAGCAATAAGTTACAACTGGAGTTTTACAACATTCAGAACACAGAATCTTTAAGCTTATCTGATTCTCCCTAAATTTTTCTCTGTTGAAATGTGTTTCTCTTACCCTCCTTAACATAGTACTACGTTGTTGCTCTCTTAAACCACCCCTTCTCCTTGGATACATCCTTACACCCCACACTGCCTAGGTGGCCTGACCCCGCCTGACTCTCTGTTGAGATATCTAGTCTTGACCCTGACTTTCTCCTTGTAAGAATCTGCATCCCTTCCTCCCCTTGAAATTCTGCCACATGCAGTTTCCCTTTTTATATGCAGTTAGCTGACCTGTTGAATTTTCTGAAGAGTTCAATGTGACAGAAATCTGAAGGACAAAAACAATCATTGTCCCTGACCTACCAATCTCTAACTCTTCCTCTTTGTAGGAATGTGAATCGTAATGTTAGAAGAGGGACAGAGTGTAAGAGTGCAGATTTTGGCAACTTTTTAGAAGAGTAAGGAAGGCCACTTCTTCCTTCCTTCCTTCCTTCCTTCTTTCTTTCTTTCTTTCTTTCTTTCTTCTTTCTTTCTTTCTTTCTTTCTTTCTTTCTTTCTGTTGTGAAAAATCTCCTTTTCTTTGAAACATCAGATGCATAGTAGGTACTCATTTCAAATTGGTTACTGAATGTCAGACAGGCAACATGAAGTTTTTTTCAGCTATGCAAAACTTGGTCTTCTGTTACCTTTTAAATGGTGAAATCTTTTTTGTATGTTTCAGTTTTTGAGACTGGTTTTTGCTGTGTTGCCCTGACTGGACTGGCAGCCATTACATAGAATAGGCTGGCTAGAACTTATAGTGCTCCTCTGCCTCTGCCTTCCAAGTGCTGGGATGATAGGAGTAAAGTAGCACCCCTTGATGATGAATTGTGATTTCTTTAAAATTTATCCATAATCAAAAGTAATTGCAGAGAATCCCTGAAATGAAGTTCCTCTGGGAGATCAACCTCTGGGTGGTTCTTGCACTGTCTGTTCAGGGGTTGGCCATACTAATCCAAAACTGAAATCTCCCCAAGATCAAGACCAAGAGCTGGAGGGAATCATTATCTGTGTAAACATGTTGCAGCTTGTTATGCCTCCTCACTGCATATATCATTTTATTTTTGTAGCAACTCAATGAAGGAAGTGTTGTGATCTCAGTTTACAAGTGAGGAAACTGAGGCAGAGTGGCAAAGTAAATTGCTCAAAGTTATGCCAAAAAAGAAAGAAAGAAAAGGAAAAAAAAAAAGCTAGAATTAGAGAGTGTCAGTCTCCAAAGCCTATAGAATTTCCCTAATAGAACATGTTTGCTGCTGGATTTGATTCTACTTTGGGGAGTTATCTTGGACTTGCTGGAGCTATTTTGGAAATGATAAAGAGTTATTTCTGTCTGGATAAGCTTTATACACCAAAGAACAAAGCACATCATATTTCTACATATGAAAAGCCATTTGGAGTGTGCTATAGAGGATTCTCACTTTGACGTGTTCTCACACATGGTAAGTACTGACTCAGTGCAAGAATCTAACACAAAATTTCCAGATTCTTATTTATTATATTGTACTAAAACCAGAAAACTTGGAAATCCAGTTAGCCATTGGCTTTCCAACTCCTAATATGAACAGAAGCCAGGTAGGGCAAAATGTCTTTATTATTGTCTTCTTTTTCCAGAAGTTCCATTCTAAGATATCAGTCACACTTACTCCTATATTCTACTTTGAGTAGTAGAGTGTTGGAATGTGATTTAATACTTCGTTTAACAGCTCTTTCTTCCCTCCCTCCCTCCTTCCTTCTACTTTTAGCTAAGGTTTCTGGATATATAAAATTAAAATGTAAGATGTGATGGGTGCATGATTTACAGAGATGGAATCCACCTTGTTCTTTAGGCCAAACCTTTGGATATTGTTTTTTTCCTTATCCATCTAATAGACTGTAAGTTTCCTATAGGCCAGACTCCAGGTCTCATTCATCTTTGCAGCCTCATCCCTCTCTACATGAGGCTTATTGTGGTACCCTCCAATACCTATACAGATAGGTAAAGATGATGAAGTCATAAACTTTTTTATTTTTATTTTTGTGTGTGTGTGTCCTATTCCCAAGAAAATAACCTCGATGGATGTCTCAATGGTTAAAGTTTTTTATTGCAGTCTAAATGAGAATGAAATGTTTAGTTCAAAATTGGCAGAGGCTTTTATGCTATTTAGGGTGCTTTGGCAGCAGAACAACCAACTAAACATGTCTTCATGAGCAAAGTTAAATAAGGGCTGGGGAGATTGCTCAGTGGCTAAAGGTGCTTTCTTGCAAAGCCTTCCAGTAGCCACATAATGACAGACTCACAAAGTGGCTCCTGTATCTGGATTTTGTATGTGATGGCAAGAGGCTCTGAAGCACCCATTCTCTCTCTCTCTATCTATCTATCGATCTATCATCATCATCTATCTATTCAACATACCACTCTGAAATAAATTTTAAAAAATTAAAAAATTTCAAAAAGCGTAAAGTTAAGTGAAATGATGAGAACCTTGTAAAGGGAGTTTCAAAGTTGGTGTGATGCACAAACGAAGTCACCCAGGACATAGGTTCTTTGTATATTTCATTCTGTCTTCCTGCGTGTCTGTCTCATGGTGCCAGATGGGTGTATCATGTATCTCCCATATATTGACTTCCCAGAATTCATTTCAAAGGGAGAAACAAAATAGATTTGGAAGAGTTTCTTCACTTATTTTTCTCCTTTAGCTAGTGAAGAAATTTCTCAAGAAGGCCTTCAGTATACTTCTTCTTTCACCTCATTGGCTGAGATCAGCACTCACCCCTCCACCAATGGCACTTGGTGAATAGGACTACAATGTTTGTGAACAGCTTAGATCAGTCATGGAGCACAGCATGTATAAACAAGGACTTTGCCGCTTCCTAACTATCTCTAAGTTGTCTTCCTGCTATTACCTGCTTGGATAACATCAGGATTTTGGGCTTAAGGATGAAATGAGGCAGAGCTGTTATGGAGGAAATCAGCAGCAGCAGCAGCATCTGTTACCCTCCTCTATGAAATAATTTGTCATAAATTGTAACTCTCAGAGATGTGAGCTCATTTGGGGAATACTTTAGACACATGAACATGGGTAAAGGCTCATATTTGCTTGTTGCTTGACTATTAAAGTTTATGTAATTTAATTTAGTTCATGCATAATCAAGCTAAGAGTGAGCATATTTGGAATTTATAGATGGTGTAGCAGACAGCTTCAGGTTCGCTGAGATGAACTTCCAGACCAGGCACAGTTATGGAGGAAGGGATGTATTGAAGCTTACAGATCCAGGGGAAGTTCCATAAAGCAGAAGAAACTGGCCTGCTTTCACAGGCCCAAGCAGAGAGAGAGAGAGAGAAGCACAAGTCTAAAGGTCAAAAGCCACAGCACACTACAGGAACTCCAGCTAGGCACATTTTGCATATCTTAGATTGAAATCTGAAACCCACCACCACACCTTAAGATCCACACAATGGCATTGCCTCCAGCCAGATGGCTAGAGATGCAAACTACAAACAAATAAACAACTGAATATATTGGGGGCCATCTATTCTATTCAAACCACCACAGATGGAGATACTCTGCATCAATTTGCCCATAAGTTAGTAGCACCCTTATGTACAAATCTTTGTTCTTCTGCCCATAAAGCCTATGGTCTTCTCTCCATGCTCTATGGAGGACCTCTTATGTGATCATGAAAAGCATATTGTAGATGCCACAACCTGGTGAGGCTCAGAGGGCTATGATTTTAGATTGGCAAAAGAATCTGACAGCCTTCAGTGCATTGTGAGCCATGGTCTAAGGTGCCTGTTGCCAGTAAAAGTTCAATTCCTAAGCAGAAAGTACTCTTCTAAGTTTGTAAATGAGGGGACTAAATCTTCACATTCATTCACTTGTATTCCAGTATGAGAAAAGCCTTAAATGAGAGTAAGATACCAAAAAGTTCAACTGACAAGCTACCAGGCTGTCTATGGCCATGCTTCCCACATAATAGCATAGATATTCTGACAGGAAAAGTGTTAAGGACTCTGGATTACAATGAATATCTTCCTGGATCCAAACTTTTGTAGGGTGTCTTTTCAGAATGTGGCTACTATTTCTATAGCTGCAGCGTTATGCTTTTTAGTACTTCTTTCTTGGAATAACCCAACCTGGGAGATGGTTCTATCTTAATTATAATAATATGAACCTGTGATTACTTCCCCAGGACCCATTCCCCTTCTCGGTGCACTAGCCAAATTTCTACTTGAAAACACTTTACTCCTCATTGTACCTGTGTGGTTTAAATGCAATGGCCCTTACTCCCATATTCAGGAAGTCAATCATGATTTTAATGCATAAATATGCGTGTTTGTGTGGTGTGTGCAGTTTGTGCGTGTGTATGGATTGTGCATTTCTCTGGAGGGCAGAGAACAAGATGTCTCTCTCAGGAACAATGTACATTTATTTTTAAAACCTAAGACTCACTAATTAGACTAGATTAGCTGGTCAACAAGTCAGAAGGAACATCATGTTTGTGCCTTCTGCGTGCTGAGATTATATGATCATACAACCACACTTGACTTGTATGTGGTTACTATGGGTTGAATTCAGGTCCTCATGCTTCTAAGGTAAGTGACCCCTACTTCATTCTAGTGTTTCCTTAAATTTAGACCTGGTAATCTTGGCCAAATGAGAACATAATATAGTTACTTTAAATTTATGAGCATTAAAATCATCCATTTGTTCAGTGAAAACAATTTTAAAACATTAAGTTTTACTTTTTTCTCAATACATTGGTTCTCTGGTACTTGTAATAGCCCTACTTTATCTACCCCAAATTCAGTCTAAGATAATATATAGTACAGTATTTACATCTTCATTTAAATGAGAATAGAAAGAGCTAAATATTTTAAATCAAGCTTTTACTCAAAAATAACTAGTTAATATGTATTATTTTTGCATATGAGTACTATGTGTGGTGTGTGTGTGTGTGTGTGTGTGTGTGTGTGTGTGTGTGTGATGTACACATGTCTATTGCTGATGTGGTGCCTCATGCATGTGCCTATGAAGGCCACAGGAGAACATTGGATATCTGGCTTCATCACTCATCTTCCTGCTTTTCCTTGAGATAAGAGTCTCTTACTAAGATTCCAGAGTGTGCTGTTTTGGTGAGCCCCAGCAATTCTCTGGTCTCTTCTGTACACAGGACTAGGGTGACAGATGTGTGTAAGCATGCCCAGCTATTTATATGAGTGCTGGAGAATCAAACTCAGGTGGTCTCAGGCCATTTCAGACCCTCATGCTTGAAGGGGAAGTGTACTTAACCTCTAAGACATCTCTTTAGCCCCTGATATGTATAATTAATCTGTCCCAATAAAAGGGGGATTAGTTAAACTAGTTGCTACAAGCTAATCCAATCTTAGAATGTAACAGCATTCTTAGAGTATACGTTTCTGATCAGAGGTATGCTTAAATTTGTGAATGCAGTTTTGGCTATGTGGCAGGTCTTACAACATCTTAGTTATGTTATAAAAGACTAGTTTGGGCTGGAGAAGGCCCAGTGGTTAAGGCTCTTGCCTGCAAAGTCTCAGGAGCAGAGTTTGATTCCCCAGTACCCACATAATGCCAGATGTACAATGTGGCACATGCATCTGGAGCTCATTTTCAGTGGCTAGAGGTCCTGACACACTCATTCTTTCTTTTTATATCAGTCTCTTTGCTCTCTCTTTCAAACAAAGAAATAAAATATTTTATAAGACTAGTTTGCTCAAAAGCTTTCTCAATGAGGACTTGTTATCATATAAAACTACCTAGCATATTTTTCATTCTAGCTGAAAATTTCCTATGCAAAAAAAAAAAAGCCCTGGAAAGGTAGTGGGCACATTAATTGTTCATACAAAGAAGTGGGAGACAAAGGAGGAGATTGAAGTGCAAGAAGAGTGTTTTAGGAAGAGAAGAAATGAATGACAAGGGGATGCTTTTTCTGAAGCTGAACACTGTGAAAGGCATCAGGATATGGTTTCCTGCCTAACACCACTTCCACTGGTGGCCATTATCTAGAATTACTCATTGTCTGCATTCCATGATTCAGCAGTCTGAAACATTACCACAGCTGTAGTGCCTCAGTGGGTCTGATCCAGTAACAGAAAAGGTTATGTTCCCATAAAAGCTCATCTACAACAAGACAAAGTAACATGAAAACATCTGTCATAATAATGTTTAAGTGATATGAATTAGAGTTTTCAAAATAAGCATTGGCTTGGGAGGACTTTTTTCATTCTGTATTCTCATAGCTTTATAATGATCAACTCTGTAGGTTTGTAACACTATAGTAATAATAATAATAATAATAAATAAATATTTCTAATCCAACCTGAGCCTGTTATCTTTTAAACCACACATATTCACATATAAGATATATTTTTACTTGATGGTACACTATTTTTTCTTAATTTTACTTTATTATTTTCTCCCCACTTTTGACAATAGACCTGTTAAATGTGTGCCTGAGGGGCTGCAATTAAAGATGAGAGAAACGCTGCTTAATAAAGTTGGGATCAGGCATTTTAAAAGAATGCTTTTGCTCAAAACTGCTGCAGAGTTGACCTGTTTATAAGAAATAGTTCTGCTAGAATTAGAAGTGGAAATAAGGGGATGATAATGAAATACAGTTTAACCAGTAAAGGGCGGTGAACATATGTATCACTCCACACCACACAAATTTGCTGCCAGTTTAGATATAGAGCTGTGGGTTCCTATTGTCAGGCTATTCTATTTTCTGTTAGAAAGGCTAACTTTGAAATACCATTTTCAGGAAGAAAAGCTGGAACAAGAGCTTCATTAACATGCTTAAATTATTTCCTCGAATGTCCCTCATTTGGTTTGTAGTTATGAGATGCTTTCCTTATAAGTCATCCATTTATTCATAACTTATGGGAAATAGGATATTTACTAATGTTTACTAATGGTCAAGCATACATATCTGGAGACACTGGAGTGTTGTTTTAGGTTAGAGGTCAAAGTCAAAGTAGAGACTATCAATCAATCAGGCAGTCACTTGCCTTTGTGCTATGATTAGATTCCAGCTATATTTACATATATTGGGCAGAGGAGTAACTTAAATGCTTTTCTTTTCTCTTCTACCTACAATGTTAAGAGTATGTCCATAGGTAACATAGGCTGTGCCAAGCACTGCTGCTTGATTTTAGTTCTTAATGAGCATTTATGAGAAGTCTCTTATTAATACTAAGGAATAAGCATATATTTGATGTATCATAATGTAATTTCTTATTCCTTGCTTAGTTTAAACATAAAGCATATTTTGGTTCCCCTTAGAAGAGTTTACTGCTAAAAACTCAGGCAAAACCTTCAGCTCATACTAAGAATGTCATAATCCTCACATTTTCATTTACCATTGATTGTTCATCTATCTGTCATCTGTCTGTCTATCTATCTATCTATCTATCTATCTATCTATCTATCTATAATCAACTCTTAATTTTGACAACAGGAATAGTCTTTCAGGTTGCCCTCTTCATACATTTTTCAAGCCAGTCTTATGGAAATATTTGTTTACATTTACCATCATAATATTGTTTGCATAGAAACTTAAAATATACTGGAATTCCCAGCATCATAAATAAAATAAGGGCTGGAGAGATGGTTGAGCAGTTAAGGCACTTCTTTGTGAAGACTAAGGACTCAAGTTCTATTTCCCAGTACCCACATAAGCTAGATGCACAAGGTGGTGCATGTGAATGGAGTTTGTTTGCAGTGGCTAGAGGCTCTGGCATGCCCATTCTCTCTCTCTCTCAAATAAATAAAATAAAACCTACCTGCCCTCCACATGGCAAGAGCTCTCTGTAAAATAAATAAATAAATAAATAAAATTCTAGAAAAGGAAAAAAAAGGAAAAGACAGTAATGGCAAAGTAGTATAAAAGAAAAGCAAAAGGATTTGGGAAACAACAACAACAAAAATACCAAGGAGAGCCTAATATTCATTAGAGTTAAAATTAGCTGAAGGAAAACAATAATCATAACTTAAAATATTTTCCACCTTTTGGAATCAGCAGCTTTTATTTCTAGCAACTCCCCTTTTGAAGTACAAGAGATTCCCCAAATGGATCTATGAATGGGACAAGAGAGGCTATCCCGTGATTTAAAAGTCTCTCTTCAAATATGCAACAAGGCTAATGGAAGATTGACAGTGAGAGCAGTGCCCAGTGGCCTCCTGGCCAAGTTCACCCTCCTGCTCCTTCATTATCACCCCAGATCATCTATTTAGAGAGGTGGAGGCATTGGTATCAGGAATCAAGGCAGAGCAACCTCCTCATTTCTCATGCTCTGAGGCCACTCTTTGCACTGATAATTGCCAAGCATTCCTTTCTGTTTGAACAACCCAAGGCTAACGCCTACCAGGAAACAAAGGGTCCCTTTGAGGATGAATCTGCGACTATCCCGGTGCCCCCAAAATTACATGCTGGGAAATGTCTAAGTACCAGAAATGATTGTGTTTTTCTTCGAGAATTCTTTGTGGACCAAGTATAAAAATGGGTTGTGAAAGGGAAGCTTTTGCTAAACACAACAGCTCAGAAAGAAAGAATTGGAAGGAAGTCAAGGGGAAGCTAAGGGGCCTGATAACGGACTATAGATACATCTGCCCAGTTGCCAGTGTTGTCATGCTGGCTGCACAGATATGGTCTTGTTTGATCCTCACAACCATCCCATGAAATCATTCAATACGTTTCTATTTTAAACATAAATATATGGAGGTTTAGTGCTGTAACTTGGCCATGGTCACTGAACTAGGGAGGGTCAAGGCTGGGACTCAAACCCAGGTATTTTCTCTGGAAAACCTATGTTCCAATCTCAGAATGCAAAGCTTCTTGTGTCAAATAGAGAAAGCCCCCTGACACAGAACTTATCTGGTATAGAATCTTCAGGAGGAGTCCAAGAATCTTCTGCAAACTCATTTTATCTATGAAGAACTTGCTGTACTTAGCTTGAGGGGACAAAAAGCTACACCCTGAAAGCACCAGTCTGAAAGAGCAGCTTCATAAAATGAAGAGAAGCAACTTCCAGGGAAAACCTGCGGGTGCTGTACACTCTGGCCAGTACAATGAGAAGTTAAGCTTGCAATGTTGACCCTGGGGCACAGCAAAGATCTCAATCAACCCTGCCTGAGGCCTCTGTGATCTGTAGGCTTCACATTCTGGGACAAAGTAGGCTGATAACATGTAGCAAGTCATGTCACAAAGAAAAACGTTTTGTAATTGTGCCTATGGCTTAAAAAAATCTATTACTTTTATATCATAGTTTATAGGGGGTGGTTCCTGTTGGCAAAAGGGCTATTGTGTCTATCTGTGACCTTCCATTTGTCTTCCTGGACTTTATTTCTTTAAATAATTTACTACCTGTAGAGAGGATATAGCTTGGGCTATCTCTTGTGTGTTGTATCTCACAGTGTGTTGTGAAATAAATATTTTAGGTACAGAGCTGGGGGTGTTGCTCATTGGTAGAGGGTATGCTGGAAGCCCTGAGTCTGACCTCTAGCACCAAAAACCAAAGCAGAAATGTGCATCTTTGTGACTACTTCGTTGGAGCATCTTCTGTAGCATCCATGGAGGAGTCCTTATAAAAAGCCACTTGGGATGTTGAGAGGAAGTAGTTACATTTGCTGAGAGAGAACAGGCAGGACAGCATGTTCACCATCTCGGTGATATCTGCATATGGCTTTCATTTATTTCAGAAACTACTAATAGAAATTGTACCTTTCCTCTGGCCTCCCACTCTTCTTCACAGCAGGATATATTAGTCATGTCAGAGCCAAATTTACCTCTGTCCCACACAACCCCTCTCTTATCTGGCTGATGGTTACTGTAAATTACTGACATCAGCAAGACTTTGTCAGGAAACTTAGGTAACCGAAAACTCCAGAGAAGTTGGAGAAAATGCATTCCGGATTATTTCAGGCTTCTTCCTCTTTAGCAGGGTTCATGTTCCTCATCTGAGTCATTGCTAAAATAGTTCAAGGCTGTGCTCCAATCTAATATTTAGAGAAGGTTTACTTATTCATGTTTCCTTTTCACTTACTTCACCTAGGCTATAGTGAGTTTTGCCTCACTAATTCAACAATTTAATTAATATCTAGCAGTGGAGGCAGATGTTACCCTGAGTAACTAGTGAGAAATAAAGTTGTCCATCCCTGTGGATAAATCCGTGCCCCGTTATAACCTTTGTTAACTGTTCTCAAGCATCTTCAGGCATTTTAAATTATGAGGTTGTGTTGATACTCTTCCACACATATACATCATTCATTTTCTATGCTGTTTTTGTATCACAGACTTATCCTTCTAGTTAGCTAATGGCTGGATTCAGGGGGAGACCAGATTCTGCTGACAGCCTCTTCTTAGAGGACTCTCCTGTTTTTATGGTACTTCTTGGGTTTCAGGCTTTGTGCTAGCTCTAGAGTGAGTCAGTTTTCATCTTTCCCTTCTAGGACCATGCTAGCTTTGGGGAACCTGCTTTTGGACCAGTGTGCTGATGCAGCATAAACAGGATCTTCATTGAAGCCCAGAGGAGGGGTATTTTTAGGGCCATTTTAGAGAAGTATATCTTAAGATGACTTGTAAGCTATGTGCTGAAGGACAAAAGAGAATGCATGGAAGTGTGTCCAGGCAGATATATAATTGAACAGAAGGGAAGAGAGGAGGTATCCAATCATGAAAGCTGCATGGATCCAGTTAAAGAATATGACCTGTATCTTAGATGCTTTGGGTAATCATGAAATGATTTTTATATAGGACTTTGCATAATCAAATTTGTACTATTTAATTCAGTGGATATTTATTTCTGTTTATCAGAATATCTTAGTTGAACAAAATAATAAATTTCATTATGATGTTTTCCTACATGTAAACAATGTACCTCATCAGTACTCATATTCACTTTCCTACTGGACTCCCTTTCCCTGTAGTCCTCCTTTTACTTTCATGACATTAAAAAAAAATCTAGATTCTACATGAGAGAAAATTTGCCATTCTGAGTCTGAATTATTAGGCTTAACATGATGATTACCACTTCCATGTGTTTCCCTCACACACAAATGATATAATTTCATTCTCTTTTATGGCTGGATAATACTCCATTTCATGTGCATGTATGTCAGAGAAAATTTATTGACTATCTCCTTGGGTGTAGTAATTCACAGAAATGGTTGTACAAGGATATGTAGTCCTTATCCTGAAGAAGCTTATAGGGTTAAGAGTTCTGGGGGTTGTAGAGATAGCTCAGTGGTTAAAGTCATTTTCTTGCAAAGCCTGATGATCTGGATTCAATTTCCCAGTGACCATGTAAAGCCAGATATAGAAAGCGGCACATGCATCTGGAGCTCATTTGCAGTAGCAGGAGGCCCTGGCAACCTATATTCTCTCTCTCTTTCTTTCTCTATCTCTCTTTCTATCTATCTGCCTTTCAAATAAATAAATACAATTTTAAAAATATTTCTTTAAAAATAGGTTTATGTAGAAGATAGAAACAAAACAAAACAAAAACAGAACTAAAAGACCATTTTGGGCCAATGTAGAAATAAGGGGTACATGATAAGTGATAAGAGTTGGGGATAGATAAGTGTATGGTAAGGAGGGAAAGATACCTGCTGTTTCTCTTTAGCACATTGTTTTTAATCTTTTTAAATGAAATATGTGTAGAGTTCTGTACTTAGGACTGTGATAATATTAAGGTAAGACACTGAAAAGCATCAAAATATATATTTAAAGAATATAAAAGTGTTCAATTCTCCAGTACCCATGTAAAGCTAGACACAAAAAAAATGGTACATGTGTCTGGAGTTCTTTTGCAACTGCAAGAAGCCCTGGGGTACCCATTACACAATAATTTTTTTAAAACAAAAAAATATAAAAGGATCTACACATGAAAGAGAACATGTGGTGTTTGTGGGCTCTTACTTTTAGCCAGAGATTCTTCCTTTCATAGATGCAATGATTACTAGGAGGACCCCAAACTCTTCAAAATTACTGAGAAGTTGTGATAGTTGAGTGTTCAACACATTGAGACAACTCCATCACACTCACCAAGGCTCAAGAAAGATTGTGGAAGAAGTGGCAGAGAGGACACAAGACCCAAAGGATGGATGGGAGTTTTGTAGAAATCTGTCTTCTAGACACAAATTGGTTATGGCAGTCATGACCTCACAATAGTTGTCCCTACCTGTATAATACTTTGCCCATCAACATGTAATCATGGAAGATGGAGATAAAAAATAGTCATCAAAATAGAAGAGGGACTAGTTGGAAAGAAGAAGCGGTTCAGTGGAAGAAGAATAGAGGAGGGGGGATAAAGGAAGTAACGAGAGGGGACTATGATAAAAATAAATTGTGGGGCTGGAGAGATGGCTTAGCAGTTAAAGTACTTGCCTGTGAAGCCTAAGGACTCAGCTTTGATTCCCTAGTACCCATGTAAGCCAGATGCATAAGGCAGCACAAGCATCTGAAGTTTGTTTGCAGTGGCTAGAGGCCCTGGCATGACCATTCTCTCTTTCTCTTATTTATTTTAAAATAAATACAATATTTTTTTTAAAAAATACAGTGTGTACATATATGAAATGGTCAATACAAAAGTTAAAAAAAGGAATATGAAAGGAGGGATCCTTCTGTTCTCTAGCCTTCTATTAACAATTGCTGATGGCTGCCCCTGCTGCATTAGAACTGGGAAGCAGCTTGGATGAAAAAAGTCAGTGTGACTAGTCAGGAGGCTATTTGGGCCCTTGTTGGGATCTGATGCCTGAATGTCACATGGGGAGAGACAATGATGCTGGAGGAAGAAGGACAGGAAGAAGAGCTAGTAGGGGATTACTAGGAGACTCCTATGACTTGGTAATATATTCAGAAAGTTAGCATATGCCTTCCAAGACCTTTCTCTTGAACAATGGGGTGACATTCATTGTGTTTTATAGGTGGGAGAGGGAAGGAACAGCCATGTCCAACTTGAATGTGTCAAGCTTGAGATGCCTGAAGACCCTCAGGTAAGGGCAGGCCTGGTGCCAGGAAGAAAGTCTGGTTTGGTGATAAGTTTGGAGATTTTGTTACATAAGCAGGAATTGAAGCTGAGGGTGTGGAAAGAGTCACTGAATCCCAGTGGTAGGAGTGAGGAGAGAAGAGAGCCCAGAGGGGCCCTGAGAAATGCCACCATTTAAGGGTTGAATGAAAAGTAAATCTTGGTCAGTGTGTAGGAGGAAAACCAAGAAGAATGTGGTTAGGGGTTTAAAACAGAGTACTCTCAAGGCGGAAGTCTTCAATGGGAATAAAAGCTGTCTGTTCTATGTGTAAAGATGCTCTATGATTTTTAAAACAAATTAACTACATTAGGTGGGACTGTTATTGCTAGAAACATGCAATAACGGACTAATGGCATATAAAAAATACCACAACATTTAGACAAGAAGCACATTAAAGCAGGCTTTCAAGATGATATACTATCTTCTAGATTTAAAATGTAAAGGGTGGCATCACCCTTTCCTTGAAGAAGACATAGGATTGAGTTTGTTTTTCTAGCCAACAGATAAAAGATGTTCAGAAAACTGTCCCTCTCTTTCTCACTTACATCTCTTGTGGCCCACTCGTGGGTGGGCCAGCAGTGGCAGGCCTGGAGTAATGAGGCAGAACAGAGCTCATGGATGTGTCTGAGAACTCACAGTAACTGGTCTCACTGGTTCCCAGAGGTAGGCCACTGGCTGTAAGAGCAATATATCAAAACACACACCAGTTGACTCATTCCTATCTTGCCTTACTCATGGAACTCCCAAAGTTCTTCCCAAACCTTAGTGACCTAAGAACATTGCAGGAATTATCAACTAATTTCATAGGAGATGTGGAGCTCGAGAAGGGTAAGATCATACCAGAGTAATGAGTTTGACAAATCTATCACTCATCTCTATGTCCTCATATTGAAAAAAATAAATGTGCTTGGATTTACAACAGTCTTTAATTTTAAAAGGTTATTCTTTCTCTGACATTTCTACCTGAAACAAAGTCTTGGTTCCCACACAACACCCTTTTCCTTTGCTTTCTGGATCTCTTGTTATCTTGGTCTGCCCTGTGACACAGTTTCCCACTTGATGTTTTCCTTTCTCATTTCCCTCTTCTTAGCACTGACATGATCCACAAACCTGTAACCAGAATGTCTGACTCACTCTGTGCTCCTCCTGCTAATGGACACCATGTGGAACAGGAGGCAGAAAAAATACTCTTTACAGGAAATCAGCCCATAATACTTGCACTTCAGTGACCTTTGCTACAAGAATTTAATTATCCTAATTAAAAAGATTACCTTATAGAAAGAAGACATTTGGGAAAAAGAGTAGGTAGTTTGTTTTTATCCTGAAGGCCTGCATCTGAAAACCAAAAAAGGATAGTCCTGCTTAGCTCAGACATTGATGTACTTTTTTTAATCTGGTCCCGAGAACCTTGCCATGTCTTATTTTGCAGGGTACACTAACTTCTGAGAGCTATGCTAACAAAGTACTGTAAACTGATGGCTGAAAACAACTCAGAGGTTCTGAAGGCCAGAAGTCCAAATTCGCAATATTGGTAGGCTGCTTCCTTCTGGGGAACCTAAAGGAGAATGTGTTCCATCTCTCTTCCTTTGCTTCTGGGAAAAGCCGTCACTGGCACCTCCACAGTTTGTAGATGCATGCCTCCAGTTTCTGTCTCTGTCTTTTCAAGGTCTTCCTTCTCTGTTTCTGTGCCACATTACATTTTCCTCTTTCATATGTCACGTTGGATTAGTGTACTACAATAACTTCAGCTTAACTTACTTACAGCTGCAAAGACCTTGTTTCCAATTAAGGTCATAGTTACAGGTATCAGTGGACAGGACTTGGCATATCATTTGGGGCAAAACACAATTTAGTTCAACTGGGGATTAGCATCCAGCACTGACTCTCCTTTCCCAGTCTCTCCTCCACCTCTGCTTGCTTTTCATTTCTGAAAGCTTCCCTCTCTGTATTCTTTCAGGCTTGTGAGCATCCCATTTTCTGGGGCAGGGACTGAAAATCAAACATATACTTCTCTTTACTCAATAAAAGCAAACTTGCCTGTACTCCTCTGGTCACAGCTTAACTCCCAATTATAGCAAGGATAAATTAATTCAAGAGAAGATGACTGGGTTGTCAAGGCACAGCCTTTACCTAAAGAAGCTGGTGGAACTTTTTTTTTTTTTAATAATGGGTAAGATTTGTTTTTAGTAGACATGTCTTTCTCGAACACTTATCTGGGTTGTTCCCTTTACCTGTGCAAAGTATGGGGCCCTGCCTCTCCGTGCCTCTCTTATGGGGATGTTATGGTGGCAATTTGATCTGTCATTGAACTGGTGCATTTATGTGTCCCATGATTTTAAGCATACCAAGGAAGATCCATTCCTCCCAGGGATGTCCATCAAATATGAGAATTTTGCTGTAGAAAATGCCAGCCTGGGTAAAGCATGTGGAATATAAACCCTGGATAATTTTTAAAGCATGAACATTAGAGTGGGAGGGAGTTCAGTTGGTAGGAAAAAGAACAAAGTAAACATCATCTCCCTGTCCTCTTGTTTTTGTGTTTTCGCTAGGGGGTGGGCAAAGGCTGCCAGTCTTGCCTGGCTTGTCTGTCCCTCCCCTCCCAGTGGCGACAGAGTCACATTGAGGCCTGCATGTCTGTCTCACAGGTGTGGGATCTTCTTGCCAACTTAGGAGACTTTGGAGAAATCTCCCACGGTGGTTGTAAAGAGAAAAGGAGAGAGATAATAGTTCATTGGCATCAATAATCTGCTTCCTCCCACCGATGGATGGTGGGAATAATAGACTCAAAGCTGCCCTCCTCCACCGGCTCCCTGGGCTCTGCCGCTGTCAGATTCTCTTCCCTTCCCCACAACTGGGAGCTCGAGGGAGCAGATTGTTTTGGCTGGAATTAGCCGGGCGCAGATGGTACCACCTGCTGCATGTTCCTTACTTCTTATTGGCTTCTCTCACAGCTTTGCGAGTTTTTGTATTTTTTAGAAGTTCGGAGGAAGGGGAAATGGCTGAGGCCCTTGCTCATGCCGGATTCTTGCACAGCTGTCTGGAGCAAACTGGCAACTGTGCTGGAACGTTCATTGGGAAAGGTGCTTCCACGGTAATCTGCCTTACTGGCATCCTGTTTGCCGTATAGAGTGCTTCAGTTTCCAAAACACAAACTTTCTATAGGCCAAACAATTTCTGCTTTCTAGTCTGACAGATCTGTTTGTGGCCAGAAGCAAGGCAGGTGGTCCTGTGGGAGTCTGAGAAGTGAGATTTCTCTCATTCTAGAATTCAAATGTCAGGTTACTGCCCCTTTGTATGCAGCTCACTGGATTGATAATCCAAGATTTTTTAGAGTCCTACTGTGGAACTGAGAGATTAATACATTTAATTTGCTCACCCATAGCAACTTGACATTGGACCAAAGTGCCTAAGAAGGCTTAATTTTGAAGTCCTGTGGTACTCTTACTTCTTATCCTACCCTTCTCCCTCTCCTATGATGATTTCATAGATGGCCTTCTTTCATTCTCCAAAAATCCAAAAACATTCATGCCTCATGTATGTCACCTACTGCCTTCTTCCAGGAACACTCTCAGGCAAGCTCTTCACATGTTCAGTTCTCATCCTTCGGGCTCATCTAGAATGCTACCCTCTCAGAGTGGCTGCTCTTGACGCTTCCACCACAAGATGAGTTTGCCTGCAGCTCACCTTCTTCTCACTCACTCACTATTACATCACCCTCCTTTATTTTCAGCTAACAACCTTCTCTCCAGGGGTCTATATAATTATTGTAGTATAGAATTTCTACCTTTTCCACTGAATGTACTCTCCTGAATGACAGTTGTTACCTGCTTATTCACCACTGTATTCTGAGGACACAAAGCAGTGCTTTTGTTCATTGTTAAGTTCTCTCAACAATAGACATATGGTGTTATTTTGTGTTAAAAAAGAGGAAGCAGCATAGTGTGGAAGGAGCATGTTTGGGATTTCCACGTATGTGTAGGTTCTTGGAACTTATTATTTTATCCTAGTTGTGTATGTTTATCTCTGCTAGATTGTAGGAAACTTCAAATCAGTAATCCTATCTGGTTCATCTCTATCATTGCAGAGTACTTGGCATTGTGCCTTGTAGATGATAGGCACTCAGTAAATTGAACCATTATTAATGTTGTAACTTGTTATCTCTTAGTATTGTAGAACATCTAAGTGTAATAGAAATATAAGAAAAGCAATAAAAACATTGGTGGCAATTGCTTTTAACAACAATTAAAAGCAGTAAGATGGTTTAGGGAGATGCCTCAATGGACAAAGTGCTTCCATGGTGATACAGGTATGAGGACTGGAATTTGCATCCTTAGCACCCATATAAAAGTCAGAGGTGGAAGTGCTAGGTCTGATATCCCAGCAAGCCTACAGTGAGAAGGGAGGCAGAGACAGGAGAATTAGAAGTTCTTAAGTTAGGTAGACTGGCAAACATAGCATCAAACAATAAAAAAAAAACCCTGTCATAAATAAGGTGGAAAGTGAGGAGTGACATCCAAAGTTACACATGTAAATACAAAAGATTAAAAAAGAAAACAAGTCAGTAACAGCACCTTTGTCATAACTGGAGATGTGGTTTATGGTTCTGGTTCTCCTCGCACCTTTGGGATATTTGGGGATTTATTGCCTATAAGCCGCAGCATTTGAAGATTTTGGGCTTTGATGGGAGAGTGTACAGGATTTCTTCTGACTTTAACTTTCTTTAGTCTATTTCCATATATTCTAATACTCCTGAGGTAGATTTGTGAATCTACCAGTGTTGTGGTTACTCTGACCATGCTTGCTGCTCTATTTCCTCTGCTGATCACGTTTAGGTCTTTCAGTACATATGGGGTTCAGAACAGTCATGACTAAGAAAAGAATGATGGTGCAAACTTGGAAGGTGGGCTCAGACTGGAGGTTACAGGGTGTGAGTAGAGGCTATATGGAACTCACAACTCCTCAATGGACATATATGCATTTGTCAAGATCCTTTTGAAAAGCAGTGGACAAATGCATTGCCAGCAGCTGGTCATTTTTGAAGAGTATTTCTCAAAATTGAGACTCTCTAGCTATTAGTTTACTGGAGATTCTAGGCCCTACCAGTGAATAACCACAGATGCTATGACACAGACTATAACACAGACTTCCAAAGCAGATTATTCTCATTCCATTCTTGCATGGAAGAGTTCTTGTAGAGCAGAACAAACTGCTTGCAGGAAGTACAGAAACTAACTCGCACATTTTGATGTTTCCAGAGCCATTTGAAAGGAGCGTTTTGGAATAGTGCTTCGGAAGATGGGCTTCTGACAATCTGTGCCTAGCTGCTTTCCAGGTTATGGTGGGGCAGAAACAAACACTAGCATGTTCTCAAGCACACCTAAGTTTCATCATCTACAATCTGCAGCTGGTAGATTGCTTGCTTCTATTTTTCCAGATGTTACAAATGTAAAAAATTTCTTCCCAGTGAACAAAATTTTTAATAATTTTAATGTAGACAATAAGGTATGCCATAATTAAGTTACACCACTAAGGGATTTATAATACAGGCTGTTTGTAGTTAAAAGCTCTGGCTCTACCAGTAGGAAAACTCCTGGAAAAGTATGTATGCAAGTCATTATCTCAATTTTCATTTTAAAAATCATGGCAGGGGGCTGGAGGGATGGCTTAGCCGTTAAGGCATTTGCCTGCAAAGCCAAAGGACCCTGGTTCAATTCCCCAGGACCCACCTAAACCACATGCACAATGGGGTGCACACATCTGGAATTCGTTGCAGTGGCTGGAGGCCCTGGCATGCCCATTCTCTCCCTGTTTCTCTCTCTCCCTCTTTCTCTGTCAAATAAATAAATAAAAATAAAATATTTAAAAAAATGATGGCAGAGCCAGGCGTGGTGGCGCATGTCTTTAATCCCAGCACTGGGAGGTAGGAGGACTGCGATGAGTTTGAGGCCACACTGAGAATACAGAGTGAATTCCAGGTCAGCCTGTGCTAGAGTGAGACCCTACCTCGAAAAACGAAAAAAAAAAATAAAATAAAATCACGCAGTGTACATTAAGCAGTTTTTGTGGTTAGAATTCTTATTGTAAGATTTTGTTGCCTGTTCTGTCACCATTTATTTTTTAGTGAGTACAGTATTTGCCTTTGATAAAAGCACTTTATATTGAAGAAGAGTAAAGGCATCTGCTCAGATGGTAGGTTAGACATTCCTAGGCAGACGTCAAGAGCGGATGGGTTTTCAAGGGTTAAAGTGAGGTGGGCACAGTGGTTTGTACTTCTCTTTTTTCCCTCTGGCCTATATGTGTCTTTAACGGAAGCCTGTGAGCTTACACTTTCTAAGCACGTTCAATAACGAGGTGGTAGACCTCTACAGAATGTTTTAGGATGGCAGGAAGTGGTTGGGAGTTATTCAATAGTTGGTGTTCTCCCTTTGTGTATGCACCAATCCTGGGCTGCGCTGTAGGGTTGGGAAATGTTGTTTGTGTTGGAAGTGGTGGTGTTCAGAAGACGTGTAAAAACCAAGGTCTAGGTTGCTGTGGTCAGTAAATACACCACAATACCTCCTCTGAACCTAGGGATGTTCTTGAGTTTCCTTTCTAAATTTATATTCTCCTATTCATCTGTATTTTTAAAATAATTTGAAGGCTGCATTTCTTTTTTGCCTAAACACAACTAGAGTAGAGCATAACTGTAATTCGTTGCCCTATAATAAGACTCTTTTAAGAATGGATAAAAGTGATTCCTTCTTGTTTAAAGAAAAGTCATACGTTAAAATCTGTTTCCTGTAACATGGAAAAAAGTTCAAATATTTTCTTTATTTGATTGTTGGAATACTTTATAGATTACATCAAAGGTTTATGAAGCTACCTTCAGAACTTTCTATTTTTCCAGTGTTAACATTTTAGATGGTTTCAATAACAAAAAAGAAAGTACCTCAAAAGTTCATATTCCTCCTATCTATTGAGTGTTTTTGTACAAAAACTATTTAAGTGTACTTAGTAAAGTTATATACACACATGTGCGTGCACACACATGGTCAAATGCATGGGTGCGCACACACACACACACACACACACACACACACAAATCCATACACACACACACACACACATGCTTCCTTTTGACTGCTCTGAACATGGTCAGAACAGGATCTGACTGCACAAATCTTTCCCTGACTGTTTCCTTATGTTAGATCTGCTCCTTCTGAGTTCTATGCTTGCCAATGCTAAATTTCTTGCCAGGGCAGTAGTCTATTTTTAACATTTTGGGGGCTTATCCTGTGTTCCTAATCTAACAGGCATATTCTGAGGAGTGAAAGAAAGCTGACTGGGTGCACTTACAAATCAGGATCATCAGGATTTGCAATTTGTGTGGAATCAAAGCTATGAATGTGGAAGACCAATTAGAATACTTAAAAGATCATTTGTCACCGCTTTAATCTTCATGTATTTTTTGCTCATCATTTTCTTTGAGTAAAATTATTAGAATCTTTGTCACATTCTTTTCAAGGCCAAATGGGGATGATGATGTTCATTTTCTACTTTCAACATGTCATACTAGATTATAGGTAGTAGGTGATTGTTTTACTAGAGGAAGTTTTAGCTTGTGGCACATTCAGCATCGTATCATCTCCATGTCACATTTCTGATTAATTCCATATTTCATGTACAAATGAAGACTGAGGGATTTGTTTCTGTTACTTAATAGCATTTGTTTAATTCAGAGATTAATATATCATCTTCAACCTTGAAACAGAGGCCCTCTGAAACATCAGACCCAAAAAATTGGACACGGCCTACTAGCCCAAAAAGAACATGTTGCCAATTATCTCCATGTTTATTTGAATATTTTTGCTCTAAAGGAAGCAATCATTCCTTTATACTTCTTTAAATTTAGTATTGACATTTTTATTTTGGGAAAGGAGGTCTTTTTTTTAACATGGATACAGGAAACGAAAACTCTCCAATAAAAATATTGTCTAAAAAGTTTGCTTTGTCTGCATGATTTACTAAATATGTACAATTTCAATTCACAGCGAAGGTAACAAAGATTTCAACAGCCAACATCACAAATGTCTCAAGTTCTAAAAAAAAAGTTCACTGTGCACAGTTAACAATTTAATTGAATAAGAACCAAAGCTAAGCCTTCAGTCTGAATCTTGTTTTTTTTTTTTTATGATAGGCACAAGCCATGTATTTTCTTCATCTTTGTTACATAATGCATATTCAGTGACTAAAAGCCCCTTCCCATTTTAGTATATTAGGTTATGTCAGTACATACTGAAGAGAGGCATAAACCGCCTCCTGATTCACCAATATGATTCATCATGTGTTCACATATATAGTAATATTTATTAATATATAAAATGATCAGATGAGTCACCTCTGTGTTTTTGTAATGTCTTAATCTGTAGGAATGTTTTGCTGCATGTATAAAGTTTTAATTTTTCTAGTTGTGTATGTAAGCTATAATAATTTACCAGTATCCTCTTGGTGTAAGGAAAGAATCGTTCTGCTTTTGAAATAAGAGATGTCACATCCCTGTTTGCAACAGGTT